>OY744517.1:114480334-114590334 GCA_963556195.1 Sepiola atlantica | reverse complement strand
TAGTTTCTCCAATTCTTTTCCCGAGGTTGCCAACATCTTCAAGCGAAAGTGGTACAATTGTTCCGACAGAAGTCTAACATGGCATGCCAAGTCCACCGTCCGTGCAAGTAACCACTATACCACCGTCACTCCCCCCCGCATACCCTAATAGGTATTTACATACTTTTATGCATTCATAAGTATATAATTTATATGCAAAGTACACAGAGTTCTGGACATGAAAAGAATATATTTATGCAAAGTTTACTTCATGAATGAATAACTTCTTTACTGCCCACAAAGTCTTATATGGGGGGGGGGAGCAGAGAGAGAGAGAGATGGAAAATATGTAAGGCAAAAAGGAAGGAAAACTCGCCTCGCTACAACCAAAGCAAATAACTTTCCTTTCTCTCATTCTGTACCAAAAACCAAACGAAATTTCCATGAACAAATCTTCTTTCCTAAAACATCTGTGGAACAAAATACCACGAGGCTGCTTCTCAACCGACTACAACATTGTTATCTTCAAGTCTAATGTTAACGAATTCTTGTTTAGCCGTTTTCTTGGATAATCTAATTCTGCCCATTCCACCCAATCTTTCCAATATTTTCGTGGTGGCGTTTATCGTCCAACTGACAACCTCTCCAACCCTTATCTTCGAGTGCCCCCCCCCCCCCCAATGTCTTGATTAGCGGTGACCCATTAGTAAAACAAAAAGAATCGTGGTGAAGGATGTGACTTGAAAAACTATACACTGCAGTTGGTGTAGCTCAATGAACTGAACTATCGTATAATGGCATACGTGGTAGCTATTCTTTTCTGGGTGTCTTTAATCGAATCACAGAAACCGTGGAAAATTATTTAAATAACAAATGCAGACAAAACATGAATTTCTTTTTGTTGGAAGATTGCACGACGAGGATTAAAATATATGTAACAGATAAACATAATAAATAACATCTATATTAAACATTTATTTATTTATTTATTTTTTATAATTTATCATTATATATATATATATATATATATATATATATATATATATATATATATTTGTTATGCAAGCTTCATTGAAGACCATGGAGCTGTCTCTTTTCACAATCTTTCGTGTCAATCTCTCAGCGTGACGAGCAATTCTGCGGTTCCCAGGTGTTAACCGGTGAAGTATGGCACCTAGCCTTGTGTCGTGGACCATTCATCGAGCGTTCCCGGTCTCTCGACCGCCTTCACGAAGCTGTTTCTTATCGTTACTAAGAGCCGTTATTTATAGTTTTATTATTGATTATACAGGGTGATTCATAAGTCACTTCACTTAGCTATTTAAAATGTCATTTACAATTGAAAAGCGAATTTTTATTGTTATTTATTTGGCCAAATTTGATGAATCTCCCACACTTGTTGAAAGGCAATGGAAACGTGATGTGAACAGAAAGCCTCCTTCGGACAACACCATAATCAATCAAATATGCTACAAAGAGTCGTAAATTCCTTGCAAAAAAGAATGGAGCTATACATGCAGAACGAAGGTGAAAATTTTGAAAATTTGCTGTAATTTTAAACTCCCATAAATGAATTTGTTGAATAAACTTTCTGTTTTGTATTACCATATTTTTTAACTTTACTTTAGAATTTCAAAAATAAATAGCTAAGTGACTTATGAATTACCCTGTATATCTATTAATTTACATTATATATATATATATATATATATATATATATATATATATATATATATCTTTATCTATTTATTAATCGTTTATTTATTATTATTATTATTATTATTATTATTATTATTATTATTATTATTATTATTATTATTATTATTATTATTATTATTATTATAATATTAATTATTAAAGACTGATAGGGCGTTAGTACCGGTGGTGAATGCTATTTTATTAATTGTGGGTAGTAATATTTTTATGTGTAGGGCTTCGGAGATTTTTAGTCGGTTACTGCAGTTGTTTTTATGTATGATCTTAGTGTTAGTTGTTAATATTTGTCTTAGTTCGGTTGATTTTATCTTTTGTGTGTGTGTGTGGTAATGTGTCACTGGATTGAAGTGATGTGTAAGGTGTCGGGAGAGGGTTGTAATCGTATGACCAATATAAGTACTGTATTTGTCTGTTTGGGTCTTGGGGAAACATTCCTCGAATGACAGTTTGATCAAATACAGTACGTTTGTTTGGTTTAGGGGGAAGTTAGTAGTATTATTATTTTTGATTATTAAGTTAGATGTTCAAAATTTTGTGTAGTAAATTATTAGTTTTATTTTTTGTTGTTGGTCGGTGGGTTTAATGTGTCAGTTTATTATGTTAGTTATAGCTTTTTCGTTGAGTTTGTAGTTAGAACGAATTTGGTTTTTATAGTACAAGGAACAAGTGTCATTTTTATTGTGCCTTTTTGTCTGATTCTTTTGGTCTAGGGAGGTTAGATATAGTTTTATTTGTTGGTCAACAATTCTATTGGGGAAATTGTTATTTACTAGGGTTTGTTTGATGTTGGTTAGTTCTTTGTAGATTATTTTTTTTGGATGAAGATATCGTGTGTGCGCGTTTTTTTATTAAGGCAGTTTTATATTTTTGGGGACATTCGCTATGGTAGTTGAGCACATTAGGGTTATTGTTCGTGGGTTTTTTATATGTGGATGTTGTGTATTGGGCGGGGTTGTTAGAGTCGATAATTACGTCAGGGAATGCGATTTTGTTGTTAGTATTTAGTTCGTGTGTGAAGGTGAGTACTGAGTGGGTTTCTAGGGTATGTTGGAGGTTGTTTATATTATCTAGGGATTCAGTGGCAATGAGGATGTCGTCAACGTATATGGTGTATATAGGGAGTTTGTTTATTGAGTTAGGGAAGATTTTGTTTTCGATGTGTGACATGTAGTATTCGGCGAACGTGGGACCCAGGGGTGATCCCATCGATATATATATATATATATATATATATATATATATAGTGATTGTACTGATGTTTACTAGATGTTAATTCAATGAAACTCCTGTGTTTATACAATAGTGCTCAATAAAAAGTAGAGCTGTATTATAGTATACATTCTTTTATCTATACAAACATTATTGGCTACATAGCCAATACTGTTTGTATAGATAAAATAATTTATACTATATATATATATATATATATATATATATATATATATATATATATATATATATATATATATATATAGTGTGTGTGTTAAAGTGAATAATTCTGGGAAGAAATTCGAGTAAGAGAGCTTAATGTAGACATCAGAGCAAGAATAGAGTATAGAAAGAAAAAATTCACATACACATTGTAACTGTCGGCATTATAATTTATTTCGACCTCCTGGCCTCTTCAGAATGCTAACAGGACAGCTACATATTGGAAATGACGGAGAAAAGAAATGTTCACCAGTCAAAAACAAAGAAACAGCATCGGCAGAGAGAGGGGTGATAAACAAGGGGGAGAGCAACACACTTAAGTTAAACTCATCTAAAAAAGAAGGGGAGGAAAATATAAAAAGGTCAGATAATATGTCTCTCTTCAGTTGGAACGAAGAATAAAAATTAAAAACCTTTTTATTAAAATACGTTAGTATGATTCCCTTGAAGTCATATTTGTCATGATATGTTGACACGAAGCTAAACTTTACAACCCCTCTTCCATCCACGACCATTCGAAAATAGGCAGCCAGACTAGATGGTGTAGAAAAGGGGGAAACGAAACCAGTCGAAAAAAATCAAGCGAAGTGGTGGGGAACAATACACACAAGAATACAATTAACGAAATAGAATAAAATAAAATACAAAATAAAAATAAAAGCAATGATAATAGTAATAGTGATAGTAGTAGTAATACTACTACTACTACTACTACTATTACTACTACTAATAATAGTCATCATAATAGTAATAATAGTGTTAATAATGATAATACTAATAATATATAATATAAAAGAATAATTTATAATAGTTAATAATAGATAATAATAATGATAATAGTAATAATGTTAATAATGATAATAATACATATTCAAAGTAAAAATAATATAAGATTAGATAAGATAAAGTCACATAGGTAAGGAAAATCAAGGAAGAAATAGAAATAGAATAAATACCAATAACAATAAAAATAAGAAGATAGAGAAAGAAGGAAGAAATAGAAATAGAATTTTAAGGAAAGGGTATCCCTATCCGAAAATAGTTAAGAATAACCATTCTAAGACAAAATAAATATTAATAAAAATATTAATAAAAGTAAAATAAATAAATAGTAAGTAAATTCCAACTTGAGAGACATACAAACGGACCAAATTATGGTAGATTCACAATTCAAGATTACTGTAAATCTATAATTAAGAGTTGTTGGTAATTTTAAATTTATGTCTGCACTTGGCCATCAGTTCATCTCTTCTGTTTAAAATATTGCTGTGTTCGTATCACAGGGGAAGACGAATATAGGAAGAAGTGATAAGAATGGACTTGAGAGAAAGAGAGATAAATAAAGAGATGACAGAGATAGATTAGTTTGGAAGTCGATTTCTAAAAGTCGTCCAACACATGGCAGCATGTAAAACGGACGTCAAATATGATGATACGATGATGGTGTGCGTATCTATTTGCACAATTTGTCGTCTGCCACTCATGCCAATGTGCAGAATATAATTGCTTCATAGAAAGTGCAACATGCAAAATATGCATCTTGTGTTTACAGATTATTCTTATTGCTCCTATTCATAATGTATTTTCATTTTTAAAGATTATTCAGTATAACACAATTTCACTGATGAAGAAAATATGACCTTACTCCTGTTTGCTTCTTTTTGTTTCACTGACCGATCATTTTGTTTAATTGCAATCAGATTCCCATAAAACTCAAAGAAAAGCCGATACGAAAACAAAACAATTGTGAAGTACTTGTTTATTCACAGCTTTTATGTTTCAGTGGAAAGTGAGTGAGAAATAAAGTCAAGAAGGGAAAATTATGCCTAACTCCTTTTTATGTTCATGTGGGATTGAGCATTTAATCGATGTGCTGCTGTCAAACTAAAATTACTTTATCTATTTTTTGCTAAAATGTTACTTCACCTGAAACGCCCTATACGTCACAATGTATTTGGCCAATGTGATACTCAAGTCTATCAAACAAAGCATGTTACCTCTTAGTGGCTCACATAAAGAATTTTACAGTGATTCGTTGTAAAATTTTCTAAATTCTCATAATTAATATCTTTACAAGATTAGAACTATGCCTATTAAGGAGGGGTGAGAGTCTAAGAGATTATACGATCGAAAAATTGGTTGCATGTTTTTCTTTGTTCTCTAATTGTGAATTCCTGACAATCAGCTATTTGGTTATACATCTGTTGTTGATTGAAAACTCACAAGGAGTCATGACTGGCCCCGATCTGGCACATTTCCAGGTTACCCTTGGGCAAGCTGTTACACCAACTTGTTTTATTCTCGCATGCCAAATACTTAAAGCATTGTCTCTCGACCCAGACACAAGTAATAAGACAGTTAAATATACTTATGCGAGAAAACATGTTTCTGAAATGTATATTATGTTCACTAACAAGCAAGTAGGATATCATTGAACACTTGTGTACATTGCGTGGCAACCTATGGATATATTGTTCTTTATTTCTATTTCTCTCTTTGCTGTGAAAGATGACATGTTTAAGAATGCACACCATGTTTAAAATGTGTTATCTTGCTGCTTTCAAGTTTTTCGTTTAGAGTAGCCATTTTCTATTTAGATTAACATACGATGAACTATTTGATGTGAAATATGATTTTATTCAAGACATTTGGCTAGGAACAAAGTGTTGTATCTGTTCTGATACTACACTTCATCTTTCCTGCCCTCGGTCAGTGAAAAAGAAATCCTTCTAGAGAGAGTCAATTTTTATTTTTGTCCCAATCCATAGTCGAATTGTACCCTGTCGACAAACTTCCTTCCTCTTCCTCTACCCCTTCTTCTTCTTCTTCTTCTTCTTCTTCTTCTTCTTCTTCTTCTTCTTCTTCTTCGTTGTCATCTGTAATAACTCCAAAAGAAATTCTGCAGAGTCAGTTGGCAGGAGATGATTAAGGAAAACATGAGAGGAAGTGATAAGGATGGACTTGAGAGAAAGGGGAATAAATAAAGACCTAGTAGAGATAGGTTGGTTTGAAAGTCAGTTTCCAAAAAGCCGTCCAACACATGCCGGAATGTAAAACGGACATTACACTCCTGCTCCTGATGAGGATGATAGACTCATACTTTCAATCGTTTCAATAGAACATGAACACAATAGATGAGCCCACACTTTGTTCCCGTAATCATGGCACGGCATCCATAAATATCTAGTTAGGTCTTTTGTAAAACTTATAACACAAACAATATCTTTTCCATCTCAGTAAGAAGAAATAAGAGTAAATATTACCTATTCGTAAAGTAATCTTTTCAAAGCTAACATGAAAATACATTCACAAAAATACATATATTCATGCGTATCATTAACATTAGAATTTATTTCTGACAGTATACAATTATGCTGCTTTTTGTTGTTGATGTTAATGTTGATTACATCATTAAACAAATGATTAATTTAGTCTGTGGGGCCAGGAATAAATAAAGAATATCACAAAGTGAAAAATGAGATTCGTATAATAACTCGTCTTACTACCAACACTGCAAAGAACTCTCCTTTCTTCCTCTGTGTACCTAAAATGAAATGGAACTTCCATGAACAGAGTTTCTTTCCATGAACTTCCCACCTGTGGAACACGTTACCGCTGGAATGTGTCCCTACAGACTGCATCATGACCGTTTTCAAGTTCAATGTCAACAAATATCTGTCGAGTCGTCCTGTGAATTTATCATAGTTCTCAATCCATTCATAATACTGTTCCATCATCCAACTAAAAATCTCACTAACCCTTATCCTCAAGTGACTTTTGGCCTTTGTAAATGGAGATTCATTAGTATAAAAAATGCAGGTGTTATTTTCGACCACTTGACTAACAAGCCGAACGGTTAGAGAAAGCCGAAATAACTCATCCTTCAATTTCGTGTAACAATAGTTTCACATTGTCTTTTATTTCAATATAACAAAGTTGCATGGAGAATAAGTATTGAGAAATAACTTCCATTGCCCGCAGCCATATTATACAGAGGAATTACTAAGCATAGCATTCATATAATTTAATTTACTAGTCTATTGCTTTCACCGAAACTACATAACCATGAGACGTAAAGTAGCTAATTTTCTCGGCTATATAGAGTGTTTGGGAAATTGATGACATGACTTTGGGATTAAGTTCTATATGTGTAAAGGAGCCTCATGTGTGTGTGGGGGGATGCTTTTATAATAGTACTCCATTATTAATATGGTTTCATTTGTGGTATATTTCTTCTTCTGCATGGGCTTTGGTTTGCACTGATCATATTTATTTACCTGTATTTGGTCTATTGTATACTGTTATGCCGACCGGGCCCCTTCTGCTGGCTATCAAAGAAGCTCCTACCGATCATGACGTTCAGATGTTTTTTCTAAGCCCCACAGTTTTTATATTTTTTTGGTGTTACTTTTTCATAGTTTTGGTAGTGTATGTGGTCCTGGCACAGGGGATAGTGTTTATCTATCACATATGTAGAAATAACAGTACACACATTTTACATATCAAATGTTTACAATAAAGAATGTTGATCGGTATTTGTTTTAATGGCATATAACTTGGAAACTAAGCTTTTCCAGAACCTATATAGACACATAGAACATAATCCCATCGATTGTCCAAAAATCCTGGACTTGGCTAAACTCTCAAATCCACAGGCGGTCAGCGTTTGATAGGGGAATCACGATTGGTCAGTCATCTCGTGCCACCTTACTCAGAATTACTAAATCATGTTAATAAGGTGTATCCCTACTATTTAAAATATATTATCTTATATATAAAGTAGAGTGAAATTTTCTCCAGTGCAGTTGACTGGAATAATTTTTTAACCACAAGCTACAAAAATAAATGTTTCATCATTCATTTTCGCCATACATTGTTCTGTGTTTTGAAAAACAAACATATTTCATTTGAATTGATCAATTTTTATATTTAATCCGATCAACAGTTTCCTTTTTTCTGCCAGCCGAATCACTGTGTACTACTTTTATAACATATGCATCAGTTGAAAATCAAAACGGGTGCACATTTCTGTAATAATCATTCACATTTTTGTATGAGTAACTAATGCTATTTTCTAGAATTAGTTATCTTAGAACAAACCACCAAATATTTAATAGTTTTAATTTTTAAATTGATTTACTTTATAACAGTTAAGGGTATACCTCAAATACACATTACATAGGATCGACAGACAAAAACGTTATGCCTATTCTTATATATTTTTAAAATTCTTACTTAAAATCAATGCAGTTTACTTAGTAACAATTAAGAATGAAATGCTTACTTCAAACAATAAATACAGGACAAAGCTGTGCTTAATAGTTGACACAAATAATGAATTACTTTGTGACCCTTGGAAATTTGAAAAAGATTTGGAAACATTAAAAAAAATTAAATTAAATTAAATGACTCCCAGGCAACGCTGGTTAGGAACAGCTAGTGTTACATATACCTCACATCCAAGGGAAAGTTTAATGTCCTGCATGTCACGGTCAAATAACAAACATGCTTGCTATCGAATGCAAACCAACAAACTATAACAGCACAATTAAATCATACCTCATGTCTACTGCTCCACCTGTGACTTAGGCACTTCATCCCCGATCGTCTTCATGGGGTGCATTTTTGCTGGAATCAAAGTCTCACAACAACCAAAAAAAAAGAAAGAAACATATTCTAAATTTGGAGAAGGAGAATTTATTAAGCTGTAACCATCGCCTTCTTTTCTATTAGTGGTGGAGGATATGGACATTCTAGGGCTACAAACATCTGGGTTCTTAACCCCTTAATTTATAATCTATTCTCAAGTCATTTCTTTACATATGCTGCCCACTGTAAGCTTCCCAACGAACTTCTACTTCTCTCTCTCTCACACTGTCTCTATGAGCCATGTGACGTCACATCCGTTGTAGTAACAGCAGGTTGAGGTGACATCTGACCTGGCTGTCGTTATAGCAGACCTAACGACTGAGTCAAGATTTTCTGGTGGTGTCATTGGTCATGGTTCTTAGACCCACGATCAACCAGGACTGTACAGTAATGCGCATGCGTTCGTCTTTAATCAAGATTCATATAAAGCATGGATTATTCATTAACTTGGAAATCATATTAAAATTTTTCCTGCTATATTGACGTTATTCACTTCCAATAACACGGCTACTCTCCTAATGGTTTATTCATTCACATGGAAATCAGTGTCACCATGTTCATTTTTTCAGACGTATTTCCTTTTTTAAGCGAAAGACATTTTTAAAAAATCCATCATGGCGTTCAAAGATAAGGCATTGCATTAGATTACGACGGCCGTGATTAAAGTTCGAATTTCAAGTTTTAAAAAAGTTAATTAGAATTTTATTTCGAGATAAAATATATAATTTTCATGACTGTTTTAATGTATTACAAATTTTTACTATATTGTATAAAAACTTCGTTTTGCCAAAAAAAACAAAAAAAACATACACATTTTAATTTATTTCAATAAATGTTCTATTAATTAGTTGAATTGTTGATTTTGTGTTGTATTCGTAATTTTTCATGTTTGATTTATTTTTATGTTAAAAAAACAAACATTTATTATAACATTGTAATAAAATATAGTTTTATTATTATGTTCGTTTTATAACATTTTCAATTATATAAAAAAAATCACTCTCAATTTCAGAAACTCTATTTTATTACAATCTTTTGGCCAAAATGTTACTTTATTAAAAATATACTTTATTGTTTTTCTTTCAGAAACTATACTTTATTAAATAAATACATTTGTTAAAATGTTTTAATCTATTTGGTCGTCATTAATACGGAATTCAGGTTCTTTTTATTCGTAATATATGCGAACTATGTTGTAAAATAATTGTTTTATTGTTAACATCTACGATTCTTTATTTTCATAAAAAAATAAATTTATGTGCTTTTTTTAGTACCCTGTGATATAACTTTAGTAAAGGTATTTTTTTGTTAAAAAAAAATAAAGAAACATCATTTATTTTTTGTGGGAAATGAGAGCAACTCATATTATTCAGCTAAAACTAATTATAGTGAAATGTTCATATAAAGAATAAAACTCTCTAAAAAAAGGGATTTGTATTCTTGTGTTTATAAACCAAGAGATATTCTCATACTAGTATTTTCATTCGATGTAGACGAGGTTGTTATAACAATCAACTCAAACATTAAAAACAATCCGGAAAGAATTAACTTATTTTAAAATGAATATTAAATCAAACAAATTATTTTTCCAAGAAAGATTTTAATGTTTTAAAAATTAAAAAAATTAGGACAACACCATTTTATTATTAAGTAATAGTTTATTGTTTGCTGTCTAGCCTACGCAAATTACACGAAATAATACATTTGCACTAAGATTTCTAATAAAGTAATGGGTTAATTATATTGAGTCATCGTTAATTAATAAGCCCTGAAAATTTCATTAAAATTGGTTGATTTCCTGAATTTTGGTGAATTTTGAAGTGAATGGAGGGGTCAAAATGCTCATGGTCTGACTGTTCGACAAATCTCGTTTGTTACTTTGGAGCATGACGTCATTTTCCAGTGAACAGGCCTGCTATAACGACGGTCACGCATCTGAGCGCATATGCTGACCCACTGACTCTGATTTCCAGTGGATGTGCTAAGGTTGCCTTGCGAATTCAATCAATATGTACGAGCGAACGTACTCTTTGCTATTTAACACTAATATTTTGTAAATACTGTTTATATGAGGATATTAGAAACAGATTTTTTGGTTTATGAAGATTTCAAAGAGCCCATTTACTTTATAATTGTCCAAATAATATGGGCATTCTAATTGAATTATTAAATAGACATACTAACTCTGGACATTTTTTTAACATGTCAAAGAGAACCAATAATTTGACCGCTCACCCCAATGGAAATCCGGATTTCTTTTCCAAAGAAGCAATTAATTACTGGAACAAGTTACTGTAGAACATCAAGAAAATGTAACTAAAGTATATAGTTTTTATAATAATATTTCTTGATTTCATGATTATGGTATACAGAATAAATTGCATGGACAGTATTGGGAGCTTTCAGTTGAGATTTTTTTAAAACTCAATTTGTAGAAGGATAGATATAAAATGAATGAGAAAACAATCCGCATAAAAATATATTTAGTTATATTGACAAACAAAATAACAGCTTGGAAAATAACCAAAATAAAACTTAAAAGGGAGATGCCCTTTCTCTTTGATAGCCTCATGTGTCGAGGTTAATAGTAATTGTGAGTCTCAAGTTGGTTGCTATGGGCAACGAGGTGATGTGCTATTTATTTTTTAGACAGACTGATCAGTTTTGTTATCCTGTGAGACTGATAGACTGATTTGGAGCTGATTTATTTGGTTTTAATATAGATTAGATCGGTTCCCAGCACTAGGTGCAAAATATTGAACGGTTCTTTTTTATATTACAGAGGTGTATGTTTTCCGCGCTTCTGATTGGCTGAAATAAGATTATTTATTAAGATTTTTATCCAATCAAGAGTCGATATTTTTAAACAATATTTGCTTCCTTCTACTGCTTATTGAACAAGATCCTACAGATTTACTGGAAATAAATCTTATATTTTAATGGTTATAGTTTTTTTGCATATTGTTTTTAGTGACACTACCATTGAGGTATAAATAAATAAAGGTATAAAAAGAAACAAAACACAGTTATCATACAAATCCTTATATTTTACTGAAATGTGTTAAAAAATATATCTGTCAATTTGATATTGAAAAGTTGCAAAAATATTCCGGATGTTAATGTTATCTAAAAAGATTTGTTGACAATTTGAAATTTTATTCTTTTTAATTTTTATATTTGTTTCAATTCTGAATATATCAAATTTTGTATACTTTTCTTTTCTTTCATTTCAGGAAGTTAGTAATAGAATCAAGGAATATAGTGTTCCTCCAAATTCACCTCATTACAGAAAGAGAATTGTCTCCAAGTGGGAGGTAAGTAATATTTTTGGAATTGGTTTATTTCAAAATAAAGTTTGAAGTAAATGTGGCTAGATATATGAATAAATCTGATTTTCTGAATCATTATGTTAAAATTCAATGCATTAAAAGTATTAAGAAAACACATTCTATATAATTGGTTCAACAATAAAAAATATTTAATTCAATATCTAATATTTAATATTATTTATATTATTAACAATATAGGTTATTTCTTCTAATATATAACCTAATATTGGCCGATTTTCATTTGTAATTGTTACACCATGTTATTGGCAACAAACTAACGTACTTCGGTACGATCTATTAAAAAAATACTTAATCTTGTTTGGCAGATTACTAATATGGAGACATTCTTAAATAAACACCTAATAAGAAAAATCAACTAAGGGGAATAATTATTATATTTTTAGTAAGAGTTAGCATTCTTTATATGTAGTTTTAGCATAGATATTGAACCTAACAAAAAATGTGTGATTATAGAAAATAGAAATGTTTACAAAACAAATTTGAACGTAATAAATCCTGGGAAACACCGGGTCGGTACAGCTATTATTATATATTTTTGTATTATTAACCTTTATTTTGTATTAGTTTTAATATTTATATAATATATAAAATAAATATATCACTCGTTATTTTCCGTTTGTTAACTGTTGTTAAAACCTCATTGCAAGCGTTAGTTGGGCAGATGGAAGTATTCCAAATTAGAGCAATTCATGCTTCCAGACATTTTCTGTGTCGATTTTCTTTTCTTGTTGATTGCTTGAATTGTAGGCTTTTTGCCCATGGCATTGGTCACTGTTTTCCTGAAGAGAGTGAGCTATGATTACATAAGGATTTTTATTACCTAGTCGCCGACATCTTTGCCCCCTTTTTAGCTTACCTTATCATGGGTGAATGCCAGGGACCACAAGTAGTAATCTTTTGGCACAAGATAAAAAATTACCTTTTCATCTGAGGAAGAACTTTATAGTCTCAGACAAAAAAGAATTTCCAGTAAATACAGAGTTTACCCAGATAATATAACGAAAATTGAACAATAACTCAAAGAATATGAACAATATTTTATTGAATTAAAAAGAAATGTAAACTTTCTGTGAATGAATTTTTGCCAACATCTTTCCATTTGTAAATGACTGTTTCCTTTCAGAAGACCTGTTGAATATACACAATAGATTATAAATAAACAATACATTCAGATCTTGAAGCAACCAGCTTAAGTTTAAAAAGAATTGCTCTGTACTACTATGTAAAATTTCTGACAATTAAATACAAATACATAGAGCTGACAATTTATATTGACAATAAGAGAAGAAATCAAAATTTATTAATGTTAGGTGCTCAGCAGAAAACAATATGCAAAATACGAATTATCTCCCTTGCACACAAAAAAATAAGAGGTCGGCCATGAAAGTTTGAGAGATAAGCAAATGTCCCTTGCAAACACAGACATTATAACGGCTTATAAGTCAATTTCCAGCCTGTAAATTCTCTTTATAAATGTGCTAAGTTTCATACTTCGTCCATTGATCATTTTTGGTTTGTTATTAAACCGATAACCGTGGTTATTATCAGACATAATAATTTACATGTTTAGAATGTGATTTAAAGTCAAATTAGCTTGTCAAATAAATTATTCTTATTTTGTTTTTACTTTTAATAAAGAAATAGGTAGTCAGATTTTCTATAAAATTTTAATTGACTCATATAATCTTCCTATTTTTATTTTATAAATGTGTACAATTAATTTTTATCCAAAAGCAAGCATCAAAGGTGAATATATTTAGTGTACATTTTGTCTGATTTCTTATAATTTAAATTATATGAGTGTTCATTAATTTGAAAATAAAGTCAATATCATCAGTTCATATAAAATGAAATAAGTCGAATTTTTTACTTCAGACCCAAATAAAATTGGATCAATATTTGATTTTGGCTAGCCAGTCATTTACGTCATTTTTTGATTTGCGTTGTTCACATAAAATTTTTAAAACCAATCGATTTTGTCGCTTACACAATTTTCAGTAGGTGAAAATTCTTAATGTACATATTACAAAACCAGCTATAAAACCTGGGAAAAAAACACTAGGAGAAATTGGAATAAAAGGGAAGATTGAAACATTACAACGAACAATAATGATGAAAACAGTCGAAATATTAAGGAAATTCCTTGAATGTGGAAACCAACCCACATAACCAAAAACGCTTACTAGCCACAGATAAATGGAAAAGGAAAAATAAAAACAAAAAAACATACATACATATGCGATGGTACCAGCCCTGGCTGATACCACACACAATTGTTGTCAATGGTCAAATAATTTGCAAAGTTTATCAAAAGAGTGGAGAGTGCTGGAAATCTGAGGAGACTTGCTGTCATTCGGACTCCAGGTGCACACCACTAGTTATTGTCAGTGAGCAATCACTGATAATAACTTGTGTGAAAACTCCTAGTGAGTAAAATAATAATAAATAATAATAATAATTATAATAATAATAATAAGTGAGCAATCACTGATGATGACTTGTGTGAGAACTCCTAGTGAGTACAAATAATAATAATAATAATAATAATAATAATAATAATAATAATAATAATAATAATAGGCATGACTGCGTGGGGAAAGCAGTACACTGGGAGCTATGCAAGCAAATGCATTTCGAACACTCGAACAAATAGTTCAAACATAAATCAGTTACAGTACTTGAAAACGAAAAACACAAAATCCTCTGGGGTATGGAGGTACAAACAGATAAACTCATACAAGCAAGGAGACCGGATGTCATAATAGTCAACAAGAAAGAAAAATCCTGCCAAATCGTAGATTTTGCCGTCCCAGCCGACCAATATAATACCAATAATCGTTGGAGAACTAGGAACAGTTCCGAAGAACCTGGTGGTTATCAGTGAGCAATCACTGATAGCGGCCTATGTGAAAACCCATAGTGAGTAAACATAATAATAAGGATAATATAGAAATAAAGAGACTTATTATTTTTAGTTATGCAAGAAGAATGTCTTAACAGATATATCACAGTTTATGAATTTTCGAATGAACTCAAAGTAGGATAAATATGGTACGGCTGGTAGTATATAGTAGTTATTAATCATTATTTCTACTATTTTTTTTTAGATTACTCAGAACTAATTAAATATATATGGGTTTACTTATTCACTGAATTTCACTTGACTTCATAATTACAGAAAATTTAGGTTTCAATTTATTCAAAAGCATTTAGTATATATTTAACATAAAATCTTGTGTAACCTCCACTTCAAATATGAGAATGATTCTTATCAGAAATGCATGCAAAGATTATTGTGACCAACAGAGCAGAAACTTCAAACTATTCTCGGCAAAACTGTGGCATCAGTTAATGTCTCAGGTAGTGAAAGGCTCCGCTTCCTTTTATCAGCTGTTTCTTGATAATTTGTTTACTTAAAACTAAAAGCAGTGCTGCAGCTTGATATCAGATGTGGCTGATCGTCTGCTTTAAGTAAGCATATCTGACTTCAGAGATAGAGAGAATTGAAAACATTGAAAGCTATTAAATGAAAAAGCTGCCCTACTTATTGTTTAAAAATAACTGTGTTCTTCATCCTTTAACCCAAGGTGACTACAATCTGCATAACCAGGATGTTGCCATCAGTGTTGGAATTCTAAGTTATTATTAACCTTCTACCTGGCAACATTCCCTTGCAGGAATATACAGAGTGTTTGGGAAATCGATGGCATAACTTCTGGATTATTTTCGTTATGTGTAAAGGAGCCTCTTTGTGTTGAGGTTGCTTTTGTAATAGCATGTCATTACTAGTTTAATTTCTTTCTTGATCCATTTATCCCTCTGCATGGTCTTTGGTTTGTGCTGATCATATTTATTTACCTGTATTTGTGTCTGTTGTATTCTATTATCTGAAGGGCCAACTGTAGCAGGATCCCGACCGGGTTCCCCATGTACATCCACTGCCGATCATGACGCTCAGATCTTTCTTTCAGCCCTTTTTATATTTGTTAGTTTCATTGATTTATGGTTCTATTTGTGTATGTGGCAACACCAGGCTCAGGCTTATTTTAGATGTGATTATGTCACAGGAATTAGTGTTTATCTATCTCATATGTAGAAATAACAGTGCATTATCACACACATTGTACGTTTTAGATGTTTGCAATAAAGAATTTTGATCAGTATTTGTTTCGACAGCCTATTACTCAGAAACCAAACGTTTCCAAAACTATGTTTATGGAAATATCTATTCATCCTTTACACATATAGAACATAATCCTAAAGTTATGTCATCGATTTTTCAAACACCCTGTATTATAACATGCTTAAGAAACCTTTCAATTTGTATAAATAAGTGGTGCAGATCTCTTTATTTTCACAAGTAAACTTTGATTTCTTACCATCTTAGATTAAATGAAATCATTTTCTGAATAAAATTTCATATGCCCTGGTCGAATTTGGGTCATTTGAGCATTTATTTAATGGGCAATACATTTTATTTTGAAATAATTTTCTCAGTATTCAATCCATATCTATTTCAAACGAGAATTTTCTTAAAAATTGAAATTATTTAATTAATTGTTAATAAATCGGCAATATTCACACATGGGAACAAACCTCTAGCTGAAGAACAGCTGAATGTACAGGTATGACATTTTCAGAATTTCTTCATACAAAGATTACAGCCCTAAAATATGAAATTCTAACTCGAATGAGATTTAGTAGTACGAGTGTCAATAATTAGGTAATAGGAATTTAGTGAAAGACAGAAAAATCTGTTTGTTACTTGCGAATTGAAGAGAAAGAGGAAGTAGAAGTAACAACAGATTATCTTATGGGCGGAGTTAGATATGCAAATATGTTACTGGAGTGACTTCCTTTTCTGTAACTTAACACTCTCACCTGTTATTTTCATCTCATAATTTCTTTTTGTTTCCATTCTATTTTTTTAGTATTATTTCAATGTTTGTTTGTAAAATGTCAAGTGGAGGTGTCATTTATTTATTACTTTGTGATGGCTTGTCACTAGGTTACAGAAGATAACCATCCCAGTGTTTAAATAACTGTTGTTTTCTCTCAGAACACATGGCATGCAGAGGAGGGACGGGGCATCATATTTAAACTATCTCCCTTTCTCATAATATTTCTCGGTACTAAGACTTATACTTAAGTATTTGGGGCGTACAATCAAGGAGTTGGTCCCGGGCATCAGCAGGGCATCTCCAAACCTCTGCATGCCACTGCCCAGAGCATCATCCTCTATGCGAGACTCACCATTGGCTCGCTAATGCCTATTAGACATTTTGAATGGTTTGATGGTGATGCTCGTTTCATTCATTTCATTGTCGGAATATTCTGATAAACAGTTCGAATAGAGTACATATTTGGGGATGGGGCATAAGAGTAGCCGTTGTCATCATTTTAAGTATTGCTATGGTTCGACTGGAATAAATATAGAGAGAACAAAATATTCAGGCGCTTTATAGCATTAAGACTGTTTAATATAATAAGTTGCCTGTCATAGTTGGGTACGTATAAACTTTTTTTTATTACTGAGTTCCTACTTATCAATACCAAAAGCCACTTGAGGATAAGTGTTAATGAGACGGATGGATTGTCAGTTGAATGATGAAGAAAATTATGAGAGGATTGAAAATGATGAATGGAATAGACAAAATTTGATGACTTATAAGGGCGGTTTATGTCAAGTATTTGTTGACATTTGATTTGAATATGTCATGTTGTAGTCTGCAGGGAAGCAGTTTCGTGGTAATGCGTTCCATATATACATCTATCACACAAATCTGGGTTATGAATCGATGTTACTCCATGTCCATTTCGTGTGTTGTACTTACTGTCATCATAGTAGAGGTAGATGTGGTTGCCACTTTCATGATACAATGGACTGCCTCAACCACCCAGCCAGGATTGCCGAGAAATGATGACGAAAATGAGATATGTGGAGAGGCGATAGGGAGGTCAGCGAATCTATTGAACTCCTTAGATGGGATGGTGCCCTGACCGTTGGTGGTCAGTTTCTGGATAGTCGGATAGCGATCAGCTGAGAGGAAGGGTCGATGTGGTCAGTTCCATTGACCAGCTGAGAGTGACTGAGAAAAAGACAGGATATCTAGGATAAAACAGGTAAATATATTGAGGAGATGGCGAAGACAAGCATCAGTTAGAGTTCGGTTCACCAAGACATTCTGAGAGTAAACGACTCGTCGGACAAGAAGATTTTCACTTGGGCTGACACGACTGGACAACAATCAACATACAGCGCTGGGGTCGTTATCATGCACACACAACCTAGCACAATTAAATAACTTGTCTTGTGTTGTTTTTACCATAACACAACCACTGAGACGATTATTAGGTCCTACATTAAACTGCAAGCCTTTTAGCACTTTCACTTTAAGAATGATTGTTTTTGCTCGATTCATGCTAATTGTCTGTTAGTTTCAAGTGATCTATATGGATTGCAGAATTTTTAAATTGGTCTCTCTGAAACAGCATTACACAAAATGATTACCCGGCATCATCACTTTGACACACCGGTTCTCATTAGATCACTAAAGTTAAGCAACGTTGAGTCTGACCAGTATCAAATGGGTGACCATTTGGGAATACCAAGCACTGTATGTGGGAGGATGGTGAAACCTTCCAGCAAAAATAAAAAGCAGCCCTGAAGATGCCTTTAGCTAGTACTTCAGTATAACCTGCTAATCCACACTCATGTGTTGACACAAATTCTGTTCTCAATCATGTGGCTAATGTTCTCCAGAGAAAGTATGTAATTCGTTTTTATTTTCGTTTTATACGTTTCGGTGCATGTGAGAATTTAAACGATCAACAGCTAATTTTAATATACCTGTGTGGTCCTGGTGGAGGAGCTCTAATTCTAACTGTTGTCATTCCCGTTTGCCAATGAGATTCTTGCTCTTATTTTTACCCTACTGACTTCATTTGTGATTCTGTGTTAGTTTTACATCTTGTTGTCTTTAATGCTGTAGCATCCGGATGCAGAATCTGTTCATACTCCAGCTGGAAATGATTCTAATGGATACATTTCTATTTTGAGGCAAACCAGGCCATCACATGATATTGAGTGGGTTTTGTTGTCAATGATAGTTACTTTTATCGAGACCGTAACCGTTTCACGTAGCTCAATACTTAATTGACGATCTTCCCTGAATACATTAGTACAGCATGATGTTTTGACTGATGTGGGAGGTTCAGGAGTTAACAGGGCTTTGACTCGGGTTTTATAGATGATGTTTGTTTCTGTATAAGAACTTTGTGCAATTGCTCAGTAGTTTTTGGTGCTTGACAGCGTGGATAGTAATGTTGTCGGTTGACATGAAGGATACACCACCGAGAATATCGACGTCTAGGATTTTTATAATGAGGGCTTGAAGACGAAGGTGCCTGGTATCCTGTGATAATATGAGATGAATTTTGCCAATTACCTCTATCTCGTCCAAATTGAAATTAAAGTTGTGTGCTTGGTAAAACTTAATTTAATTAGGTTACCTTTGGCACAAGAGTGGGTGGTGTTTGTAAAGAGTAAATAAAAGGAAGGGATGAGTTATTTGCATGTTTACAGTTTAGTATTTTCTGTTATTAGCTGGATGAACAATATACAATAATTGTTTATACTTTTCATGTCAAATCATTGTACATATTTGACATATTGTTTAGTTTGAAGAGAAAACATTTATCGTTTTAAAAATTAAATAGGAATAACAAATATTTGATAAATGTTCACTAATATTTTCATAGTTATATTTCTATATTTATTTTAGACAATCGAACTATTTTGGATCTATGTGGAGATGTAAAACAGGTTTTTAATTTTGTATCACTATGTCGAACTCATTTAACTAGTTAAAAGACAAGATTCAAATGTTTGATTGGTAGCCGTGTAGATAAAGCGTTTGCTTCAGTTCTAATATTTTATGCTATCGTGGGTTCGAATCTCACACTAGACAATTGTTTTTTTTGTTACTTTTTTCTATAGCGTTCCAGTTATTTATTAGCCGATGTCAATAATCATCATAAACCTGATAATGATCGTTTAATTAGTTTAGGAGTTAATCGTGTACATAAGAATATATAAACATATACACATATCTAATTTTATATAGATAAAAATGATTGTTGTGACGAGAGATGTTCGCACTTACCTTATTCAAAGCGACTGGGATGTCTCACCTGTTTGGCAGACATTTGCAAGAGCTCTAAAGGGCATGACCGATGTTGAGCATTTAAGATTATCAATGATTTGTATGCGAGGGGGACCACCCGCTGCAAAAGGCGATACACAACGATGGTGAGGGAGAGGGATATCAGAGTTTGAATGTGAGCAGACAGTTGGGAGAGATTACATAAAAGAACGTTGCTATTCAACCACAGCTGGCTTGAACTGAAAATTATTAACGAATTTAATGGGACTGTGGTTGATTGGAGCTAGAAGGTATAATAACTAGCTGTGAGACCTATTGAAAGTGAAACAGCTTGATCATGTAAAATCTATTCACCGAACTAGAAGAGCGTTTGCAGTTTACTAACTGACCAAGGATAAGTAATCGGACTGGGCCGGAATTAAAAAGCGCTAATCACTGCATTTGCCGTTGATAGATTCATGGCATATGAGAATTTTGAGGCATGTGTGCTGTGTGTTTGGCGAATTTGGAAAAAGTGTTGTTCCTTTTCGAAGAAATACCAGATCATGCAATAGCGTACATGTTGGTGCAGAGGGTTCGTCTTCCTGAGTAAGTGCTCTGTAGTGATTTATAAAGAAATCTGTTTTTTTTTTATCTGTACCAAATATGCCATTATGACATCTGAAATTACTTTTGTGAGGACCAATAGCTTTGTACAGCTCCGAGTGCTTATGATAACGTGGAAGGCAGAGCAAAGTTTCGCCGTTATGGAAATCAAAATGCTCCACTTGATCCTGGGAATTAAACTGCTCGTCTACATCTGAAATGACGACATCCGAAGGTGCTACGCATCGCACCGATCAAAGGCAAAATGAGGAAATGACGACTCAGATAGTTTGCACATGTGTTGAGGGCTGACAACGACGCTGTCGCGAAATTTGCTTCTACATTAGAAGTCACCGGGAAGCAACCGAGAGGAAGTCTGATGATGAAATGGGCAGACGCTCTGCACAATGATCTCTGTAAAAGCGGTCTTCACCTGGTCTAAACCTGTAATCATGCCAATTGGAGATAAAAATCCATTATTGTGGACCCCACCATAGTTTGGGATTAACACAAAAGAAAAAGAAAAAAAAGAAGAAAAAGAAGATGGCATATGAAATAGAAAGACTTTCACCCCAGATCTAAAATGGAAGACTTACATGTAATCTGTTCCTAAGGTCATTGAAAACATGGCTAGATCATTCTACCATTCTAGTAAGTACCTGACTGTTTATGCAATCCTCTACCTATATAAGAGGCAGATAGGTTTTAAGATGGAGCACTGATGCCACATCTGAGGAAGCTCTGCTCAGAGCAGTCTTTGTCACCTAGACAGAGTTCAAAATCGACTTCGAAATCTAGTGGAGGATGTTCTAGTCTCTATTTACTCTATTGTTACTTCCATATAAGTTGCTTAACTCAGCTCCAATCTTTGGTTCCATTTTGTAAAACATTTACAAAAACTTGCTTTTCTACCACAACGGAAAAAAAATTCTTTCTTCCTACATGTGCCTAGCATCAAGCAAAATTTCATCACACTGACCTACTTTGTAAGGGCTTCCCGTTAATGGAACACATTGTTGCAGGACTGCTTCCCTGCAGTTACAACATAGTTGTCTTCAAATGCAATGTCAACAGCTTCTTGCCATAAACCGTCCCCACAAATAATCAAACTTAGTTCATTCAATTAATACTCTCATAAGGTTCTTCATCTTTAACTAGTAATGATTTCATCTCATTAAGCCTTATCCTCGAGTTGTCTTCGGCCTTGATAAGTGGTGACCCATTAATACAAAAAAAGAGAGAAAGGGAGAAAAGCAGCATCTAACATTTTTCACAGAAAAAAAAACTTTCTTTTTTCTTATTTATTAATTTAAACTACAGCTATTTTTTGTTGTTGTTTGTTTTGCATTTGTAAATAACATAAAAAATTCACGTTTGGAAATTCATAATGTATTCTCCTTTATCTACTCATGTGTGTCTTGGCAGGGTTGTAAAGAAAAAATATTAATATATTCAGTAAAAAGAGATGAGATTGTCTGAGAAACGTAACAGATACTAAGATTAAAATTTATCAACAGATACACCAGATAATGCATCGTTTTTGTAAGAGTAAACAAATATGTGGTAACTGAATCGAGTATTTAATTTTTTTAAATTATTACCTCTGCCAAGGAGGTTATGTTCCCTGCCGCATTTGTTTGCTGGGTTTTCACTATGTTTGTTTGTTTGTGTCCAGATCGCTTGACCAATCGTCACCACACTTGGTCAAAATATGGGTCATAGTCTAACTTAGAACTGATTTAATTTTCTAATATCTAGGTCAAAGGTCAAGTTCAAGGTCATGGAAAAGGTGAAAATTACACCTTTGGCAGCAACTTTGGTTCTGTTAATCATAGAGACTTGCTACTTGGCCCATATTTTAGCCAATCAAATTATATAACTGTTGACCCTGACCTTGAAAATTTTGGTCATGTTTGAAATTTTAACGAAATTTTAACTTACGATTTTTCCAAATTTTATGCATGGATCTTATGCTCTTTGAGAACAGTAACTATCATGCACATTAGAGTCTCATCAGATATATAGTTTTTGAGTTTGTTTCCAAAATCTATTAAAAAGGAAACATATTCTCATTCATACAATTACATAATTATTGTAACAGTAACAATCTTATTTAGTATTAGTTTCCATATAAGCTTCCGCAGTACTCACAAAATATCGATGTGATTTTTTACACCATTGGTATACTAGTTGAAAACTAAAAATTAAACGGTTCTATTTTTAGTTTTTATAGTATTCTGTGGACAGACTGAAAAGAAGAAAGCAAATATGAGATAAACTTGAAACTTTTAAGGATGAGTGTTGATATATCACTAAGTTCCTATTTACTTGCCTCTCCACAAGAGCAAAGTTAGATACAAAGTCAGTTTGTTATATAGAGG
Organism: Sepiola atlantica; assembly: GCA_963556195.1. Classification (NCBI taxonomy): domain Eukaryota; kingdom Metazoa; phylum Mollusca; class Cephalopoda; order Sepiida; family Sepiolidae; genus Sepiola; species Sepiola atlantica. The sequence continues at coordinate 114,567,078 of OY744517.1, read as the reverse complement.
ATATCCAGCTCCCCAAAAAGGGGCACTATAGATGTGACAAAATAAAAAGTGCCACAGTTAAGTACGACTGTGGACAGAACAGATACAACACTTTGATCCTAGCCCGAAGATGAGAGTGAAGGACACAGGTTAATAACTATGTCGCTGTAATATTATAATCTCTCTATTAATAACATTATAAAAGAATTTCGCATATGTCTATGTGTGTGTGTATTTTCCTATTGACAATGTGACTTACACATTGAATTAATATTTTTTTAAATTTACTACTAGCATGGCTACACGGCATTGCCCGGGGGCATCAGCAACTAAAATGAAGACTTATAAAATGTGTGTAACATCTTTCTTCTGTTTTAGAAGAAAGATGTTACACACTCTCTCTCTCCTCTCTCTATCACTCTCTCTGTTTATCTCTCTTTATCTCTCTCCCCTCCCCTACCCCTCTTCTCCACGCCCCTCACATCTCTCCCTGCACATCCTCCTCTCTCTAGCATATACCACTTACCAAATTTAATACTGTATTATTAAATACACTTTCTCTATGGTACTGAGCACTTTTGAATTCAACATATATCACTTACGAAATTTAAAAATCCTATTTAAAAAACTAATTTAATTACGAAATTAAATCCACCAGAATGCATTTAATTACGAAATTCGATCCGCCAGAATGCATTTCCTCTATTTTAGTTATAGTTTTATAACAATTTAGTTCTTTCAAAATCCCATGAAAAAATAATTTGGTAACAAAAGAACAGAATTTTTTTTTAAGTGTGAAGTATTTATATGATATAAAGGTTGATTTCATTGTGGAAGCGATTTCTTTAAAATGATCGTTCCAAAACTGTAGATATTTACTTATAAAAAATTAATTAAGTAAAAAGGCGAAGATGAGGGAAATGTAAGAAGATTCCCTGGCAACGCCAGGTAGGCACAGCTAGTAGGATGTTGTTCCGGGAGCTAACTTTCATTTTTGTCTTCTCTACATGTTTCCTGAATGAGAAAGTGCGGTCCAGGGTTACACCAAGGTAGATAGGGTTAGCGCGATTCTCAAGTTGTATTCCAGACCACGTGATGTTTAGGGGTCAGTAGGACTCTCGGTTCCGGAGATGAAACGAGCACACTTGAGTTTTTGCAGGGTTTGCATGCAGGTGGTTACTCTCGTGGTAGAGGAGTAACTCATCTAAGGCTGAGTCGAGGTTTGTTTCTACTGACTCAAATGTACTCTCTTGGGATGTTACGCAAAGGTCGTCAGCATAGATGAACTGCTCAGTGTTCTGGCTCATTGGTTGGTCATTAGTGTAGATGTTGTACAGTAATGGAGCCAGCACACTATCTTGAGGAAAGCCATTTTTTTGTCGGCGCTAGCAACTTTGTTTGTTGTTTAGAGTAACATAGAAGCGTCTGTCTTTTAAATTCATTAATAAAATTGATGGTTATTCCATAATATTAGTCAACCTACAGGTTTATTCGGATGCGATCATCTTTGTGAAATGTGGTTATGTAGATCAAATTAGCCTTTTAACTGGCACAATTAAATCCCGTATGAGTAAAATTCTAAAATATTAACTTATTTGTGTGCAAGAATAGAAATCATAAAAATAGTCATACTTATACAATGAGCCGTTGTTGAGGTAAAGGCATGTTCCCATATTGGAACGCTGCTTAATTATGGACAAAATATTGTATAATGAATGAAGTAATTTAGATTTCGAAGAAGAAAAATACTGATTTCAATGAATATAGATTGAATACTTCTAAAATTGTTTAAAACATGTAGAGCTAATTAGAGCACAGCATAATCACGTTGACATACCGGTTCTTGTTAGATGACCGAAGTTAAGCAATATTGAGCCTGGTCAGTACCAGATGGGTAAAACGTAAATTCATATGAATCAGTATGATACAAATTTTTTTTGACTGGCTTAATTCTGCTGTTGGCATTGGTTTAACTAACTCTTTCTAAAATCATGTACTTACAGAAGGGACCATGTGACGGTTACAGGTGAAAGTGATGCTATGGAACCGACTGGATTCGAACTTGGCACCCACAGGTTGTCAGTCCATGTCATTATCCACTTAACCACTGCCATCTCCCACCTTGTCTTTTCTTTTTCTTACTTTTTCTTTTTCTTACTTTTTCTTTTTCTATCTAAGGAAATGTGCGGTCATTTGAGAACACCAAGCACTATATGTGGGAGGACGGGGACATCTCTATGTAAAAACTTTGAAAATGCCTTTAAGAGTGCTTCAGTATAACCTGCTAAAACCACCCATGTGATTACACAATAGAACAATCGACCCCTGGGTTGAGTTTTGTTCTCCAGCATGTGGCGAAGCTTTTCAGAGTATGCACATGGATGAATGAATGGATATCAGCTGAGTATGATATTAAAAAGAGTTGCCCAAATATCCTTAATTTGGTTGTAGTCTATTAGTATTTTTTGCACAAAAATCATTTTTTTAATCTAAATCCATAAAAATAAATGCTTTTCTGTGAAAATTCTAAGATATTAAACTAGCTAAAGTATTCGACCATGCTGGGTTTCTCAACTTTTTAAAATTTTATAGCCAAGATTGTCAGTTAAGGAAATATATTATATATTTTTAATCTATTTTTATTTTTAAAAATATAGTCTAGTTTATGATAATTATCGATATCGGCTAGGAAATAACTGGAACACTATAGTTAAAACACACAAAAAAATTGTCTTGTGTGAGATTCGAACCCTTCTTTTTCTTTTTTGCATGTCTTTGAAGCATGTGGTCATATGACAGTTTCCCACATTTTTATGCAGTCCTTTACAATAGTTTTGTACTCTACAAGATCTTTCAAACTACACCGGTTGGGTAGTAGAGGGCAGATTAGGCAGTGTTGCATCGTATGACCCTCCTCTTCACATTCACAGATGGTTGGGTCAGTTTACTAGCCCCATCTACTCATATAAACTTTTGATCGCCCTATTCCCGTTCTCAGGCGGTTTAGTGTTTTTCACTGGAGCCAGGGTGCCTCTGAACCGGGAGGGATTTCCTTAGAAGCAGGAATTCCCATGTCGCTATGAAGAGGGCAATCTTCTAGCCGTCTGGCCAACAGCTGTAGTCTGGTCTCTTCCTGAGATGTTCTTAGGGGTTCGAAACGACTGAGGAAACTTCTCCTTGACTTCAGTTGTTGGACCGTTGGTTCACATCCATAAAGGAGATGGCGTTCATCACTGATAGCCTTTGTGATCTCTACTCGGCTGGCAACTTCCCGTCTCACATCTGAAATGCCAGCGAGAAGATGTAGGTTGTTCAGGTTGGTGGGTTTCAAGCAGCCAATGATCAATCAACAGGTGCTGTTCAATGCTGAGTCCAGGTTTTTGGTATGTGTTGATCTCTCCTAAACAGAACAAGCATACTCCGCAGAGGAATAGCACAAGGCTAAAGCAGTACATCTTAGTGTGTGTGCTGTGGGAAGCCACTTAGAGTTGATCAGTTGTCGTAGGATGTTGTTCCGGGAGCTAACTTTCATTTTTGTATTCTCTACATGTTTCCTGAATAAGAGAGTGTGGTCCAGGGTTACGCCAAGGTAGATAGGATTAGTGCGATTCTCAAGTTGTATTCCAGACCACATGATGTTTAGGGGTCAGTAGGACTCTCGGTTCCGGAGATGAAACGAGCACACTTGAGTTTTTGCAGGGTTTGCATGCAGGTGGTTACTCTTGTGGTAGAGGAGTAACTCATCTAAGGCTGAGTTGAGGTTTGTTTCTACTGACTCAAATGTACTCTCTTGGGATGCTATGCAAAGGTCGTCAGCATAGATGAACTGCACAGTGTTCTGGCTCATTGGTTGGTCATTAGTGTAGATGTTGTACAGAAATGGAGCCAGTACACTACCTTGAGGTAAGCCATTCTTTTGTCAGCACCAGCGACTTTGTTTGTTGCATAGGGTAACATAAAAGCACCTGTCTTTTAAGATGCCTCCGATTAGGTCTGTGAGTGCTACAGCTTTTGTCAGCTCCAAGATCTTTTTCAGGAGGAGGCGGTGGTTTACAGTGTCATATGCAGCAGACAGATTAACAAAGACCGGTCATTTCTGAAGCACATCTTCGATGTGCTGAAAGAAAGTTGACTAGTTGTTGATTTTCCAGGCTGGAATCCTGCTTGTTGGGCGATGATGGCTGGTTCAGAAACTGAGGCCAATCTGTTAGGGATTAGGTGCTTGAACAGCTTAAACAAGGTACATAGCAGGGAGATCGAGCAGAAACTCTTTGCATGTGCTGGATCTTTGTCAAGTTTTAGAAAGGGGATGATTTTGGTTTTTCTCCAGATTTTTGGGATCCTTATTGTTAACATGCAGTTGTTCATCAACTCAAGAATCCATTTTCGTGTCAAAGGTCCAAAGTGCTTGATCTCTGTGAAAATAAAATCTAGGCCAATGACTTTGTCAGCCTTAAGTGCACTGATGCTGATATCGAGCTCTTTAAGTAAGAACAGTTCAGTCATTCCAGTGCTCTGAGAATCTTTGCTGTTTGGTAGTGCACTTCACGTTGAGTAACAACTGATGTACAACTTAGTTGACAGTGATGTTGTACTGCTGTTGCATTGGAGTTGATTGATCGTTGCTGATTTTTCGGATTAGACTCCATGCCTTTTTACTATTCTTCGTCATATCAGTTTTCTCCAACAGATTTTGCCATTTCCGTTGTCGGTTTTCTGATGGTACTTTCAGCAAAGGAGTCAGATTCATAGAGTTGTTGATATTGCTCATATAATTTGCTGCTTTGTGCATCGAATTCAGGTATGTATTCAGTGCGGTAGCCTCTTGGGATGTTCTTCCGGGCTGCTGGGCACACAAACCTGGTGAAGCTGTCATAGTTTTTGGGGTTTGCTGGGAGATGCTTGGAAGCCAGGCCAGTTCACTTTCTTAAAATTGAATTTTCTTCGAAATGGAACTGTGGCTGGAGTGTTTTCAGCATTGACTGTGATGCCAATGGGACGGTGTTGTGTTTTGGGCAGTGGCTCCAAGACCAGCTTTTTGCCCAATCCGGTGATACTCTGGCTGACAAACGCAATATCAGGATTATACCCTGCTTTCTGTTGAATGACTTTGGTTTCTTTACATTCTGGATCAGATTAAGCTGGTTAGTTTCGGGCCATGCTTCCACTGCATCTTCATCCTCATTATTTTTTGCATATCCCTATAGGGTGCTATGGCTGTTGAAGTCGGCAATCACAATCTTTGGTTTTCCAGATGGTGATGGCATATCTGGCATCACAAGTGGTGTGGGAGGTGGTTTATATACTAAAATGGTGATGATTCCTCTGAACTCAACTTTTAGGACTTCGATGTTATTTTTATCGATCTTTGCTGTTGATTCGATGGTTGCCCCATTTTTGGCTAGTATGATGCTTCCATGTTTCTCATGTAGGATTTCTGTGATGTTGATCATTCTATCCACATGAGGGCGAGGATGTTTAGGTTCATGATGGTTTTTTGTAGGCAAAAATATGAATATTCAAACCCTGAAAGATGGTATAAAATATTGGAACTGAAGGCGAACGATTCATCTATGCAGCCAGCAATTAAGCGTAATTTTTTTTAACCTACTTAAATTAGTTTAGCATAGGGATACAAATTTTAAAAAATTGTTTTACCTCTTCACATTGATCTGAAATAGGTCGATTGTCTAAAATAAATAAACATACAGAAACATAAATATAAAATAAAAACAGTTTTATTAAAGTAAAAATATATTAGTGAACATTTGTCAAATATTTTCTATCCACTTTTAGTAAAAAAAATGATAAATGTTTTCTCTTCAAAGTACACAATATGTCAAATACGTTAAATACAATGATTTCACATAAAAGTATAAACGATTAATATAAGTATGTTGTTCGGTCGGCTCATTACCCAACACAAATTGAAAACTTTATTAAGTATTTTATAATATTGTAACGTTGCCAGGTAAAAGTTTCAAGAGGCTGTTGGGAAGGCTGCATGCATGCGTGAATAATTTGCTGATAAGTAAGCTAAGCTATTTTAAAAAGAGAAAATGAGGAAAGAAATAGCTAAACCTTTCAATAGTTTTACAAGATATTTTTGACTTTAGGATTTTTGTCTTCTCTTTTTATTACTTTGTCTTTTTCCCTTTAAGGAAATAATTAGAACCTGTTTCCATAGGCTAAAGACTAAAAATAGTGAAGGACAGAGACAATAAGAAAGAATCTGTTGCAAAATATAAATAGTCTCTATCAATATAAGTACTGAATTTGGCTGCAGCTTATGAATTCTTTGTCTATAAAAATCACTTTTTAATCCTGAAAAATCAGTGCTTGCCCGTGAAAATCATAATATTTTCCCAACTAAGTTCTACAAATTAAAAAAAATAATAATTACGAGCTGTACTTACCCGGCGTTGCACGGGAGTAAAAGAAATGAAAAGTCATTTTGGTGACTTTAATTTAAAATCTAAAATTATTTTATGAAACAGAAATTTTTTAAAGTTCGATTCAATACTTGACGTTAATGAGTAAGGGAAAAGTCTCTGCGCTAAACGTTTTCTTAGGTGCAATAAAACTTTTCAAAAAGATACTGATGCGAAATGAAATATATTTGTGCCAATAACATAGTGAAAGGAAGAGACGAAAACAGGTTAGTTCGAATCAAGTATCGATATGTGAGACAGATTTCTATTTGTGTATGACTTTGAAAATCTTGCAAGTTACCTTTATATGTTTGATTTTATAATATTGGTAATTAATTTTAATTTGCATCAATACAAAAAGGTTCTTGAATCTAATCTGACTTTGAATTATTTGTCTGTTCAAATTAAAGCAAAAAGTTAAAAAATGTTGGTATTGTTTTACTAGCATTTATTTCCCCGATATAATCAAGCACAGACAGTAGGGACCACGTGAAGATTGCCAACATCCCTAATGAAAGTGATGGTATGGAACCGACAAGACTTAAACCGTAAACATTGCACATCTGATTCATCAGTCCATATTCTGTTTACTTCAGCAATGTTAACTCACATATGTCTGTTAATTAAAAATGAGATCAACTATTTAAATCTCAAACACAGTTAATCAGTCTAACAAATGTAATTTCTTTTCACATATTTTGATAAAGATTACTCAAAATCTTTAAAGAGGATATTATTCAAGATGTCAAGGAAAATAACTCGACATAATTACTACTTTTTTATGTATAAAAATATTTGATTAGTAAGAGAAACGTCTCTGCTCTAAAAGTTTTCTTAGGTGGAATAAATATTTTCAAAATGATACTGCAATGTATTTGTGCAAATAACATAGTGGAAGAAAGAAACGAATAGGCTAGTTCGAATCAAGTATCGATATGTGAGATAGATTGCTATTTGTGTATGTTGTGCATGATAACTTTTGAATTTCTTCACACACCAGGGAATGCCACTAAAAATATTTGTTTATTTCACTGAGAAAGTTGTCTGAGAATGTATAACTAATTTCAATTCAAATGCAACATACATTATGAGTCTAAGAAGTGGCTAAGTACCAACAACTTGTTGATGCAACGACTTGTTCAATCATGATTCAAGAATAATGTCGACATTTATTTGAGTAAATATAATAAAATATATTATTATTTTTAAAATTATGTTTTTACTACTGAGTAACTACTTATCAAGAGTAAAAGCCACTCGAGGGTAAGGATTAATTAGATAAATAGTGTCAGTTGAAGGATGAAGAATATTATGAGGGGATTAAAACTGATAATTGGAATGAAAAAAATTGACTAAATATGAAGATAGTTTATGATAAGTATTTGTTTACATTGGATTTGAAGACGACCATGTTGTAGGCCGCAGCGTTGCAATCCCATGGTAACAAATTTTGCATATTCACTTGGAAAGCGTATCACTGAATTGAATTTTAATACAATATTTTATTGGGGATACAACCAGAGTTTGTTTGATTTTTGTTGTCATAAGTTCCTATTCACTTGCCTCCCCACGAGGGCAGAGTTTGACACAAGGGGTCGGTTTTTAATGTGGGGTGAATCTAGCTCCCCCAAAAGTGACACTCTGGATTGGAACAAACATTAAATTTAGAATAAAATTAAAATTGTCTCAAACTAGAAGGATTTCCTCTTTCACTGACTGAGGAGAGAAAATATGAAGGGTAGTATCAGAACAGATACTACACTTTGCTCATTGCCATATGTTGACTTGTTAATTGTTCTACACATGTTCAATCTGCAAACAGTTTTCATAAAATCATAACACTCAAAACAATATATGTCAGCTCCTTGTTAATAAAATGCACATCCTTTGTAAAACAAGCCATCAATACACATTTTGGAAGCTATTTTTATTTGAACAAAATAATCTTACAATTAAAAGAATATCTCATGATATAGATATTTTCTTTTAATATATAGGTTCTCATTTAGTTTTGACTCTTTTTTTAACCTGATCAGTACCCCGTGGTTCATCATTTTTAGTTTAATCAGCATTACCACAGTCAACCAAGGGAAGAGTCTATCAGATATGTGTATGGAAGTTAAACCTGGCCAGTGAGGATGGAGGATATGTGTTGCATGTAGAGAAATGATATGGAAATGATACGATGGATGTGTAATGTAAATCTTAAAGATAGGATTAGATCTGATGACCTCAGACAAAGATTACATTTGAATAATATAAAGAGATGTGTGCAGAAAAGAAGACTTTGAGAGTATGGCAACATTAAAAGATTGGATAAGAGTTCTTAGGTTAGTGGATGTAAAACAGTTGGGGTAACAGGTTCAGTTCACATGAGAGGAAGCGATAAGGATGGACTTGAGAGAAAAGAAGATAAATAGATACCTAGCCAGAGATAGATTAGTTTGGAAGACAATTTCTAAAAGCCGTCCAAGACATGCCAGAATATAAAATGGACGTTAAGTCAAATATGATGATGATAAGTGAAATGCTAACCCTAATCATCCGAACAATTGGTCATTCCTTGCTGATTTACTTTTAGTTCTCTACTAGTAATCCATCTAATTTCACTCGACGCACCAAATATTGATGCTAGTCAAGCCTACTCTTTATTAAAACAATCAAAAGCTGTAGTTGTACATCCTAGCAGAGTAATTTGAGCCTCTCTCAACTAATAATGTTTAAGCTTGCTGACAGGTCCCGAAACTACTAGTTTCTCAGGTAAATATTTGGAACATACATGCATTCCGTTTCTCTCTTCATCCTTCTCACTCTAAATTAGCAAAATAGTTGAAAATCAAACTCATACATGTGAAAACAGACTGCTAAGAATCTGTACTATTTACCCACTGATTTAGTGAAGGTTTAGCATTCAATATAATAAAAGCAATTAAGTTCTCTCTCTCTCTCTCTCTCTCTCTCTCTCTATCTATCTATCTATCTATCTATCTATCTATCTATAAAATACTTTATATATATATATATATATATATATATATATATATATATATATATAAAGTATTTTATTTAAAAACTATCCATTACGGTCTGGTGTAGGCTTCGTCAGATCGATGAAACCCCGGTACACACAACAGACATAGTTACTAAATAGAATACTTTATATTAGCTCTTGTTTTTCACAGTTTTAGTAGTATACTAAACACTCTGGTCTAGACGGTTCGTCTAGTATCTATATTTTGAATTCTAATGAAATTTGATTCGCACCTTATTTTATTATTTCATTTTATATTATGCTATATATATATATATATATATATATATATATATATATATACATATATATATATATATATATATATATACATATATATGTATATATATATATATATACATATATATGTATATATATACATATATATATATATATATATATATATATATATAAGTTAATCCAACAAAAGATATAAGAGGCAACTAATATCTTTAATTAGTGAACATCCAGATAAAAACTGAAGCTCAATATACTGGATATAGCATTAATAGCATAATATAAAATGAAATAATAAAATAAGGTGCGAATCAAATTTTATTAGAATTCAAAAATCAGGCAAAGTATCTTAAAGTTTCCGATCAACTCATAAGAATCCTGAATTTTGAACATTATGATATTCAACACAAAGTGAGTTTACTGGACTTTTTATATCATTGGGTTCCTTTATCGTTTTATTAATTAACATAAACTTTGGATACATTTTTCACTTTCATTTACTGCATGGATTGCGGACGCATTTCCCGACTGGATAATTTTTTCGTTTTTGGACTGTCACTCACCACACGGATCAATTTTCAATCAACCTCTTGGATATCTTTCTTGAATATGTTTTAAATTGTATGACTTGGATGAATTGTATAGCTTTAACAAAAAAGTATGTTTTGGGCTGATATATTTGATGTGTTATGTACTTTTATGTATTTTATATATATTTTTTATATATTTTCAAAGTGTAATTTTATTACCTGCAGTGATGTCACTGCGGTAATGGTCCTCTGAGGAGAAGAATTATCTTTGAAAACTCATGAGTAATGACTCTAAGATATTTTGCCTGAATTTTGAATTCTAATAAAATTTGATTCGCACCTTATTTTATTATTTCATTTTATATTATGCTATATATATATATATATATATATATATATATATAAACAACACGAATAAGAAAAACATCCCTTCTATGAAGGCGTTTATGAATGATGTAACCTTAATCGCAGAATCCAGATCACACATGAAACAACTGGTGACCACTTACATTGGCTTTTCAAATGGGCTGCGATTAAAATAAAGCCATCAAACTGTCACAGTTTATCTATAGTTAAATGATCTTGTAAAGAAACGAAATCCCAACAATCCGCGAAAAAAGTGTCAAAAGCCTTGGTCATTGTTACTCTTTACCATTGACTGATCGACATCGTTGGCAGGACCTAAGCAAAATGCTAAAGGATTGATTACATTCAATTAGTAAATGTGACCTCCAAGACAAAGACAAATCGTGGTGCATTTACTTTGCGTTAATTCACAAGGTATCATGGCCAATGCAGGTTTATGAGGTATCACTTACAAAAGTTGAGATAATGGAGCGCCTGATCAGTAAGTTAAAAATAAAAAAGGGTTGGGGTGCCTAATTCCTTGACAAACGAAGCTAAAACTTCCGACGTCGTCATTTGTTACAGAATATAAATTAGATGAAGCATTACTTATCCAAGAGCTGCATGACTCGCAATCCACTAGTGAAGAATGGCCAACCATCCATAATAATTGGTCGAAAATGGAAGACAAAACAAGCTGTAGAAGATGCAGAATCAGCCCATAGGATGAAACAAATAATTGGCTTTGTGGTATGTGGAAGAGCAGGTCTAGGTCTCCACCCACAGCTTTGGTGGTCCAAAGAATCATCTGTAAAGCAAAGGAAAATGGTTTTGAAAGAAATTCATCATCTTGAGGAAGCCAGGCGCATCACTACAGCTGTAGGTCAAATTAAACAAGACGCATGGACCAAATGGGAGAGAGCAACAGACAGAAAAATCACAAATACATGGAGCCTAAAAAATTAAGTTTTCTCGTAAAGGTAGTTTACAATATCTTACCAACACCAGTTAACCTTCATGCTTCGAGGTTAACTACATCCGAAAGTTGAAAAGATATGAAGATCTATGAGAACAATGTGTAGGAAATGGCTTGAAAACCATTGCATTTCCTATCGCAGTTGAATGCCGAGGTTTAATTGCCAACTCAACCTCCATCTTGGTCTTTCTCCATCGGACAAGAATAAAATACATAAAGAAAATACAAGACAAGGCTCTATCTACATCAGGGTGGATATGGCAATCCCACAGAGTGACGACAATCCAACAAAGTCTGGTAGTATCTTCAGGTTAGTTGTAATGATGCTTCGGCCCCGAAACCATGCCTGAATCCAGAGTCATCATCTGATGAAGGCTTTGCTTGAAGCAATGCTGCTGTACAAGCAACAGTTACTGTATAAACATTATATATACCATCACTGTCTAGTATATATATATATATAACCCGTAACCATTTGGATCACGGGTCGTCTATGTTCCCTGTTTTAATGGATAATGTCATTCTTTTGCTACTTGAGCATTTATGACATCATAAAGAATCGCTTCCTGATGTTTTCAACCTGTTTTAGGAGATGATATCTTCCTTTGTGACGTCATAAACGATTTGCCTGGTGTCTTCCAATTCTGTTTAAGTGGATGATGTCATCCTTTTGTGATGTCATCCAGTGTGCACGGATGCAAACAGACATTAAGATAATAAACAATATCCACATTTTTTTAGTAGTATATAGATATAGATAGATATGAAAATATTTCAGATTTTGCTATAAGTTATTTTCTGTTTTGTGTTGTTCAAATATGCCTCGAATATGATAACACTTATATTTATGTTTTATTAAAGTCGACTTATTGTGATTCATACATTGTTTACAGGGTGGTTTTTAATTTTTATAGACTGTACTGTCATAGACTGTACACGTAGCAGATATAGTCATTAATAGCGACTAGCGGCCACGCGTGGAAATGCAACCCTTGCCATCTTCATCTATGTACATAATTTTCTGTGAATGATAGTTAATAGATGGTTTGTTATGTTAGTTCACAGAGGAAGGCCAACGAAAACAGGGGTGGAATTGGAAAAAAAAGAAGGAGGGATAAATCAAGACAAGTCAGAGATAGGTTCATTTGGAAATTAATTTCTTAAAGCCGTCCACCGCATGTCAACATGTAAAACGGACATTAAACAGATAATGATGATGATGATGATTCGTTTGAAGTTATGTAAGGTTTAATAATATTAAGCCAAAACTTGTCTTTCTTCCCCCGTAAAAATGATTGCCATTGTCAGTTCAATAACCTTTAAATAAACAAAACGAATACATATAAACAAAACGAATACATATAATAGTTTATATATTTTTAAAACAATAAATACTCTCTCTGCTCTTACCGTAAAAATAATTGTCAGCTAAATATTCTTTAAATAAATAAATTTTCGGCAATCGGGTGATCCCATCTTTTAAAAAAATGTGTGGCGGGTGATAACGTACGTATAAACAAAAAATGGCCTTAGCGTATTATTATATAGATAGTTAGTTTGTTAAGAAGTTAGTTATGAACATTCCGAATCAGAATTGGTAAGAAGTTAAGTGACGTCGCATCTTATATTAAACAACAATTTATCAGCTGAGTAAATAGTAATGTAAACCTATTTTTAATCGCATAAAAATTGTTTTACCGAAATCATAAAATCCTAAAATTTTCTTCTATTCATAGTGCTATCATAATATTTAATATTTAATATTTAATATCAAATATTTAATTCGAGAGTATTATTTAGTATACGTTTCTTAAATTGAACCGTGTACAGCGAGTTCCGGAATTCGGCCATCCATCCATCTCAACGCTTTATGCATCACATTTTTACATTAGTCTGTTAGTAATTACTTATTTTTTAACGATCAAATTATGTTATTTTCTTTGGTGTTCATCAATCGACTATTTTTTGTTCTTGAAATCGACTTGGTTGTTTGTTGGTATAAATATGTCTATTCATCATCATCATTTTGATCACTTTTGGAGGAGGAACCCCTTCCTGGTTTCCTTCCACCTTGTTTTGTCTTTGGCTACGCATGGCCAAGTAGGACCCAGTTGGCTGTCGACATCGTCTCTCCATCGGGGTTTTCGGCCTTCCTCTAGGTGTTTTCTATGGCATCGGGATCCATTCTGTCGCTCTATTTGTCTACCTGCTGTCTGTATATCTAGAAAGGTTAACCGCTCATCTATGTTTTGCCGTTCGTATAATAATGACGATGTCATTTACTCCAGTTTGCTGTCTGATCCGCTGCATTATTAAGTGCCTATGTTTCGCTACTATATGTCATAACAGACATGATGTATTCATTGAACACTTTCTGTTTAATGTTTATAGTGGACCTTCTACTCTTTATGGTGTTGTCTACTTTGGAAAAGGCTGTCCATCCAAACGCAATTCACTGTTTGATTTCAGACATGATATATATAAGTAGATATAGTTGTCAACTTCCTCGACATTTTCAATTTTCACTGTGACTTTGGGCTTTTATCGCATATTTGTTGAACATGACAACGGGTTTTCCAGTGTGCATTTTAAGGCCTACTATATGGCTGGCATTGGAAATGTCCTTAAGAATCCCTTCTGATTTTTAAGATGTGTGGCTTGTGACAATGATATCGTCGGCAAATTCTAGATGAGCAATGTATTCTCCGTTTATATTGATTCCTCTGCCTTCCCAGTCAATTTTATTGATCATCGAATCTTGCAGACAGGATGTAAAGAGATTTGGTGAACTGTTGTCGTCTTGTCTGGCACCTCTTTCTATATTGATCTTTTCACAATCCTGTTGGAGTTTTAAAGTTGCTGTGGCTCCATCGTCCTGATACCAGTTGATGTAAGCGCTGTCAACTTCTTGACTTTTCAAAGTTGTGAACATAGGGGTGAATTTGATTTAGTCAAATGTTTCTTCATAGTTGGCAAAGGCAAAACAAAGTGGTATACCGTGCTCATTAGCTTTCTCTTGGAGTTGGCTTACAATTTGAATGTGGTCCATGGTGGAAAATTCAGGTCGGAAACCAGCTTGTTCTCGGGGTAGGTCAAGTGTGTTTTGCATCTTTTTCAGGAGAATTTGTCTACTATATTTATAAAAATGTAATTTGTCTCTGTATCAGAAGAACGCCTTGATATATGTTCTGTTCTCTATGGCAGAGCGTCGAGATATTCTGATTAAATAATCGATATTAAAAACATTATCGATTGTGTATTGCAAAGAATATGCTAAAATAACAATTTTAGTTACATTTATTTCATCATCATCTTCATCATCATCTTTGGTTCAACGTCCATGTAATTTACACATTAAAAAAATGCATTTTAATAATTTTAAATACTAATAATAATACAATAAAACTAATAATAAATTTGACGTTCATTCTTTGGTTAGAAGAACAAAAAAATCATAAAACTCGACTTTTTTTAATACATTTTAATTCTAACTGGTAATTATTTTTCAATTGATAATTTAAAGGCTTTTAAATCATCTTCAAATTTTGCATGGTCAAAGAGACAGTATTTTTTTGTTATCAATAATAATGGCAAGC
Organism: Sepiola atlantica; assembly: GCA_963556195.1. Classification (NCBI taxonomy): domain Eukaryota; kingdom Metazoa; phylum Mollusca; class Cephalopoda; order Sepiida; family Sepiolidae; genus Sepiola; species Sepiola atlantica. The sequence continues at coordinate 114,551,953 of OY744517.1, read as the reverse complement.
AAATTGGCTGCTTTCGTCATTATTCATTCAGAATGTCTGGCTTGCCGGCTGTGTTCATATCAAGCGAGAATACGCCCTTGGAATCATTCTGGCAAAAAGAGACTGTCTTGCCGATGAGCAGACCATTTTTGTTCGAATGAGGCATGGTCCTGTTCAGTTTTATGAGGTGCAGCTACCCAGGCTTTACCCTCTCTATCGACAGGGCTGCTCACATTATTTTTTGTGGAGTCAGAGTGCACCCTATTCTAGTGTGTTGGCTTTTTTACCCACCTTCTGGCCTTATACCATATCTTCCTGCAGTGGAGAGAAAGTCAGTTACATCAGAAATCGTGTTACTGTTTAATTTTGAACCTTCAAGCTTCAAAGTAATTTTGAAGCCTTTAAATTAGCAGATATTAAAGTTTCTAGGTAAAAGTTGAATATAATGGTTCAAACCTAAGAAAAACTATATATTTATAACACCCCTATGGTAGCAAAACCGGGGAGAAGCTGAAAGTGTTATAATACTCATCTGTCTTCATATTTTTGATAATGAATCTGGCAAGAATTTCCTAGTTCTCATTAACGAAATTGCACCGATCAGCAAGTTCTATAATGCTCTCATAAATGTTTTAACACATTCTCTAGTTCGTTGTGTTATCAAGTGAAACGTGGCTGAACGATGCATCTTGTTATGAATTACAAGACTCACTCTATAATGGAATATGAATAAGATTCTTAGGTAAAAAGGAAACATGACTTATTAACCGAACAGAAACATATATATATATATATATATATGCATATATATATATATATATGCATGCATATATATATATGTATATGCATATATATATATGCATATATATATATATGCATATATATACATATATATATGTATATGCATATATATATGTATATGCATATATATATATATGTATATGCATATATATATATATATATATGTATATGCATATATATATATGATATATGCGTATATATATGATATATGTATATATATATATGTACATATATATATATATATATATATATATATATAGGTATATGCATATATATATATGTACAAATACATATGTATATGCATATATATATGTACATATATATATATGTATATGCATATATATATATATGTATATGCATATATATATATATATGTATATGCATATATATATATGTATATGCATATGTATATGCATATATATATATATATATATATATATATATATATATGTATATGCATATATATATGTATATGCATATATATATATATATATATATATATGTATATGCATATATATATATGTATATGAATATATATATATATTTATGTATATGCATATATATATGTATGTATATGCATATATATATGTATGTATATGCATATATATATATATATATGTATATGCATATATATATATGTATATGCATATATATATATATATATATATATATATATATATATATATATATGTATATGCATATATATATGTATGTATATGCATATATATATGTATGTATATGCATATATATATGTATGTATATGCATATATATATATATATGTATATGCATATATATATGTATATGCATATATATATATATATATATATATATATGTATATGCATATATATATGTATGTATATGCATATATATATATATATATATATATATATATATATATGTATATGCATATATATATGTATGTATATGCATATATATATGTATATGCATATATATATGTATGTATATGCATATATATATGTATATGCATATATATATATATATATGTATATGCATATATATATGTATGTATATGCATATATATATATATATGTATATGCATATATATATGTATATGCATATATATATATGTATATGCATATATATATATGTATATGCATATATATATATGTATATGCATATATATATATGTATATGCATATATATTAAAGTATATATATGTATATGCATATATATATGTATATATATGTATATGCATATATATATATATGTATATGCATATATATATATATATGTATATGCATATATATATATGCATATATATATGTATATGCATATATATATATGTATATGCATATATATATATATGTATATGCATATATATATGTATATGCATATATATATATATATGTATATGCATATATATATATGTATATGCATATATATATGTATATGTATATGTATATGCATATATATATATGTATATGCATATATATATGTATATGTATATGCATATATATATATGTATATGCATATATGAAGCAATCCAACAAAAGATATAAGCGTCAACTAATATCTTATAATTAGTGAGACACCCGGATAAAAACTGAAGGTCAATATACTGGATAGAGCATTAATATTATAATATAAAATGAAGTAATAAAATAAGGTGTCAATCAAATTTTATTAGAAGTCAAGGTTCAAGCAAAGTATTGTAAAGTCCTTAGCTCATGAGTTTTCAAAGAATTATCTTTGAAATCTCATGAGCTATGTATATATATGTGTGTATTTATGTATATATATGTGTATATATATGTGTGCATGTATGTATATATTTATGTATATATATGTGTGTTTATATGTATATATATATATAGATAGATATGTGTGTATATGTATATATATGTGTGTGTGTGTATATATATATATATGTGTGTGTGTATGTATATATATATATGTGTGTGTGTATATGTATATATATATATGTGTGTATATGTATATATATATATGTGTGTATATGTATATATATATGTCTATATGTATATATATATATATGTGTGTGTATATGTATATATATATATGTGTGTGTATATGTATATATATATGTGTTTATATGTATATATATATATGTGTGTCTATATGTATATATATATATATATATGTGTGTGTATATGTATATATATATGTGTCTATATGTATATATATATGTGTGTCTATATGTATATATATATATGTGTCTATATGTATATATATGTATATATATATATATATATATATATATGTGTCTATATGTATATAAATATATGTGTGTATATATGTATATATATATATATATATGTCTATATGTATATTTATATATGTGTGTGTATATTTATATATATGTATATATATATATGTGTCTATATGTATATATATATATATATATATGTGTCTGTATATTTATATATATGTGTGTGTATATTTATATATATGTATATATATATATGTGTCTATATGTATATATATATATGTGTCTGTATATTTATATATATATATATATTTATGTGTGTGTGTCTATATGTATATATATATGTGTCTATATACATATATATATATGTGCTTATATGTATATATATGTGTGTATATGTATATATATATGTGTGTATATATATATATATGTATATGCATATATATGTGTATATATGTGTATATATGTATATATATATGCGTGTACATGTATATATATATGTGTATATATGTGTGTATATGTATATATATATATGTGTGTGGATATGTATATATATATATTTATATATATATATATATATATATATATATATATATATATATATATATATATATATATATATATATATATATAAAGTCAGGTTAATAATAGCTTCCAATAACCATTTTTTAAATTTTATTATTACTTGTTTTATTTTATAACATTTCCAAAAAACATAACATTTCTGTGAGATATATTTTTACAGTCCGTTTCATTTGTTTTTCGCCAAATAACATTTTTATGTCAATATCGTCTCTGCAACACTACAAAACCATCAGAAGAAATACACAAAGAGTAAAAAGTTCTTGGATTGAAGTGTCTTGAACAAAAGCTACACTATACTGTTGTTCATTTTTTGGGTGAAACCAAACAAAAAACAAAAAACAAAGAAAAGAGCAAACTCACACGTCGGGGAACCCACTAATACGCCATTTTGAATTTCGAAATATACATATATATATATATATATATATATATATATAGTACATGTATTGTATTAGTTTCTGTAAATGTAAATCCGTAGAAACTCAAGTGTTTATAAAAAGTGCTCAATAACAAGTAGAGCTGTTTATAAGTATAAATTTTTATTTATACAAACATTATAGGTTACATATGTGCATACATGTTTCGGTTGCACTTTTCCCAGAAAGTCAACCTCATCAGACCAAGAATTTTCGAGCTCAAAAATTCTTGGTCTGATGATGGTTTGGTTTGGTAGTTTTGTTTTACGGCATATCAACCCTTTTTGGGTTATTTAATGCCGAATCTGGTCATTATAGTAAAAGTTTTTATGCTTCAAGTTCTTTATATCTTCAAATGTTTAATCATCGTTTTTGGTTTGGTAGTTTTGTTTTACGGCATATCAACCCTTTTTGGGTTATTTAATGCCGAATCTGGTCATTATAGTAAAAGATTTATGCTTCAAGTTCTAAAAATAAAATAAAAAAGGGGAGGGAGAAAGGGAGAGGGGCTGTTGTTTTTGTTTTTGGTTTTGTAGAACATAATTAAGTTTTACAAAAAAAAAAAAAAAAAAAAAAAAAAAAAAAAAAACATCAATGTAGGTGAATTTTGTCTCAGGGAGCCACAGGGCAGCCTGATCTGGTATCACCAGATTTGGTCTGATGAGGTTGACTTTATGGGAAAAGTGCAACCGAAACATGTATGCACATATGTAACCTATAATGTTTGTATAAATAAAAATTATACTTATAAATAAATATATATATATATACATATATATATACATATATATATATATACATATATATATATACATATATATATATATACATATATATATTTATATATATATATAAATATACATATATATATACATATACATATATATATATATATATATATATATATATATATACATATATATATACATATATTTCTCTCTCTCTACATATATATATACATATATATATACATATACATGTACACATATATATATATATACATATACATGTACATATATATATACATATACATATACATGTACATATATATATACATATACATATACATATATATATACATATACATATATATGTACATATATATACATATACATATATATATATACATATACATATATATACATATACATATATATATACACATATATATATATATATATATTCAAAAGTGACATTTGTTTTATTGATTTCAATAATATTAAGCTGACAAATGTTTTTACTGTAAGAAGACAGAGAATATTTATTGTTTTAAAAAGAATCAAATTGCTGCAATTTTAAATAAATAAATAAATAAAAAAGAAACATGTTCGATATATTTATCTAAAAAGTATTTAGTTGACAATGACGATTATTTTTACGGAAGAAAACGGAATAAATCTTTTAAATAATATTGCCTGCCCCTGACAGACATTTATCATTTTAAAAGGAATATAATTATTCACAGTGAATTATACAGATTGCTGTAGAAAGCACCGTGAAATTTCTGCTAGTATCAATTAAATAAAAGAGACAGATGGAGAAATGCCAGAAAACGTGAAACCAAATAAAAAACGAAAAGCAACTAATAATCAGCATGAAATCTACATGTACAAATATGAACAGAGACTTTGCTGCAATGCATTCGTGTCTTCCATTACAATTGTGATAACCGACGTGAATTTTGTGTACAAGAATAACATTATTCTTACTTTGCGAAATTGTCCCACGATTACACTGGATGGCACAGATATTTCTCCCTTCTGATTGTTATTGAAGCCATCATTGTCATCACCTGATACTTGTTTTGCAGTTCTACAAAAATGAGTCCAGTCCACCTACTTTCTCTTAATAACGATCATGATGATGTAACACCACGACACCTTCATAAACTGTGCATTGTTGACATGTATCATAAACAGTTAATTGCTGAGAACTATTGTAAACACTTTACTGCATTATAAAAAAGAAACCCATAAAATATGCCTATTGCAAATGCTTCTTGTAAAACCAAATGTTGCCGATATTTGGTGCAACGAGTTAACTGCAATCTGCTATTTTAAACACTTTTTTTTTTACTAACGAATCAACACTTCTCAAGGCCCAAAGGCCACCCGAGGATAAGGGTTAATGGATTTGTGTCAGGTGGATGGTGAGACTAATACCTAGGAGATTACAGACGATGCTTGGATCTGAACAGAATTTGATCATTAAGGGTCTTGATAAGTTTAGCAACATCTCGACAAATATATGAATGTCACATTTTCAGTCGCAGGGAGAAATTCTGGAAGTAGGAGTGGCCCTGGTCACAAAGGATAGAATTTGATGCAAATTTCTTTGCAAAACGTTTTACCTTATCAGATGCTGAGCAGATCACCTCTGATCCATTGTCTTACATCTATTCAGGACCCTGTTTGTTATTCTCTTAAGCTAATGGGAACCAAGCTCTGCTCAGCAACTCTGAATTAAACAGATTGACCATAGACTCTTTTGCATTTTTTATAATTCTTTTGCACCCCTTGTGGACAGTTTTAAATGCGGAGTTGGTTTCATTGTATCTATTCCATTGAAACCATTTGAAATAATGGTTTCAGTGAACAATGGCAGCAAAACATTCAGGGGTTTGTCTGATCTCTGTTAGAATTTTTAGAGGGTGTAAAACACTCAATACCAGCAATTTACTAATCAGATATTTCGGAGGTGACATGAGAAATATTTTTCTGAGAATAAAATGCAGAGGAATTTCTAGAGATGAAAGATCTAAAGCTGTCCCAATCAGCCATTTATCGATACACTCTCCAATGGAAAGGGACATCTAAGGTCTTCCATAATTTTAATTTGATCTTAATTGTGATAATGAGTGATCAAAGGATCCCAGAGGAGATAAAACAGTAGGCGTGCATTGTTCAGGGCAAGTTGTTAAAAAAAAAACTCAAGAAGACTTGCAAAATGTCTGTCAGCATCAAGTATGCAAGTGATTTTGTCAACAATCTTTCAGCTCATATACAAGGAAAAAAATCATAACAAAACCTTTATCATCAGTCTGGGTAAAGTGGAATAGCCATTCTATATTGTGAACATTAAAGTCACCACAGACACAAATGTTAGCAGAAAGGTAAACAGAGGATCTTTTCAATTTTTTCAGAGATTTACTCAATGACAGTAACTCCATCATTGTGCGGGGACGATAAAGAGGAAAGATGAAAGAGATGCTATGAGCAAGTATAACACGGAAACACATACATCAGGATTTTCATTTGACATGTCCCTACTGCACGAAAAACTGTTCTTGCCTACATCACAAATTCGATGTCCATAGCAATCTTGAAGGTCTGGTTTTGAGGCCATATCAAAATAACCTGGAATCTCGTTTGAATAAGCGCCATTGAGTCTAGTAAGTATCAGATGGGTGACCATTTTGGAATACCAGACACTGTATGTGAAGATGACAACTGTTATACACTTTCAGTGTTGGACAAAACAATGGGTTGCTTTTTGGCAAGGCATAGCATCCAGAGACCATCTTATCAGTGTTATGGTGAAGTCATTGGAAGCAGCTTGGTGGATGTATGCTCTTAATAAATGAACTTGCAAGATTAAGTCAATGGTGGAGAATTCCAGTTCCACAAAAACTTAGACAAAAATACAGCTATCGAAAGATTGACTATGACTCATACGCAAAAAATCAGACAGATCGCATGAGATGGGAGTGTCTACTAGATCCGTATCACAGAACGACCGGATAGGTAGGATAGAAAAAGAAAGTCCTTGTAGAAAATTCAAGTAAATGATTCAATGTAGACAAAGATAGTGAATGGTTCAATTATTTTCACGGTTTGGTTTGATTAGGCATTTCAGGTAAGTTTATGCTGAAACATCTCTACTCTATTGTAATTTCTATGGAAGGTGCTCGACTGAGCTCCAATATTTGGTTCCCCCTTGTAAGACATTCACAACTAGAACTCGTCTCTTTACCACAACAAAAAATACTTTCCTTGTTCCCTCCATGTTCCTCATGTAAAGCAGAATTTCCATGGACAGAGATTCTTTGCAAATGCTTCTAACCTGTTGGACACATTACGGCAGGACTGCTTCCCTGCTGATTATTTATCAATGTTAGTACTTATTCATTTGTCAGCTCCTAATCATTTCTCTCTCATTAACCCCTATCCTCAAATCGCTCTTGGCCTTGATAAGTCGTGACTCAATAGTAAAAAAAGCGATAAATACTGTAAATGATACATAACAAAGGATTCAATGCAATTGATTGGAGGCGGAGAGATACTTTTGTCACAGTTCTTAATGTGTGATTGTGTTGTATTATATCATGTAAAAAAGATGTAAAGTTTAGAATTGTTCAATGGGATAGCAAAATGAAAGCTGGGCAATGAATATAGTTCAGCAAGTCTAATACATATCTTGCAGATTTAAAGTTATGTAGTTTATATATTAAATTAACTAGCAGAGCTACCCGGCATTGCACGGGCCCATAAAAACTAAAATAGAATAAGTTAAATAGCATGTGTAACATCTTTATATTAAAACTTCTTTCTCTCTCTCTCTCTCTCTCTCTCTTTATCTTTTCCCCCTTCTCTTTTAATACTGTAATGTTAGTAAGGAGGCCTTCACAGAACTTCCTAAAGTACCGTTAAAATCAAAGTATGAAGAGAAATGATGGTAATAATGATTATTGATCCCAGACAATGCCGAGTAGAACTGATAGTCCCGAGCAAATCATAATTTCTTGTCTCCCCACATTTCAAAATAATATGAAGATAAATGATGTTGAAAAAGATAATAGTTCGAAGAGATTTAATATATAACAGTTACCAAAAAGCGATACAGTAATCTTACAAATTTTGATCTCGAACAACACCGAGTAGAACAAATAGTCCTGGTAAAGTCATAATTTCTGCCCTTCCTCTCCATTTCAACATATTAAGAAAATATGTTATCTCGATGAAGTCAATAGTCCAAAGAGAGTTTATATATACCAGTTAACTAAATTAATACTGAAATTGTACACTTATTGATCAACGCCGAGAAGCAAAAATGGTCATGGTCAATTCTTAATTTCTTCTCCCCTCTCCATTTAAACATATTAAGAAGATACATGATGTTGATGAATTCAATAAATCTTTTACCAAAAGCTATACTGTAATCTAACAATTTTGAAACCCGGACAATGTCGGGTATTTATTTACTCCTCTCCAGGAGTTAGGCACAAGGCCAGTTTTATCTTACTCCCACAAGTAAGATGTGACCCAAGGTCGGGTCGGGAAAGTGGGGTTTGAAAAATCTAAAATTTATAAAATGCTGACTCATTTCCTGTTTTGAATTATGAGTTAGCGATTTGTTTACATGGTGGACATTGGTGGGCAGTGGCAGATATTAGCAGGTAGTGGCAGGCATCCTCTACTAAAATGTAAAATTTTAAAAATACTGACTCATTTGCTTTTCTGAATTTATGGGTTGGCGATTTCTTTACATGGTGGACAGTGGTGGATAGTGGCAAATAGTGGCGGATAGTGGCGGATAGTGGCAAATAGTGGCGGATAGTGGCGGATAGTGGCAAATAGTGGCGGATAGTGACAAATATTAGCAGGTAGTGGCGGGCATCGTCTAAGAAGAAGAAAAGATAAGAAAAAGAAGACAAAGAAAAAGAAGAAGAAGAAGAAAAAGGATGGTGGTTAGTTTATTGCTAATCACCTGAAGCGCCCTTACAGGGGAATGCCGACGGGGCTGCAGTCATAGGAGGTGCACTCTCCCAGGCTTGTACCTTCACCCTACCACGGGTGGTTAGTTTATTAAAATCACACAATGTACTTGTGTCTTTCCCCTCCGCCCCACCTTCCTATGACGTCATTTTCGGAGTAGTTGTAGGTATGGCACGGGTATCAAGGTAAATTCTGGGAGAGTGGACCTCTTCCTTCCTAAAACTCGACTCAGACCGACAGAATCAAGGACGGCACTGCTACCCCACCCCAGCATTTTAGAGAATGACTTGTAGTCTTTTTACAAATTACTACTAATTAATACATAAATACATTAGAAACTACTATAAATATAAAATCAAGGAGGCTTCAATCAGTATCACTTTTCTGATTCCCCCTCCCTTTGATAAGGACAATAGTCTGAAGAGAAACGTAATAAAAACAATAATCGCAATGTGACAATATTACCCAAACCTATCACTATGACGTCATGTACCTATATCAATATAACGTCATGTGCACAAGATACCATTTAAAATTATGATCACATTAAACGAAAAAATGGATATTTGAGCCCCCCAAAATAAATCTTTTTTTGTAACTTTTCGATATTATTTCCCGGGGTTATGCCGGTTAAGATAATACCTAATTTGTGTGTGTTTGTTGTGTATTTTTCAAGTTTTAGCGAGACATACATATACACAGATTTTTGCCTCATTTGGACTACTTGGAGGTTACATTGACCGAAACGTTTTGACAATAAGTCCTTATTTTCACGTTTCGGTCAGCGTAACCTCCGATCTTCTTCAGGTGCATATCTTTAACCTCAGGAATGTTTATGTCAAGCCTGGGAACACATACAGAATTTCGAACTAAATCCTTTATTTAATCTTGTTCTGTCAGTCACCACCAGGTAGAAGTTTTAAGTATTACATTTTTTAGTTATTATCGTCTGTAATGAGGATTGAACATGCAACATCCAGAAGAGTGTCATTTTGAACTGATTGATACTCAATGCCCTTATCCTTTGCGCCATGGGTTCACATGGAAACAACAGATGATAATGGATCTTGGAATGCTTTCCTGCCTTTCTTTACTTTTAGACTTTTCAGCAAATGTGATTTAGTTCATATTACTGTAACCTTTGATTTGCTGTTAAGAAGTTGTCATGGCATTGTTCCTGATCTCATTGTATTGGTGTTCAGTTGGTCTGCAGATCGCTCAGCTCCTTCATAGAGTCCAGTTTTGGTGAATCAGCAGCACTACCCCTCCCTCTATCTATCTTCCTCACTACCCTACCCCTCTGGACAGTCCTTCTTAATCCTGTCTACTGTCTTGTTGGTTCAGTCACATATAAGTCTGCTATTTTGACACCGATTTTGTGATTTTGTTTGATGTCGATGACTGATTCCCTCATTCGTTTTTAACCTTACTATAATGTTGTTGTCGTTCTTCTTCTTCTTCTTCTTCTTCTTCTTCTTCTTCTTCTTCTTCCTCTTCTTCTTCTTCTTCTTCTTCTTCTTCTTCTTTCTTCCACTGTGATTTACTGTTTTTGTTTTATTTTTCCCAGCTGCAAGTTGTCTCAAGCAGCCGCCATACTTATCTCCCACTTAATTCCTTTCCTATGTGTTTGAATTAACAGCACCGAGAACATTATAGTGGGACAACACCCCTTTTTATAACAGAGTTAAGAATGAATCTATATCTTTTTTGTATTCTGTTCAAATTATTGAACAGAGTGCCAAGGCTGCAGTCTCTCTGCCTGTTGCATCCTTTTATTTTCTACACAAGTTCTTCGCAATAACACAATATTCTTATGAGTTTCAAAAGCTTCTCAATTCTCTACTATGTTCGCTATGAAAGACATCGGCATATGGTAGGTAGCCACATTGGTTTATTGGTTCTAATGCACTCTTAAGGAGTGAGGGGGAAGAGGGAGGGAAATCATAAATAGTGTCTTTCATTAGAGTCAGTCGTTCTGTCTACCTAAGCTTTGATGCTTTAATAGTCATGTGGATTATTTAGGTAAGTAAATAGGTAGTAGTAGTAGTAGTAGTAGTAGTAGAAGAAGTAGAAGTAGTTGTAAGATTGTTGAAACAGGAAATGGCATGATTTCAATTTCACTTGTACAAAATAATTTCTTTCTCTTTTTTTCACTTACACACACACACACACACACACACACACACACACACATATATATATATATATATATATATATATATATATATATATATATATATATATATATATATATATATAGGTAAGCTGCTGTTTTTGTTACAACTGTTATTAGTTCTTGTCCTTAGTGTCCAATAACAAATGAAATAGTTTGAAGTTAATAGTCTTCAAATTTGTACTTTCCGCACACTAATGTATACCCTTTTTTATTTTTGAAGGCAATTTCGTGTCTTTCCTTTTGACAAGCTCCTCCTCATCATTTTTGTGTCCCTTCATGTGTCCTTTAGAAAGATTCAGTTAATTCACTTCGTGAACGTACATCCCTTAACTGTGTAGCATCTGTTCTCTCCTCTCGTCTGTCCTTCGCAATGAGGATTTCATACTAACTGAGAATCTGTTCTCTGCAATCGATCTGAGAGACCAGGAACTGATTTGAGAGCACCAGGCCCCTTTTTGTCCGATTAGGTATGGTCAAACTTGGTTTGAGCAGGTGCACCCTCCCAGGCATTACCTCCTCTTTTTTGAGGGGTTGGTTTATTGCCAATCGACAATTCGTACCAGGGAATGCTGATGTCTATTTTTGTATGAGGAGATTTTAAATTTTGTTTTCAATCTAGAGTGTGTGATTTTGCAAACTTTGATTCCAACCGATCGGTGTGGAGACGAGTGGAATGATTGGTCTCATTACATGGAGCTTCCTCAACAGCCTTGGTCCATTAATAACTCGCCACACCAGGGACCACTGTGAATTGACTTAGCTATGAGCGCCTTTCCATCGCCATTATTCGAGGAAATGCCTAGAACCTGCCAAGCCAGCAGGATATCCAATGAAACTTTCTAATGTTCTGAATATAGGTTTTTTTAAATTGGGTGGTTGAAAATGATTTTCATGACTTTTTAAATTTAGATTATATTTTGTCAAATGTTGAATTAAGTATCTATTGAATAATAAAATTTAAAAAAATTTTTTAATTCTCAAAAAGGTAATATTTTCATCATGTAGCTTCATCTGTTTGAGTAAAGAAAATGTCATATTCCAAAGCTTGAAGATTCTGTCAAATAATAATTAATATATTTTATTCACTAACGTCATTAATTTAGCATTGTTTTTAGAAAAAAGTATTAGAAATTCAATATTGCTGTTTAGACATCCAAACCTATCATTTTTAACTAGTTAATTTGTTTTACTGGCTATCCTGAAGCAGTTAGCTTTAAAAGAAACTGCCATTTTTAATGGATTAGTTTTGTCTGGTTTTCATAGCAGTGACGAGTCAAATTAGTCCACTGTGCAAAAATCCGTCATGTAAAAGACAATTTCTTTGGTAATATTCTATATTATGATGTTTAATTTGTAACATATTTCAATTTCATTTTTAATAAACACTGATTGGTTTTATTATTTGTGTCTTACTCAATTACAAACCAAGATAATCGAAACACCCACAGACTGGTCAACTATAGACCTCACACCATCTTTGAAACTTGTCAAAAAATGAATGTTACTTATTTAATTAAAAAAAAGTTTTTTTCAGAAGCAAAATAAACCAACATTTCACTAACCTGAGTGCCCCCCACCGCCCCCCAAAAACTCTGAACGAACTGAGAAAGAGCAGCATATACTAGCTAGTATCTTTTGGGAGGCCGTTGTCACCCGAACTAAGGAGTACTGGTAGGATTAAAGGAGGATTGTTTTTAAGCTGCTGAAAAACGCTAATACATAATTTTAAGATATTTGCAAAATCAAAATTTAAAAAAAGAAATCCACAAAAATCAGAAAACAGATTTAAAATTCTTCTTGAACACTCAATAAAGCAGAAAGTGACCGACTGTTGCTGAATAAATTGTCTTTTCTATTATGAACATTTGCATGGTGGACTAATTTAACTTGTCATTGCAATGAAAAACAGACAAAACTAATCGATTACACATGTCAGCCTCCTTGGGAGATAGCTACTTCAAGATAGCCGTTTTACTTTTATATAAAAAACTGGCAGATTATAATGGTTTTACTTGGTTCCATTAGGAATCTCTTTTGCAGACATGAACAATGGCATTTGAGATTTTATGTTTTCATAAACTTATGCCAACCACATATTTCTGGTGTTGCACATAAAGCTATTCTATAGTATTAATATTATCTGAGTCAGATTACTGAACAGATGCATTCATTTGGAAACACCCTGAGTTTAACCTTTGATCGTGTTAACCATTGATTTTCTGACTAGTCTAAAGTAATTAATGCGAAAATTGGGCCCATTTCTCCCACGAACAATAAAGTCAAAACGTCCTATTTCAAGTTGATTCAATCTTACAATCGTTTTTATATACTGCTTATGTATATGCGATATTAGTCGCAAGGTTAACTAATTTGCATATTTGTTTTGAAAATAGACATATTAATTAACTATTATTTGTTATTGTCTTTATAATTCAATGATTGTTTTGATTTTAATATAACAAATAGTTCTGTTTTGCGACATTGTTTTATTTCATGTGTTCAAATGTTCCTTTCTTTTCTGAGACCAACTTGATTTTCAACAAGTTGCGATCTATTTCTAAATTGCAAGTGAAAAAGCAAATTGATTTCTTCTTTTTTTTCTTTTCTTTACGGTAACACTTAAAAGATGAATAAATTTGTATCTAAATTACCAAAATCTTAATGCTTACCTATCTACATAAATAAATAAGGGAGATTTTGTTTCGTATTTACAACAAAGTTATGAATGAAATGTCTATTATTTTAATTTAATGTTTCAAGTATTTCAAGTAGCGAACTTTGCGAAACCATAGCGAGCCAGCAAAGCTAGTTAGTCTATTATATGGCGATGCACTAAAACGCTATGTCTACTTACTTAATAACTTAGATGTCTTTAATGCTCATTAAACAGATTCTGTTTGATCATTCATAGACCTCTAAAGATAACACTGAAAGCTGATTGGTCTTCGTTGGGCCTAATCACACTCACAGCGGCAGCTTTTTGTGAGAGAAAATAAATGCTCATATTTACGATTGCTACACTGTCAACCTCTAAGATAATGTTGAACACATTGATGGACATTTACACCCCCCCTATTTTACAATGTCTGTTATTTGATATTTGTCAAATAAAATATTATTATCAGCGATCAAACTTCAAATTTTCAGATTGTAAAAAAATGAATTTTTAAATTGCTAATTCAATTTTTAGAAGTGTGTTTCTGATTTCGATCTCAGTCTCACACGCAATATTTCCCTCACTTGAAAATGATTGCTTGAAGAAAATGAATACCTGATTAATTGAAAAAATAGAATACCTGATTGATTGAAAAATTGATTGATTGAAGAAAATGAATACCGCTAGAAAATGATACTAAAAATCGGAAATTTAAATGTAAAAAAAATTTAAATACCTTGGAAGCTTTAAATACTATTTTTCTACCATTCACACATTCTTTATAAAGGTGATCACTGAGTTGCGACTATAAGTATAATAAGACATATTTTGTCCGTGAAATGAAGCAATTTAAGTGACATAAAAAATCTATAATTTAAAAAATTATTTTATATTAGCATTCATTTAATGAATACTAAAAATTTCACTAAGATCGGATTATACTCTGATATTGTTGGTGGATATTTTGTATCAAGGGTATTCATTTTTTGGTTAAAAACAAATAACTTCTACTTTTATTACACGTCCCTATAATAATCTGTTTGCAAACGCCTTTATGGAATTCAGAGTAGAGATCACTTTATCACTCACACACACTCACTATTTAGCGTCTGTCTTCCCTTCATCAGGGGTTCGACGTTGTCTGGTAGTCTTTATATATCGTCTTCAGTGATCACAGTCGTGGGGTCCACCTTCACCATCTGTCACTGTATACGGTCATGCCTGATCGTTTCTTTCCACGTCTTCTTTGGGCATCCGGCTTTCTTCTGACTGACCACTTTCAGATCTTTACATGTGTTCATCGGTCCACTGCTTCTTTTAACATGTCCAAACCAACGTAGTCTGTTCACCCTAAGAATAGCATCCAGCAGTTGGATGGCCAATGTCTCTGACCTAACATACTGGGTCTGGTCTGATTTAACATGGCAGATCCATCTGATCATGGCCCCATCCTTCCGGCGGAGTCTGGCAAGTGAGGACTGGATGAGTGCCCAACATTCACTACCATACAACATGACACTTCTGATGCAGCTGTCATAGACTTCCTCCCTGGTGGTAATAGGAATGGCTCTAGATGTTAAGATGGGAAGAAATTCTCTAAATTTGCCCCATGCTGTCTTTACTCTGATAATAGAGCTAAGTTCACAACCCCCACCTGCACTCAGCATATCTCCCGGGTAGCAGAAGGAGTCTACCACCTCCAAAGTATATTCATCAACTTTAATTTCCTGGCAAGGGCTACCTTCAACTTTAATTACATAGCAAACTTAATTACCCAGAATGTGCTTATCTGTTTTTGCAAGGAGGGAGAATCTGCACCCCGTGAAACTAGGAAAACATTAATATAAAGTTGTTGAATGGAGCAAGTTACTGGAGGATGTCAGTAGATCTGTCCACATCCCTCCACTTTCCAGTGCACATCCTTCAAACAAATCAACACCCTGATATCGTTGGACAGCAATTACCTCCGTGCTATCCAGAATAGGCATGACAGGCCGGTCACTAAATGCAGCCATCAAACAGATTCAGTATGTTACTCAACAGGTATCCAGTTGGATCAAATAAATGAAATATGAACGCTTTCGGGTGAAGGTGATGACATTCAAACGAGCCGATCACTATGGATGCTATTTAAACAAATGCTTCATCAACGAAAGCAAATATTTTGTCCAGTGGCCAAAGCTGTCGGTGGTGTCAAAGATGGCAGTACAACCATAGCCACCGAAACTGTGTTAGCACCCCTGGTTAGCGGCTGATGAAGACAGGATATAGCATGTGCAATCACACGTTGATTGAAGACAATAGCAAACGTAATCCTCTCTAAAAATTCAATGGTAAGTTTTTCAAAATAATGTTCTATAATATGTAAATTTCATATTTAATCAATATAGTAATCTAAATTTTTTTTTTATAATTGTATACCATTGTATATATTTGAACAGAGTTCTTTTAAGCAGTATCAATCAATGCAGCTGATTAAACTACAAACATGTTTTCTTGGCTTGTTCAGATAATAACAGATACACAAAGAAAACAAACCAAAATGTCAAAAATTTAGAACAGAAAAGAAAACGGGAAAACGGAAAGAGTTAAAATTTTGATACTGTCCATTGAAAGTTTGCTTTCGATATACAGGTGACCTAAACCTCTTGATCAGTGCGAGTTATCAGCAACTCTAGGATAATTTGTTATTATGTTCCTTTTCTATTGTGAACTGTACAGATGGACAGATAGAGTTCACATGGTCTAGTAATGTTTGAATATCTTCCAGAGTATGAATGTGTCATCCACATATCGTAGCCACATTGTTGGCTTTAGTGGTGTTGATCCTAACGCCATTTCCTCGAAGTATTTCATGTATAAATTAGCCAGTACTGGGGACAATGGTGATCTCATAGCTAAACTTTCTTCCTATATCAGATCCCATCACGAGGTATGTGGTTTCTACACAGAAGGTCAACATCTTCATTAGATTATCAATTGGGATACAAATTTGTAGGAAATGTTTTTTATCTTTCAACTGATGTTTACATTAACATATCGATTTGAATAGTTTCTTATTCTCCAGAAACTACCATTTTAAGAAGAAATTGAAATTATAAGCAAAGCCCCCTCCTCCAAACCAACAAAAGCACATACATAATCCGCATCCAGTCAAATATGTCAGTGTGTATCCGTTGCTCCTTCCCCCTCTCTCACACATTTATTTCATAACGAAATTATATTCAACCATGATGCATTTCGCTCAATTTGTAAACAAGTCATCCATTTGATTTTTTGTCAGATTTTAAATAAAAATCCCCCCTCCCCCCCCCCCCAAAAAAAAACACACACACAAAGCAAACAAGTCAGTGAGTACACCTCCCCCCTCTTCCACACACAGATAACTTTTTTTATTCTGGATGAAGCTTAATTTAAGGTGAGAAGTGTCTTTTTAATCCTTTCCGGTCAATTTACTTCTTGAGTGTTGTGATTCTTGGTTTAATCAAGTTTCCTGGGCAACGCCGAGACACAGGTCCTGCTAGTTCAAAATAAAAGTTATTTTCATATCTGTGATATTTGCTAATTAATCAAAGACATTTTAATTTTATGATTTACTAAATGTTTTGGAGCTCAATTAATAAAAATAATCCGGCCTATCATTCCTGAAATAGTCAATCAAATGGCCACAATTTAGATAAAATATTTGACACGAATCTGAACAAAATGAAATGTTACCTTTGCAGTTCTTCAAGCCAGTTGACAGTTTGCCTTTATCAATAGTTATTAAACTTATATCACACACCAATTTAATTATATCTCTTATGCCAAACTAAACAATGTTTCAGAATTTTTTAGATGAGGATTGATAATTTGTATTATTTGAATTATTCGGACTACTGTTCTCATCTTGGATGTTATTCTCACAACGTTTCAACTGATGTAACCTTGTAGCATAATGGATAAAAGTGCTAAGTAATAAGCAGTTTTAAGTGACAGTCTTCTGGCAGCTGAAGGTTCAATCCTCAGTACAGGCAATACTAAGAATACAATTAAGAATTACTTAAGATTTCTACCCGGTTATGGCAGATGGAACGAGAACAAGTTATCCTTGTGGATTAAATAAATGGTTCAGGTCGAAATTCCATACACATCCCACATTTCATATTAAAGTATCAATTTTTCAAGCCGCATTTCTTTTTCTTTCTTTTTTTTTTTGAAGTTGGACCTGAATGCAACATCACAAATTTTGACATTTATATGCAATTCAAGGTAAAAAAAAAAGCGGCTTCAAAAATTGGTAGTTTAATATGAAATGTGTGATGTGTATTGTCATTGCTTTTTGTTGATTGAACTTTTCTGCACTTGACACTGAGGATAACCATACTAAGGAGTTTTTAAATGTATTTTTTAAGCATATTTTTAAGCACATTTTTAGATGTATTTTGAGACATACTTTTTAAACGTATTTTGAAACGTGCTTTAAGACGTATATCTGTAAATATTTTGAAATACCTTGAAATTCTTAAAAACGATATCCTTGCTTTTTAGCCGAAACAATTGTCTGCCTAGATTGAAAACGGTTTTTACCTGTGAACATACATCCTTCATCATTTTTCAGGAAAAATAAAACTTTATATATATATATATATATATATATATATATATATATATATATATATATATATATATATATATCCGTCTCGTCACACCAACGTTGAAAAGTAAACAACTGCCAGACGAATTTATTTCATGGAAGGAAGAAAACAAATATCAACTCCCCCCTCCGCACCACCTAAAATAAATATATTTTCATAATGAGAAGTTTTCATTCTATACCGATGATGCGTTTATTCTTTCGTTTTTCCTTTCTTCTTTCCATACAGATTGATACTTTTCTTTCTTCGTTCTTGTTTTTTTAACCGATTGAAACGTTATTGTATATGAATACTAGCCCCACCCCCAAATCAAGCTGTAGCCTTCTTTATAGAAAAACAAAGAAACAATTTTCATTTCACATTTTGGTAATTCGGAGAAAAAGAAAAGATATTATATTTGATTATTATTTGATTATAAAAAGAAAAACTTTGATAGTTATTGCGTTCAATGTAGAGTTTATCTTTAAAAAGAAATTATTCCATAGTAATCTATGTTTTTAGCATGTGCAAATGTACTCGTGTGTAAACTTACCGGAAGTTTTCATTTAAATTTCAAAATAATCAAATGGAAGTTATCATTTGGAATTTTAAACTTTTTCATTAAATCGCTTTAAATAATATTACTACTGATAGTAATAATATTAATAGCAAGAAAACTATTGCGTATATATAAAAAAAAATGTGAATATATAAAAGCCTAACAAGGATTGTGAATGAAAATACTTTATATGACTTTCATTTACAATTTTGTAAATGTTTGAATTTTTGATAGAGAGTAAATTTTCACAAAATGATTCGTATTTTATAAATAAACTATAAAAATACCCGTTCCAGGACAGGTAAAATTAATTCCCTGTACAGAACAGTTTTGCCCCACTTTAATTTCCCCTTACAAAGAATAAAATCAAGATATAATGTAGTCAACCTTATGTCTAGAATCCTTATTCAAATTTTGATGAAAATCCATTACATGATTTTGTTTCTCGAAACTGTTTAAAATTTAAGGCTGAAGCTTAAAAAGTTTTAAGAATTGAATTCTAATGACTATGGATCAAATTCAACGCAAATCTGATATATTTGAATTTTAAAAGGGAAGGCTGTGCTCATATTATGCCCCCTAAACTCTTTAAAATACTCCAATGAAACTGAAATTAGGAGAATATTTATTAATTGATGACATACCTATTGTTAAAATTTCACAAAAATCGGAGGTATCTGAATTTTCATGAAGGGCTTCCACCCTACTTTTACCTTACTTTGCATGAAACTAAATATAACCCACATTTGAACCCTTCCAAAATTAATAATGATCGGTGAATCCTGTACATACAAATATATAAACGTATATACATACTTAACTTTATATAGATAGAGATAAATCTCATTTGAGTATTTTAAAATAATACTTGAACTTCACTAAAATGTAAAACATATATTTAATAATTGAAACTAAAACAATTGACACATCGATGTTGCATTTTATGGAAAAAGTTGTTCATTTGTCAGATTCGAGAACAAACACGCAATAATCTTGCAAGAAAGAATGTTAGCAATTTTCCTGAGTAAAAAAGATCAATAATTGATTTACAAATGAGTACAAAGATGATTGAACAAGGATAATGTGCTCTTGTAATAAATGATTGAGTATTGATTACAAATAATTTATTTTTTCGCATATTCAATTTGAAAGAGGAAGTAGTAATCTTATTAGTTAGATAAAATCTGACTGGTTATCAAAGTGTCAGATGTTCATTAGTAACCATTAAAAATGCAATTAACATCAAGAAAATTGGCCACTAGCATTTTTTTAATGTACATAATTAATAAACTATCACACTAAGCCAGCACAATTAGTCTCATACTATTTAGAGAGGAGAAAGTAACTTTTGCCTAATAACCCCAATAATACTCTAAAGATATTGCAAAAAGAGATCATTTCACATGGTATCTCGGAAACTTTACAGCTTTTCGGACCAGAGCAGGATAGATAATTATCATTTGTTTCTTTACTAGTCGAGTTGGTGTTATTTCTGGCAAGTATAGGATTTATCTTTTGTATAGGATTTATCTTTTGTATAGTATTTTATGATCTGAGCTTTAACTTCTCTGGTCATCTAATATACAAAGTTATCCTTTTGGACTTTATAATTTATCGATATTTTATTCTGCCTAGCAACTTTGTTTTATTTCTCCTTCCAGTATGTTCTTCAAACTTTAGCTGTAAATGTATATTTTTAACTCAATAAAAGTAAAAAATGTTGAAATGTTATAAAAATAATTGTTTTTTAGTTCTTTTACATTTCATATATTTATTTGATAAATTTACAATAATACTTATGTTCGGGGTTGCATTTTGCATAATTCACAGAGTCCCAGATCACATGAAGACTAGACTATCAATCATTGGTTGATTTAGCTATGTGGACGCACAGAATAGCAGCAGTAGCATTTAACTCACTGATAGTATCACTGCTGCTACACAATAACAGTAGCAGTAGCGCTTGGCTGACTGAGAGTCTTACTAATACAGATAATATTTGAAAGGAAGCATTTGTTTTACCCAGGGTTTTTTACCCCGCCTAATAAACCGGTATCGTCAGGACCTTTGAGTCTGGATTTACGCCGGTCTATTGGGGGTTGCTGGTCCTGTGCAGTTCTAGGAGGTGCACCCTCCCAGGCTTTGTCTCCCCTCTTTGGGGAGGAGTAAGTTTATTGCTTACTGTCTGAGGCGCCCCTACCGGGGAATGCCGACGGGGCTACCCAGGCAATTTTTAGATGGTCAGAGTGCTCACCTCTCGAGCGCTGGCTTATCTAATCCCACTTTCTCGACTTTGTGTCACATCTTACCTTGTGGGAGGTAGATAAATAACAACAAATAATCCTTTTACTTGATCCATAGAGTGCGACCTGGAACTATATTTAGCCAAATTAAAAACTGTTTTTGAGGCAAAAAGGATATTATTATCAAACTACCAAATGATCACATGTTTTTCCTGATATGGAGTTTGTTTGGTGATCGATGCCAGCACTGTAGGGTTGGAGCAATTTTTGTAGCAAAAATGTAGCACATTTGGAAGGGAACTATATGCTGTACACCATTTTAATCATTGTCTGGAAGAGAGGCGTTTTTACATTTTCACGAACCATAAGAACTTGTTGAAGCATCTCACTAGATCTCTAGAACATATTCCCTACCATAACCAATAATTGATCATATTCTACTGCCGTTGAAAGCTTGTGTACACTGTGTAGTGCTGGAGGGATAAAATTGGAAGACATTCGTGGACATACTTTTTCTGTCTCCAGATGAGCCATTTAAGCAATGCACATTGAGATCACTGGTTCTTTGCCCATCTGCGACGAATGTAGATACCTGCCTTTTCTGAACACTGCACTAGTTGAATATGAGCTCAGAAGTAACACTACAACTTCAGTTGTTACTAAATTAAAAAAAAAAACATAAGTAGATTGTGACAAGATCAGGTC
The DNA here is from genome assembly GCA_963556195.1 of Sepiola atlantica. NCBI lineage: Eukaryota > Metazoa > Mollusca > Cephalopoda > Sepiida > Sepiolidae > Sepiola > Sepiola atlantica. The sequence continues at coordinate 114,529,316 of OY744517.1, read as the reverse complement.
GGCATGTTCAATAGTAGAAACATCTTTTATGTTGAACTGTTGTTTCCTGTATATTTTTTCCATTCTCTTACGTTTCATTTGTTATATGCATTGGATCATGAGGGAATATCTATTGGAGTTGCCATTTTCATAATGCGTGGAATTTCAGATGATGTGACGATCGGGTGGTCCATTATTTAGCTACGTGATTACCTATATAAAAGTTTACTTCCTCTCTATTTGTAATTATTATTATTATTATTATTATTATTATTATTATTATTATTATTATTATTATTATTATCATCATCATCATCATTTGTTTGTTATGCCTCCTTGAGCATCTCCCCTTTAACTATCTTCTCAATTCAACTGTTTAAAAAAAAAAAAAAAAATTAAACTCTTAGTACAGTATCGATATCCAGACCAAATTCTGTTAAATATTTCATTTGATAACTCCCAAAAGTGCCCCCTCAATTTCTCCCTCCTACCACTTTCTCTGAATTCATCCAACCTCATCTTAAACAGATCCATGCTATTGCTGTTCTTAATCCGATCTGGCAACTTATTACAAAAACATATTACTCTACGAGCAAAAAAACTTAACTGGTTAACAGACCTAGTTTTTGAAAACTGCCTTGACAATAACCTTCCAGATCTAGGAGAAATACTAAAAAATGCCCACCATAGTTAGAAATGCCATTTATTATCTTGAAAGTCTCAATCATATCACCTCTCATTCTTCTCTCAGTCAATCCCAATTTGTCCAATCTCTCCCTGTAACAGCACTCCTGTATTGACAATCGAAGGAGCAACATAGTCGCAATCATTTGGTTTTTGTTTTTTTTTGTTTTTTTTCGTTTTTCCACTCCGACTATTTTGTCCAGACAAGTTCTATGACATGTGTTCCTCCTACACATCTTGGCAAGTCTGCATATATTAGGAAGCTTTGATATGTTGCATATTTTGTGTATTACCCGTGAGCATAAATACATAGTTTTATAAGTACATTTTTTTATGTTTTTGTTAACCTCTTTTGTTTATGTGTAAGCGCAATTACGAAAACAATAAAACCTTACACTTGGCTTGAAACTGATTTTTATTGGGAAATAAAATAAGTATGAAATAGAAAGGCAAATAAAAATAAGAATATTGCTTGAAAGATAAGTAAACAAAGAAACCTTAGATTTTGGCATCAAGCTATACAAAGATATGTGTAATAGTTAAGAAAAAGAAATATAAAATGGCTGCTGAGGTAAAAATTGTCAGACATTAGAAAAGCTCAATTCACCATTATCTCTGTCAATTAATTACATAAGTGAAAAGTTAACCTTTCAGACAAGGACATTATCTGTTTTTTTAGGTTCATTTTTTCTGGTAATATCTTATACATAAAGTAGAGTTAGCCAAAGTGTTCATATGTAAACGCTTACTAGTTTTATCTTATCTTGTATATACGTAATTCTGTTTTGCCAGTTATTTATGGCAAATATCGGCCTATATTCTTCAAAATAAATTGTATTTCCAATCCATTTCATCGATTACGTATTTAATTCTATCGATATTTTAATTATGCTTAGTGATATTTCAGAGGAGAGATAAAGAGTTTCTCTCACAGTCAGTAGCCCTTCCACTGTCACTCATTAACAACCGGATTTTATTTAATAAGATACATATTTATGTATGCGCCGGTTCTTGCTTAGGTTTTTTATTAGACACATTTTGATTGGCTAATTAACATAATATGTTATAGTTTTGACAAATCGCCGCCTTTTTTCTAAATTATGGAAGTATAAAACTGAAAATTCATTTAAATTACTATTGACAATTTAACTTCATTGATTAAAAGTTAATTTTATAAAATAAATGAATTTCTTAAACTTATTTATACACATTGTACATTCCAAAGGTAAACAAACGAACTTTTATAATTTTTAAATAATTAAATGTATTATCGGCTTCCAGTGAACAGTAGGTCGTGTCTTCTAAATCCATGTGTTTAAAAACATTACAGGTTAATTTCTATTTCAGTCATCTAAATTATTTAGAGTGAAATGAGTTTAGGCTATTTGTTGTTTTTTTTTTCCATTCATTTTGAGTTTGTGTGTGTGTGGTGATAGGGGTGATCTCAAAACAAACCATCATTTATAAAAGCTAAAATAAGTATTTTATGTAACAATTTTGACATAAAAAAAAACTGGGTAAAACTAATTAGTATTTAATAAAGCAGTTTGTCAATAACCAAGATAAACAGACGAGGCTAATTGTAAATGCATATCAACTTTGGGAAAGAAATCTTGATTTTTAGTTTTGAACTTCTTAAGCTCTAGTTATTTTCAAAGATTCAGCTTAAACTCATGACTAAATTAACAAAGGAGATTGACAGTTCATTCGACAAACTCTATAGGATTTAATTGAAATGTTATAAGTTTTCTTAAATAATGTTTATAACATTGTGAGTTAATTGCATTTTATTAATCCAAAATATAAATTAAATAAATTTAATAAGATTTTAAGTTTTTGAGTATTCTAGTGAAAAATGTACCTTTTTGATAGCAAAGTTATCTGGCAGATTTCGAATTACTTTTGAAAAATCAATATCAGTTTTGAAAAAAAAACCTTTCAAATCACTTTATATGTGATGGTATGACCCTAGTATACAGCATAATCACGTTAACACATTGGTTTTCATTTAATCACCGGTGTTAAGCGACATTGATCCTGGTCAGTACAAGATGGTGACCGTTGGGGAATACTAGGTATATGTATGTCATTTCCACTGACCAGAATATATAGACAGCTGGGGACCGCAGGTGAATTTGATATTCCCTTGAAACCTGCTCTTCGGTGGAAGCCGGATGCCCATCCAGGGCGAATAGTATACCATTACGGAAATAATATTTATGACCTTAGTTACTTCCCCTAGGATAGCTCTTTAAATAAGAAAGTACTAAAAGAGTTGCCCTCTTCTCTGTCAGTTAAATAATAGTAAAATCCTACGACGTGTGTTCATGTTATACTTCATTATAAAGAGATACCATTAGATGGTGGAAGCGAATACAGGAATAACTACAGAAAACGATACATAGCTACAAAACAAAAGGAAAGAAAAACATGAAAGAAAAAGTACCTCAAATGAACTCTTAATGGCGAAGACTATTTTTAAAACACCATATGCAGACATGATGAGCACCGCCATCTTCTAAAAAAATAATAAAAAGTATTTCCTTTCAAGGAAATATATTTACACGTAATTACAGTGCAATACTGTATATTTATTGTCACCATATTCCACAGCAAGATTCTTTATAATGGCTAGGAACGCATGCAAGCCAGTTATGTCTTGGACATTGAAGCAATGGGGGATTCGTTCAGATTTTTTAAACAGTGTAATCTTTTTTTCTACCAGAAATATCCCAGCTGACAAAGAAGTTGATAACATTCTATTGCTGGCTGAAGAAGGTCTTAAAACGTTCAATACATGGATATGCGAAAATGAAGTTGATCAAAATGACCTAGAAGTTATTTCACAGAAATTTGAGGAGGAGCGATTAGAACTTTAAGTGAACTTTCACATCATACGTTTTTACTTGGACAAAGGGGCACGGAAATCATAGATAGCTTTCTGGGCATATTACAGACGAACAAATTCAAGTTCTGAAACACACAGGAAACAGCAAAAACGGTTAATAGTGGAAGTCATCTTTGGAACAGTTCAACCATATAATATGTGCCACGAACACGGAAAAACGCAGAACACAAAATCCCTGATGCCACATGAGATTCCAGTGTGACCATGGTATCCACTGACTTATTTTACTTTGACGGATTCAATGTTATGATGATTGTGGAGTATTACTCATAATACTGTTTTGTGAAAAAAAATATTTGGAGAACAAGGAATCCCAGAGATAGTGATCATCAATAATGGCCAACATTTCAACTCAGTTCTTTTTAAGTAGTTTGCAAAAGAATGGTGTTTTGAGCATTGCATGCCATCACCAAGATATCCACAATCTAATAGCCTAGCAGAGCGTTGTGGATAAACAATAAAATCTGACATCAGGAAAGCTACATCAAATGTCCGTGACGTTGATATGGTGTTTTTATACCTTTGGAGAACTCTGATAGACCATACAATCCCATCACTGGGTTAACTGCTTTACAACAAGAAGCTGGTTGGAAAGCTTCTAATAAAATGCATCAACTACACTGCACAAAAGGAGGGAGTAGTAACCCAACTACATAAAACGCGAGTTGAAAAAATAGATATCATGGTGAGCATGCCAGGGATCTCCTCAATCTCTAGGACAACATATTCGAGTACTAATTAATAATGCAGGCAAATAGTCTCCTGTAGTTGTCACACAAGTGTGGATGGAGCCAAGATCATACATGGTGCATGCATGCCATTTGCAAAAATTGATAACACTTGGGAGAAGACCCATCCAAGAATACAATGAGTCCTAAGATGTATCCACATGAGGTCCCTCAGAAATCAACTCGAAGCTACATCCAGATTAGAGACAAACCCTACACAAAACAACCAAATAGAAAGTTTGAACAACACATACAAAACTTATAGTCAACATGCTAAATACACTCCTCATAAAACATGATACAAGTCTAGGCAGTTACACCACAAATAATCAAGCATCTAGATCTGACCGTATAATCAGGCCACCTAAAATATTTTATGAATAGAACACTTATTCAATTCGTTTTTCTTTTAAATTATGTGGCAAAAGGAGGATTTAATTTTATGCCCCTAGTTACCTCCCTTAAGATAGCTCTCTAATAAGAAGGTACTAAGAGAGCACCCATCTTCTCCATCAGTTGAATAAAGCACACCATTCGGCATTGTAAAATCCTACGAGGTATGTTCGTGTTATACTTCATTATAAATAGATGCCATAAATATGATATAGCGTTGATGTATATTGTAAATGAAACACATATCTTGAACATATCAATGGATAAAATGCATAAAAACTACTGTCTATAAAACTGATATTTAACTACTCCTTTTTATATCCTTTGCATAAAACTACATTAAACTAAATATAGCTCACATTCATACTCCTTACGTCTAACAGCTGTGTTTCAAAAATTCATAATAATCGGTTGATTAAAGGTTTAGGAGTGAATCCTACATATAGAAATATATAAACTTATACAAAAAACTCACGTTATATATTATGAGATGTATAAATCTGACTTCAAAAATAATTTATGTATCAAAAATAACTGATACAAGTGATTCAACATCTTTTCACAATTACATTCCATTGTTTCCATTGTTTTTACCTCCATCATTCTCCTATAAGAAAGGAGATTGAACCACTCATACATCTTCAATATACTGGGAGTATATCATTATTTTGTTACAGCACAAAAGGAAGTAATCTTGGCCTAGATACCAAGTCATGTTGGTATTAAAGGGAATGAAAAGGTATATAAATTAGCAAAAGAAAAAGCCCTTAACGATGGTATAAATAATATCAAAATACGACATACAAATTTAAAAAGAAAAATCTAAGAATACATAAAATTAAAATGGTAAGCAATACAGAACACTTTTCCTGAAAACAGATTGTATGAACATTACCCCATAGTTGGAACAGAAAACATAAACATGATAACCGATTGAATAGAAGACACTGTATTAACACATATACACATCGGCCACGCAAGACTGACCCACATACATCTGCTTGAAGGAGAAAATTAACTTCAGTGTAACCATTGCAATGATGGACTAACAATAACACATATATTAATCAAATGTAAAAAGTATGCACAGAGACGTGGCAAGTATTACAAAGTAAAAAAAAAAACATTATTTGAAAATATAGCTTTTTCTTAAATAATGGGGTTTCTAATTTGTACAAACATATTTAATTTTAAAAATCCAGTATTAACAAAATAACATCTGACAGGACACAAATATCAATTAAACTGTATAGAAATGTTAATCATCATTTTACCAAGAAAACAATTTGAAAAACTCTCTTAAAAAGAATGGCCCAAATAATATGTTAAACAAACTACAAGAAGCAACAAAGTATACCAAAATTAAAAAATCAAACAAAATCACTCATGTATTATGAATAGTTATCTCTCACACTCTAAAACACCTTCACAAAGAAGAAACATTGTAAAAACTGTCTGATTCGGAAAATAATGCTTGACCTGAGGTGACCTTATAATGATGGAAAGGTCGTTAAACACCAACAAACAAACACACAAACAAACAAATCGACTATTGTTCTCATCACTATTCATATTTTTTATACGTTTCGACTAAGGTTCCCTCTGGCTTTCTTCAGGTGTATGATTCATTTATGTATGGTTATACTTTTCTCATATTTAATTATGATGTATGTTGATTAGGTATGTATATTGATGTTTTTTTACATATAAATTTGATTAAATTAATTTCCGTACATAACAAATTCTTTATTTTTTTTTACTTTACTTCATTGCATAATCCTCAGAGGGTATTTGCACACTTTCTGGATACACAATCTATCCATATTGTTCGGTGATTGGCTAATCTGTCCACCATAAGCAAAGAAAACTCTACATCACTGCAGATCTGATTAGTCCAGTTCTTTGGAGGCCTACCACAAAATGTTTTTTATAAGGGCGCAGAGATACCCGAGGGCGCAGTAAAACCAGGAGAGATGTCCCCATCAGCCTTCATTTAACAAAAGAATATAGGAAAAATAAAACTGTGATAAGAAAGATCAACAGACACAAATAGTCAAAATACATGAATATAGAAAAAGAATAGATGAACAATACAGCTGAAGAAGACCGGAGCTCACATCGGCTGAAACGTAGTAAACATACAAATATCAACGTTGTTCAGAATAACAGTCTGAAGAAAAAACAATACAAGTAATAACTCCTCACCTGCACCAATCGGACAAAAATTACATTTCATTGGCTGAATTTTCTTCTTTTATAATGACTGAACTTGACGTTGTTTTCTGTAACGCAATACATATTTTACTTAATTTTTTAGCTTTTTGATGGATCTACATGCACTAACAGATCATTTTTATTTAAAACAAAATATGTTATACAGCATTTAAAAAAATTTTTTTCTGCTTTTTCTTTTTCAGGCCTTAAATTATGATGCCTGGGAAAATGAAATTTCTATGGCTGAAAATGAGGCAAAGTCCAAGGTAAATTTTGATTCCGTTTGATTGTTTTGTAAACATTTTTTCTTAATTTGAATTTCTTTTTAAAAATAGATTTGAAAATAACCTTTTCTTTCAATTAAAGCATTTTTTGGGGGGGCCTTTTGGCTAAGATCAAGTGTAGTATCTGTTCCAATGGATACTGCACCCCATACTGGTATTGTCTTGGCCTTCGTGGCTTGATTTACGCCGGTCAATGGGTCTGTCCTGTGCAGTTCTGGAAGGTCCACCTTCCCAGGCTTTGCCTCCCCTCTTTGGGGAGGAGTAAGTTTATTGCTTACTGCCTGAGGCGCCCCTACCGGAGAATGCCGACAGGGCTGCCCAGGCAATTTTTAAACCCCACTTTCCCGACTCGACCTTGGGTCACATCTTACTTGTGGGAGTAAGATAAAAACTGGCCTTGTGCCTAACTCCTGGAGAGGAGTAAATCAATACTCTATAAAACATGAACATGTCAACATATCTGCTGATAGTTAAGAATTCAAAATTCCAATTTCATGAGTTTAAAATACTTATTTCAAGACTCTAAATACATTTTTGAACACAGCAATGTAATATTACGAGAACAATGCATCCAAAATATTCTCGCAGACCAAAAAGACGAGTATTGTTATGGAATTGGTAAACTGTAATTGATCAGGTTTGACCTTTTGGAAATGTTCTATGGAGTTAAACTATTTGTTTGCATCATTCAAAGTAATATTTTCCGTGTAGGTTTTGGATAGACATTTCAATAAACAACAGGAAAGTGTAGTGTAATTTACACAATCATTTATATTTTTCAACAACACAATATTGAAAATATTCAGGTATTTTTCAGTCTTGCCATGGTATCATTTGTTAGTTAACTTTTCATTAAGATTATTTTGTGTATTGTTGGTATAGAATTTCATACTTTTGTGTTCCATTTCTCTTATGATAATCAGGCTTGCTTCATCTCTATCTAATGAATTTCTACTAAGTTTCAAATTATTGTTAAATTTGACACATCTTAATTTAAAAATTGTTTGTAAGGTTTGGGAATGTAAGGCCTGCAAAACTACCTTTGTTCTCACATATGAATATTAGATTTTTAGCTACAACAATGCCTGGTAGTTTTTTTAATCAAATCTGAAGAGTAAATATAGCTTTTTAGACTTGCTAATAATTCTTTTTTTTATGGAAATCGCTCCAGACAAGGCATGAAGCCATTTGATGTAAAGAGGTAAAAAATACTAGTTCAAGGTGAAAAACTAGCCAATGATAACTTTGAGGTGGATAGATTCCGACCTAGAAAACAGAAATTCTTCCCCTTTTGTCAGAAACATTGCTATTAGAATGTGAGGATTACAGGACAAAATAAGGAGAGTGAGAGTTACGAGGCTGCTGAAAGTAGACCCAAGGTTCACTTTCTACAATCTTGAATATAACAAGTATACAGATAACCTACAAAAGACACTGCCACATTACTCTGGTGAACCCTTATATCATCTTTGAAGTCTCTAACCGAAGTGCATTCTTTTTCAAATATTGTGCATGTATTAACATCACTCAAACCATAGTGAAAAGTTCCATGCATTTGTGACTGCACCAGTAACTTCTAAAAAATAAATGTATTCTGCTGCTGTAGTAGTGTAACATCCTACAGCTGCATTGAGTCCCTCTACAGCCGTAGCCGTTTAAGAAAGGTAGACATCATGTAGAAGGTAACCTCTATTTGCGGTTGTAAGTCTGCAAGCCTTGACGATGTTAATTTTGCATATCTCTAGATTATTATAACTATAAATAGTTTAGTCATGCAGAACAAGCCATTATTAATGATATGGAGTAATTCCTCCTATATATATGGAGAGAGAGAGAGAGAGAGATTGTGAAAAACTTATAATAACTATGATATATTTATTTTCCATCGACGCAGTTGTCTTGCTGACCGAGGTAGTTATTACGTTAGATTTTCACAGTCAGGTTCGAGCTATAAGGTCGGTTCCTCGGCTGTATAAAGCTATACTGATGAGTGTCTATAAGACGAAACATGTGTCTCTGGATATAAAAATATTTATGACAAAAATAAATAATAAAATAATATAGTTAGATAGATAGATATTTTCAGTCAAAATATTTTTTAATAATCAGATAGCTATTGCCGCAATATTTGATAGTGTAAGGAATTTACAATCGAACCTTTTACTGTAATCAGTTCTAGTTTTGCTGAGAAAAAGAGCTATAATAATTATATTAGTTGTTTCAGAAAAAATACATTTTAAACTAAAAACAAGTTCCAAAACAGTTAACCATTATTTTTTAGCATAGTTCACCCCAAACAAGGCAGGCCGCCTCTATAGACGTAAGGGTCTACTGAGAAAAAGGGTGGTGGGGGTTAACCTAAATTGGGAGCTGCGCAGCGACATGTCTGTTTACATTAGTTTTAAATTTTGGTATGTCAGTACCATCAGAAAACAGGGTGCAGGGAGGGAGTTCGAGAGTCCAGCAGCACGAGGAAAGAAGCTTTTGGAGTAGAAAGTTCTTCGGCATCTGGGGACCTCCACAGTGAATGGATGGGATTTGGCAGATTGTCGTGTTGGTCTAGTGAATTTACACCGTGGGGGCACCAGAGCAGCAATTACTTTATAATTACAAATTATGCTGGCTACGAACAGTTCAGAAATATTAATCGTCCAGTTATGTTTGAAGACAAATCTGGAATTTTATCCATATATTTTACAAGTGCATTGGACCCTACTGGATTACCTCAAATACTTTTTATAACTGGCCCAGTTTTGAAATCAATCGATGATCTGCTTTGAGTATAATGAACTTTTTGCATTATCATCATGCATTACGATTTTTTGCATTATTATTTTGTCTTCAAACATAGCTGGACAATAAATACTTCTGAAACGCTAGCCAGCATAATTTGTCATAATAAAGTAATATGTTTTGGAACTTGTTTTTTGATTAAAAATTGATTTTTCTGAAACAATTAGTATATATATATATATATATATATATATATATATATATGCAAACATTGTTAACAATAACAGAATTCGTCTGTTTAATCATACCTGTTTTTTATTTTTTCAATTTTATTAATTTTTTTGATTTTAATACAAAAAAGACCATCATAAAAATTGAAAAAATAAAAAAGGTATAATTAAACAGACGAATTCTGTTATTTTTAACAATGTTTGCATAAATGAGAAAATGCTGCCTAAATACACACAATATATATATATATACATATATATATAAGAGTTTATTTTTAATAACATTAATGATGCCTTCCTCTGTATGACTACATTGTGTATAGATTTAATAATCTAGGGACGTTTTAGAATTTCAGGAACATCTTTTAGTCTTTTTTAACAATTAAGTTATTTTCCTTTGTGTAATCGTGAAATAGACTAGGGTAAAAGATAACCCCCAGTTTGGTGCATTGAGAGCAATAGACTCTGGTGTACATGGAACTGCCTATTAACCAATTATATGTTTGGTATCTGTTCGCATGGCAATTATAAATGGCACGACGAGTGCCTACTGTGAAATTGCGGTTGTCAATGTTCAACTGTGTAGTTACTCTCCTGTCAAGATCAACATCTTGGTAGCTCGAGAGTAGGTTTTTCTGGTGTTTTAATATTTTTATCAGCACTGGTCTCTTTTCTATTATGATGTTTTTTAACAGTTTCAACACATATGCTAGTCATGGGAAAAACAAGGTCAGTTCTACTGGTGGACTATTCCAAATCTGAGACACAGGATAATCAAGTAAATAAGCTGTTGATGTCCTCAAAATCGCCAATGTCGAATTTTTCTAGTCTCTGTGTCCTCACAAGCCAGTCCAAATGTAGCATTGAGTTGGCATCGTTTATGCCAAGTTACTTGATTGATGAGATTTGTGTTTTGGAGAATTGTTAATTACAATTCGAGAGTCGGACTTTTGAAAGTTGACGTCGTCGAGTTTTGGAGAATTGTTAATTACAATTCGAGAGTCGGACTTTTGAGAATTGGCGTCGTCGAGTTTTGGAGAATTGTTAATTACAATTCGAGAGTCGGACTTTTGAGAATTGGCGTCATCGTGTTTTGGAGAATTGTCCATTACAATTCGAGAGTCACACTTTTTAAAGTTGGCGTCGTCATGTTTGATTTCCTTTTGTGTGCGTGTTTTCAACTTTCTCTACTTACATCCCTCGAGCTCATTCATGGACTAAACAAGGTCAGTTCTACTGGTGGACTATTCCAAATCTAAGACACAGGGTAATCAGGTAAATGAACTGTTGGTGTCCTCAATATCGCCAATGTCGAATTCGTGGTGAAGTAGAGATATGATGCAAACGAACGCAAAAAGCTACTGGCTTGAATACCCTATCTCTTTCTTTCTCCATTCGTTTATCTTTCCTCTTCACATCCCAAAACAAGTAAAAGTTTTCACATACGGTCGCTAACTCATCATTTTCGGCCAATGAGAATGATTCTCACTCATTTGAAACGACAGATTTCGCGAAAATCGAAATCAAAATAAAACAAGAGAGCCAATGACCCAAATGGTCAGATCCAGGCTGGCGGACATTGGAAGAAGACCAAAACGTATGCTCACTCCCACACTCAGACGTCCACACAGCATTCTTGATCTTGTGCACATATTCCGCACACTAGCAAGAGTATAGATCGAGTCAAGCAAACAGAAGCAAATAATTACTCACTCTCACACACACACACACACACACACTGACAAAACAAAGGTAGTCCTATACATACACAGTATCACACTGCATATTACTCGCACACACATCTTACTTACACTACAAACATATTAACATACATATCTTTAAGCATCATGGTTACTTACTCACTGAACTTTCTTTACCAAAACACAAGTTGCATAAACTTTTCTAAATGAAAATTTATTGACTGAAAATAATTTTTATATTCTTGTAAACTTATAGATATAAAAGTATTTGTTAAATAATTTTGTTTTTCTCGATATTTTAATCGCAACACCCTGTTGGTGTATTTAGTTAGCATTTGCTAATTGGTGACCCTTCTATTCTCCCAATCATTCCTCTATTTATAATATGCATGCAGCTTTTAAATATTTTCCTTCCGTCGCCATAATATAACATTTATAACCATTTTATCACATTTATATTAATTGTCAGCATGGTTCGTGGCAATATCCAAAGACGCGACTTTAGTCTAAAATAACTATATCGAAGCCAAGAGCCACGCTACAAATTCTCCAGTCTCTGTGTCCTCACAAGTCAGTCCAAAGGCAGACAAAAACTTTATAACTTGTGCCATTAAGACTGCATTTTTGTCATCGTAACTGTTGTCTATGTATGCCAAAGTGACTTTTCAGATTGCTTCATCTTAAGACTACTATTCATCAATAAGTGATTAACAAGTACTCCAATCTTCAAATGGGATTATTCCTCTCAATACACCCAAGTCGGGGTTTCATTTCACCCTCATATAATTCTCCACTACAGCTTCTTATTATTTTAATGTTTTTATTCACATAAAACTGTCATACATTAAAAGGGATTTGAACTGTTCAAGGACAACCAAAGCATGTGACTGTCCGTCGAGATCACAAGTGTCAGGTTTGACAAGCATGTAAACGGAGAAAACAGAAGTAGGAATCACGTGTCGTGACGTCATCGATGAAGTTAGAGGAAACTTAGTAGAGGAAAAATCGACTAGAAGCAGGTCGAGCCGAATGTCTAAAAAGAAGTCTTAAGATTAGTGAAAGCAAACTTATGTTGTCTCTCTCCTTTCCCCTACCATGCTATAACAATGACTAAGTCCGAATCAATAAACTATAAGTTGTCGTAGACATTCGATTTAACAGCAATTAGAGAAGTCTCTTTTCAGCTGAAAAGGAGAGATCATCATTTCTCAAAAGATCATCAACCTCATCCCGTCAATAGAGAGCCACAAGACGATCATCATTATATACAACAACACTAACATTTATCCATTATATAATTTTTCTTGTTTATCATTGCAGAAAGAAGTTCGGAAAACCTGGCTGAGCCGTTATTTTGTGATGCTGATGACTGGTATTGCGACTGGTTTTGTTGCTTTAGTCATTCATTTGGCTGTGGAATATGGAGCTTATTATAAATTCAAACTAATCAAACATTGTATCCTTTTTAATCGAAAGAATTAACGACAGACATACACACCGGATCCGATTTCTTTGTTAATTTCTTTAAATATCAGGTAGTAACGAACTCATATTTTTTTTTTCCAGTTTTGGTTATGGTTCTATTTGAGTGTTATATTAGGTGACTATTAATGGATTATCAATAGATTTAATATATAACTAATATTATTACTCATATTCATTCAAGCATTTATTTTTAAAAGCAATTGCACATCTATTTCAAGTGTGCATGGTTGCTCTTATGAGTTCCACTTCTATCGGATCTCGATAGCCTTGGGAATTCCATCAAAATTATAAGTGAATTAAAACTTGTGTTCAATTAATCATTTTCCTTCCGTCGCCATAATATAACATTTATAACCATTTTATCACATTTATAATAATTTTCAGCATGGTTCGTGGCAATATCCAAAGACGCGACTTTCGTCTAAAATAACATAAACATGATCGTCAAGAAGTACCGATTATGTATTGGGGAATGGATACAAATACATCGTTATATTTTAAATTGTGTTTATAAGTATAACAATAGAAACACTTGACAAAGGAGACATATCACCGAAATATCACAAAATTCCAGCGTCACATAATACTCTAGTGATCGAAGAGGAAAACTAGAAGCAAATAAGATATGCTTTTTTTTAATAGCTTTTTATTATGTTTTCTTTCTTACAACCCTCTGTAGATTCTTACATTGTTAGAGCCTTCTAATAAACTCTCTCTCTCTCTCTCTCTCTCTCTCTCTCTCTCTCTCTCTCTATATATATATATATATATATATATATATATATATATATATCGTAATTTATGAAAATATATTTATAGCAATTAAGCTTTATTGCTATAAATATACGTTCATAACTTACTATCTACCGTATTGAGAACTGTTGAAGTAAATACTGAAAATCGATACATAACATTATATCTTATTATAACATTTTATGAGGATATATGTAATATAACTTTTTAATATATATATATATATATATATATATATATATATATATATATATATATATATATATATATATATATATTGAATCGTTTACAATAGGTGTTCTGTTTAGACACTAAATAACCATAAAAGGGTTGATATGCCGTAAAACAAACGAACCAAACAAAGCCATCGATTTGATAAGAATAAGGAAAAAGTCTATTTTCGTATGAATTGGAATTTGATAAAAACCTTCCAAAGTTAGTAGTTTTTATTTTTAATTTTTTTGTGATTAAAAAAATAAATTGTGGTATTTGATTCCTTTTCGGTTTTAGGGCCATATTGTTTAAATCTAAATGATAAAGTTATAAGATCAGATAACGCCTTTCTGCTTAAGTATTTAAAATTGGTTTTAATTCAAAACATTTTGTTAAATTATTAATTTAATGACCAAAACAAACTTGCAGCAGTTGTTTACCGCTTGAATGAAGAGTACTTACAAACACAATTTCAAATATAACGATGTATTCGTATCAATTCCCCAATACATAATCGGTAATCGCTAAAAAAAATTAATTAAAAAAATCAATAAAATTCTAATTTGAGTGAAAAAAATTTTTAATTAAAATTTTTCTGAGACGAGGAACGTTCACTTGTTTCTTTCTTAACACCAAATGTTTTTGTGTTTTTTTAATTCGTTCACTTTTTCCGCTTCTGTTTTTAAAGGGATGTGTAAACATAAAAAAGAACAATGAAGGAACAATTGAACGTTTTTTCCTTTGCAATGGCTGCAATATCGAACGCGTTTTACAGGTTGCTTTGATAAAAGCAATTTCTGGTTTCTTTGAATAAAATATGGGTTTTAATTTAAAACAATGTTGTTCAATTAATAATTTAAGGATCAAACAATACTATTTATAGTTCAATAAAGTTCCACAAAATGCAATATATCTATTTCATTGCTTTATTATTTGTCTAACTCGCGGATTTTAAACTTCTACAAGATTGCAACAGTTATATTTTCTTTTATTTTAAGCATACCCTCAGAACATATTTCTTATCTTACTTTTTTATCCGTGATGTTGGATATTGTCTACTTCTTCTGCTACATCATCCTATCTCACAATTAGGCTGATTGCAGAAACATTTTAATCTGATGTGTCCAAAGCAGATGAAATTTGCTCGTGTCTATTTTTTGGGCTTGCTGTTGTTCTTTTATTTTAGAGTAAAAAAGAAAGCTTAAAAATAGAAATTTCATTGAATAGTTTTCTTTCAAATCTTTTCCTAATATTTTTCTACTGAAAATCATTGCTTCTTTTAGAGTTAAAAAGAAACAAAAACAATGTGTATTTTCATTTCTTCCTTCAAATATTTTCTTAATTTCATTAATTTAAGTGATTTTCTTAGAGTTTGAAAAGGACATTTTTTATTTACTTTTTTATCGACTTTCAAACCCGGTTTAATTATATCTCGGTCGTTAGGTGCATTACTTATGTGAATCAAATTATCATGTGTATTATTTTCATTAGTAATATTACCATACCAAAACTTTGAATGAATTGTTTGAAATGTTTATATTTAAAGCAATTATGGCATTTTGTTTGTATAGTTTATTCTCTTGTTATTGATATTAAAAAAAAATAGATTATTTGACTGGAATTTCTTAGATACTAATTTTTATTATAAAAGAGCGCTTAGAAACCAGGATCTGTACTCTCTCTGCAGGGAGCTACATGAGCCTTTGGTTTAACTAATGGTTTAGAATAATGAAGAAAAATAAGTTAAATAAGTATACAATTTATTGGAGTAAACATTAAATACTATAAAATATTTTTTTTACTAATCAGCCAAAAGCCACTCGAGGATAAGGACTAATAAGGTGGATTGATTCTCAGCTGAATGATGAAGTACTATGAGATAATTAAAAATGATGAATGAAATTGGGAAAAGTTTGACTAATGGAGACGATTTATGACAAGTATTTGTTAACATTAGATTTGAAGGCGACCATGTTGTAGTCTGCAGGCAAGCAACCCTGTGGTAATATGTTCCACAGGCGGTAAATTCTTGGAAAGAAATTATGTTCATGGAAATTCCAACTGAGGCCAGGCATACGGAGGAAGAAGGGAAAGTTATTTTCAATTGTGGTAGAGGATGAGTTCTTGTTGTGAATGTCTTACAAAGAGAAACCAGAGATTGGAGCTAAGTCGATATATATATATATATATATATATATATATATATATATATATAATACTTATGTCAATTGAATTATAGAATCGTTTGTTTTTCATTCCTGAGGGAAATTTATAAACATTTATATGATGTCCAAAAATTGAATGTGACTATAATTAAAAGGTAGAATATGTTTTTTTGTAATAGTAGATTTAATTTTGTTGAATATCGGGTGTGGACTACCAGACATAACCCCTGGCATGAAGAAATAAAACCCGACTGATTGATATAGACACCGACCTGACTGGAAAGTAAATATCCAGTGATTTGCTGCAGATACACCTGCAAAGATCACCCACATTGACAGCAGATGGAAATACACCTGTCGTTAAATAAACAATAACATGGATAAACGCCATGTATTGTAGGAATGGGCCTTGCAGCTGTGGATGCCTGGGTGTCCAAAAATGTGATCGAAAAAGGCAGCTGACTAGCATATTCAAGAGCTCAACATCCACTCACTCTCTCTGACTCTACTCATTCGCCGCAACTGACCAATAAAAATATATCCTTATATTTTTATGCAAAAGTGTTTGTTGTGATTCTTTTTAGTACAACAACAATGTTCAACAGTTTTAATTGTCTGTGATCAAGGTGGTTGACATACTTGACATGAAAGGGCATCATTGACATCATAGTCTAGATCATATTCCCAAACAATGTCATATTTATTGCAACTTAAAATTCTTTCGTGAGAACACTTTCAAACGCACAGATAAATAATCATACACAGACACATTGACTTTTATTTGTATAAGTAAGGAAATTGACAACATCTTTGAGGCACGCATGAAAATGTATTTAAGTGACATATTTTGAAAATCAACAATCGTGCAATTTAAATGAAACATTCATTCAAAAAAAAAAAAATTGAATAGATGAATTTTTCATTTAAATTGCACGATTGTTGAATTTCAAAATATTTCACTTGTATAGATATATTTTTGCTTTCATAAAATTTGCTATATCTCTATATAAAGTTGAGTATGTGTATATGTTTATATATTTGTATGTACAGGATTCACTCCTAAACTAATTAACCGATCAGTATGAATTTTAGAACACAGTTGCTAGGTATAAGGTGTCCA
Source organism: Sepiola atlantica (assembly GCA_963556195.1). Taxonomy (NCBI): domain Eukaryota; kingdom Metazoa; phylum Mollusca; class Cephalopoda; order Sepiida; family Sepiolidae; genus Sepiola; species Sepiola atlantica. Next base: position 114,511,727 of record OY744517.1, on the reverse strand, counting down.
AATGTGGGCTCTATTTAGTTTAATGTAGTTTTATGCAAAGGGGACAAAGCCTTTCATAAAAGTCCAGATAACTCCGACTTTTGTGATATTTTAACAATATGTATTAGACATCAATTAATAAAAATATGCTCCAAATTTTAGTTTCTTTGAAGTATTCTAATGGGTTTTTAGGGTCCATAATATAGGAACAATCCCCCATTTGAAAATTCAAATATTTCAAATTTGCATTAAATTTTATCAATAGCCATTATACATCAATTGTTAAGCAAATTAAGCAAGATTCCCTGAATTTTAATTTAAATTTTAGACATTTTCTAGAATCAAAAATGATGTAATGGATTTTGATCAAAATTGGAATAAGGATTCTAGACATAAGCTTTAGTAGCATTATATCTTCGTAAGGGGACATAAAAGTTGTGCAAAACTGTTTTGTCCAAGGAATTAATTTTACCTGTCCTGGGATGCATATTCTTCTAGTATAATAATAAGAGCAATAAGAAAAACAATATTAATAACATTAAAAAGAAAACTAAAATGAATATTTCTATTTTATTATAATGACAAATAAAAATCTAGAAATATAGATGTAAATATTTTGACTGTTAATGAGATACTCTTCAAATAAGCCTTCACTGATTTCCTTAACAGTTTTTCTTCAGTCATTGATAAATGTGTAGCGGAAAACTGTTTGTACATCCCAGCTTTAATATGGATCGGATTCAACATGGTAATCTCAATTGCTGCTTCGGCTCTTGTAACGTACACGGCTGTAAGTATTGTTTTTTTTTGTCCTTTTGATTTCGCTCCAATCAGAACACAAATATACATCGTTAAATCAATAAATCTGTAGCTTAATAATGTTGATACGCCTGTTCTGATCAAATCACCAAAGTTAAGCGATATTTAGCCTGGTCAGTTCTTAGATGGGTGACCATTTGGGAATACTAGGTGATGTAAGCAAAATGCCCCACCCAGGTGTACAATCTTTCCTGAGAGTATAACCGGTGCCAGACTAGCGTCCTGTCACGGGACTTAGTTCAGGATATCAGTTTCGCTTAACATTATAAAACCATTGTCTCTGCATGTATACAAACAACTTTCTGAACAAAAATGATCAATTCATATATGTAGGGAGGAAATAAACCTTTGTGACCTGCAGCACCTAAGATAAATGAAAGTCTAAATATATCGTTTTAGATGTGTTCTCAAGCATGGATGTGTTTAAAATACCCCTTTACTAAGGCTGTTATCCTGAAACCAGTTGCCAGATAAGGGACTAAGAAGAGCTTAAACTGACATCTTTCAAACTTCCAAACTTTTAATGTTCAAAATGACCTTTTAAATTCAAGATTCCAGTAATATTCCAACTTTTGAAACCCTTCTACCTTGGTAAAAAGTTCTGATCAAATAGACGTTTCAGTGCTCAGAGGAGAAGGTGATAATAAAATCAGCATAACCTCTCTATTCTAAAGATAAGAATAAAAGTTTAAATGTTTATAAAATCATTGGAAGTGCTTAGAGAATACTACTTGTCTAAAAAAAATCTAAAAATGTATCAGAATAATATACATATATATGTATGTATGTAAAGAATATATAATAGCTAAAACAAACAAATATTAGTAAAAAATGAACATACAAATTTATTTATTTTCCCAATATGTTTAACCAACAGTCAATTTTCCCCTTAAATCCAGACTTTTCAAAAACCAATACTTTTCTCATCAGAGGGAGAAGCATCCAGTGATATAATAAGAAAATGGTTTAAATATTATTTAATTTTTTAAAAAGTTTGACAGAGTTTGAAAGAGATTAAAAAAATATATTTTTTAAAAAGTTTGACAGAGTTTGAAAGAGATTAAAAAAATATTTAAAAAAAAAAAGTTTGACAGAGTTTGAAAGAGATTAAAAAAATATATTTTTTTTAAAGTTTGACAGAGTTTGAAAGAGATTTAAAAAATATATTTAAAAAAAAGTTTGACAGAGTTTGAAAGAGATTAAAAAAATATTTAAAAAAAAAAAGTTTGACAGAGTTTGAAAGAGATTTAAAAAATATATTTTTTTAAAACAGAATTCTTTTCTTTGAAAAACCTTCAAAGGATTGCCTTTTTTAATGTAGCAATTCAAATTCCACCTTTAAAGATATTCCAGATGACGAGCAAAGGTAGAATAATAAACGGTTGAATAATAGTTTATATATTCTTTATTAATGCTTTATTTACAATATTAAGCAGCCATTATTGTATTAGGAATTTCTATGATATCCTTGGATACCATCCTTTAGGATATCCTTAGAAAATATAATTATAAATTGTTATAACTTTTGAATATATATATATATATATATATATATATATATATATAAATATGTGTGTGTGTGTGTGTGTTCTCATCTTGAGTGTTTTATCACAACGTTTCGGCTGATGTAACCTCTGACCTTCTTCTTGTTGAACTCGGGAATCTTTCTGTCGAACGCGGGAATCTGGACAGAATTTCCAACGGAACCCTTTATTAAATCCACAGGGGTAGCATGCTCTCGTTCCATCTGCCATGACTGGGAAGAAGTCTTCAGTAATTCGCAATTCTTCATATCGCATGCACTGAGGATTGAACCATCAACCTTCAGATGACTGTCACTTAGAACTGAATTTTACTTAGTACTATATCCACTGCACCACGCAAGGACCCGGTCATGACAGATGGAACGAGATGAGATGAGAACAGTAGTCCGAATATACTAAATTCTACAAATTATCAACCCTCATCTAAAAAATTCCAAAACATTATATATATATATATATAGTAAGTGATGCAAATATATGTATGGCAATTACGTTACACAGAGGTGTCCGCGTTTCATCCCCATAAGGTATCGTCAGGCTAAGTGCATGGAATTTATGTTTTTTTTTTTTAACATAGTTCACCCCAAACAAGGCAGGCCGCCACTGTAGACGTAAGGGGCTACTGAGAAAGGAAAAGGGGAGAAGGAAGGGGGGTCAACCTAATTTGGGATCTGCGCAGCGAGATGTCTGTTTACATTAGTTTTAAATTTCTGCATGTCTGTTCTGTCGGGGAAACAGGGGGCAGGGAGAGAGTTCCAGAGGCCAGCAGTACGAGGAAAGAAGCTACTTGAGTAGAAGGCTCTCAGTGAGCTAAGGAGAAATTATACGTAGAGTTGCCAGCTGCGTCAGTAAGGCTAGAGAATCCCAGCCAGTCACGGTGGTGGGCATTAAAGTCTCCAAATACATGTATCAGGGCATTCGAGTCAATTAAGAGTGCTCTATCTATGCTTACAGAGACAGAGTTTAGCAGAGTACAGTCCTGGGTCGACGGGGTACAGTATAAGAAATATACGTAGCTGACGCTGTGATGTAAAGTCAATCTAAAGCACATGTAGTCGTGGTCATCCGATTCTAACCTATGTTCTCTAGTCAGGGGGAGGGTATTCCGAACATAAACTCCTAGCCCGTGCATATGTTTGTCAGAGTCTTTACGGTATAGTGGGAGGTAGTCAGTCATGTCAAAGTGGTGAGATGAGATTGAGGATTGAAGATTAGTTTCACTTAGGGCTAGGATATCCGGGGAGTTTGTCAGGAGAAAGGTTTCTACATCATTGATGTTGGTTCTAAGTCCCCGGATATTTGTGAATGCGAGCCTCAAGGGCGGAGGCGAAAGTGTTTTTTGTTGGGTGTCTGGTTTAGGTTTGCTTTTATTTCTTTGTAATGACATGTTTGGTTTGATTATAGAGTGGGTTAGCCAAGGTGGGTACTTGTTTGGTGCCAATAAGCTCACACAACCAGTCCATTAGTCATGACCTGGTTCATGGGAGTTGTGGCCTCGGGAAAGCCCACCGGAGATAATTGCAGGGTCCCTTTCCATGCGCGACATGGCACATACAACTACCCACGGTATTATGCAACTGATGATGGAGCAGCCGTTCTTGGCGCTACCCAAGAGTTTGGGCTCCTTCCTATCAGTCGGAAACAGCAGCCAGACAAGCTGTCTAACCTGTACCCTCAACCTGTCGGAACAAAAGAGACCCAGACTGGTCATGTAAGACTTAGTGACGAAAAAATTTTCCCCAAGTTGCCCAAATAGAGAGAAGGAGAATGGCGTTCATTGTCCTAGTAAGGAAACAAGGCTAGGTACTGAGTGTTTAGAGGGGTCCCAGTGCTGTTACCTCTGCGCCTGACTAATAAACAAAGAAGGAGTGCAAGGGCCGGCGATAGGCAGAACCTATCTACTCCTTAAGCAATTGTAGGTTTGCAAACCGGATATTTTGTTCGAGATTCCAACTCTAGGAAGGTTGTCGATCAAGACTAAGGAGGCCTCCCTCCCCAACGGTATACTGTCACGGCGTAAGTAGTTGGTAGCAAAGTTTTTTTGTCAGAGATTTCCTTCTCTTAGATGGATAGCTGTACAAGGTCTTACGGGTCCAACACTCCGAGAGGGGTATGAATAGCCTGCACCCGTTTACTAGTCGGGTATTTCCTATCTCTGCAGGTTAAAAAAAAAAAAAAATCTAACGCATATATATATATATATATATATATATATATATATATATATATATATATATATATATATTTATATGTACATATGTAGATATGCACTTAGCCTAACGATTCCCTATGGGGATGAAACGCGGACGCCTCTGTGTAGCTTAATTGCTATAAATAAATTTTCATAACTTACTACTTAGCTCTACTCACTTATTGAGGACTGTTGAAGTAAATATTGAAAATCTATACATAATATATTATATCTCCTTATAATATATGTGTATACATGAAATAATAATAATAATAATATATATATATATATATATATATATATATATATATATATATATATATATATATATATATATATACAGGACCGGCGGGACAGTTATAACAGGGGGAAGGGGGGGGGGCTTCTCCTAAAAAGTGGGAGCCCGGTTAAACACATGCATATATAACTTAATTATTGATTACCGTAAAGTGGGGGGGGGGGCAAGTCAAAAAGTGAGGGGGCTTACAGTCATCCACAGACAGCTATTTTCACGTCGACGACTCATCAGTGTGGCTAGGCATAGCAAGCGTATTGACGTCGATGTTCAAAACCTGAGCAAATAAACACGGGACCAGCAGCCTAAGTACTTAACCCCCTTGTACCAACAAGCATCACCACTGATTGTAGAACAAATTCAAGCACTCTCTCTCTCTGTTTATATATATTTTTTATTATGCTTGTCAGTCCTTGAAATCTACTCTTTACAGAAGCTCATTGCTTTATGCTAATAGGAAACCGTTATTGTGTGTAGATAGATGAAATGAGAAAGGGAGAGCTGGAGAGAGAGTGATAGAGAGAGCGAGAGAGTGATAGAGAGAGGGAGAGTTAATGTTGTTTTGATTTTGAAATGTTAGTTAAGCCTCCAATATTTTGATCTGAAATATATTTGTGCATAAACATTAAGTTAATTTTAGCTTAATGAAACAATATCTGTCTAATTACAAAGAACGTTTTGAAAATGAGCCAACTAGTCATCTTCAAACTACAAGTTCTTAATGATTACACAGGTTTACAAAACAAAAATTTGGTCTGAGGCAAGAATGGGGATAGGTGCCTTTTGCTAATTTGGGTGTGCTGAATTCAAATTTATAAATAGTTTTGCTCTATCACCTCTAGTTTACTGGCTTTTAAATAGTCTCATTTTAGTATAAACAGAGAATAAATGTGCATATTTCAAGAGTTGTAGCAGCTTATAACAGATAAAACAGGATAGATAAAAAAAACATTGATTGAATAAATATACTTGGATGACACAATTACACAATTCATAGTACCACAGACCGTCAAAAGTGTTTTCTGAGGAGATCTGGTGTATTTTGCCTCCAGGATGTCACACAAGAGCATCCAGCAGAAGTCTTCCATCATACCGGGTTCCATTTGCCTTGATAGTTACTCTTCATCTTCGTAATGTCTTGGTAGAATCTTTCGCCATGCTCATCATTCACTGCTCCAAGGTTTGGAGGGAAGAAGTTGAGGTGGAAATGGAGAAAATGAATCTTGAGTGACATTCGGCACCCCATATCCTCGTAAGACTTTAGCAACTTCTCAATACAGGTTTGGTAATCTGGTACATATGTGTTACTAAAGAAGCCACTAAAGACTGACTTGAATGCTTCCCATGCTCTCAGTTCCTTTAAGTTAAAAAGCTCCTCAAAATCAGTATCCTTCAGCACTTCTCGGATCGGATGCCCTCTTTGAGCTTAGCAGCACTAAGATCTGGGAACACAGTAGACAAGTGTTGGAAGGCAGCACCATTTTTGTCCAACGCCTTCACAAAATTCTTCATCAAACCAAGCTTGATTTGAAGAGGAGGAAGAAACACCTTATTCATGTCCACCAGAGGATTCTCCTTGACGCTGTGTTCGCCAGGAACAGAAGTGCTTCTAGATCTCTAGTCTTCCTGCTTGTAATGCTTGGATACAGCTCGATTATCCCATAGACAGAGAAAACAACAGTACTTTGTGAAGCTTGATTGCATACCCATAAGAAGACTAATGACCTTGAGGTCCCCACACAGACTCCACTAGTACTCGTTGTACTGAATACCTTCTAAAAGAAGCTCCATATTGTCATAGGACTCCTTTAGATGGACAGAGTGTGCAATCGGAATGCTGGGATATGTATCCCCGTTGTGCAGAAGCACAGTCTTGAGACTTCGCTTGGAAGAGTCTATGAAAAGACGCCAGTCTGAAGGATTATGTGGCAAACCAAGGGACTTCAACAAGCCAGGTATGTTTGTGCAGTAGCACAACTTGTTTTCCATCTCGAAAAAGGAAGCTAGGTCTTTGTTCCGATTCCTGAAACTGGTGATTCTTATATCCTCCTGGACTAGGTTTCACTGTTTAAGCTGAGAAGCCAAGAGCTCTTACTGCTGTTTTGACAGATACAAATCATGAGCAAGATCATTTAGGTCTTTTTGTGTGATCCAGTGTGGCTTGTTGCCACTTGTTCCTGAATATGTAAACTCAGTATCTTCGAAAGATATTGACTCGGCAGAATCCTTCCTTGAAGGCATTTCTTCATCTGATGAGGAAAGAAGATCCTTATTTACTGGAGATGTATAGGAAAATGTAATACTAGTATTTAGCTACCCAAAAGATGTGTAACACGATAGTTGAAGGGCACTAACCTCTTGCGCCGCCTGCGAGACAACCTCTTCCAATGACTGCCAGAGCACTACTGAGTGTGGATTGAGACCTGCTGCCTTAACTGCCAAAATCCGTCTTGATATATAACTATATATATATAATGTAATGCTATCACTTACATTTAGTGCATAATAACTAAAAAATAAGCCATCTAAAAAAAAACTAGAGGTGATGAGTAAAAACGGATTTTAAATTTGACTTCAACACCCCAAATTAGGTAAAAAACGGGTATTTTTGAGTTTGCCTTAATTTCTTTGTAAACCAGTGTTATGTATGGTAAAGAATCTCTCTTTTAAAGTTTTAATTTCAATTTCTCGAGTTTATTTTATTAATTCTCGTTATAAGTCAATGCTTTATAAGCTTGTCTTAAGAAAGATTACAAGTGTTTCTCTGCTATTGTTACCTTGTTACCTTGAACCAGACTTAATCCAACTAACATTTTACTAAAGAATCCCGGGTCTAACTAATAAAACAACGACTTTTAGGTAAAATTAGACTTTATTCATAGTCTCTTTCTAGGATGATACACGAATTTCAACGCTTCTCTAATCATTCGATGCCCTTTTTGTAGAACGATTTGTCTTGGGTCTCAATATATGGCTCGGTTTCCAATATCACTTCTTTATTGGAGCCAAATCTCCTTCCCTGGAGCATTCTTTTGCGGTCTGCAAACATTCTGTAGTTGCTGGAGGCCAGATCTGGAGAATAGGGTTGGAGCAGAAGTAATTCTCAAGTGCAATTCATGTAGTTTTGGCATCGTTATGATAGATTTGTGACACGGTGCATTTTGTTAGTGAAAGAGCACTTTTTTCTTCTTTATTTGTGGCGATTTCTTTTGGCGATTTCTTCCTTCAAATGCACCAATAATTATCTATTGATGGTTCTTCAATTCTTAATGTAATCAATGACAAAATACCTTGCGTATCCAAAAGTAAAGCAAACCTGTTAATGTTTGCATCTTTGGTCGCTTTAGACGGCTTTCACCTGCTACAGTCGACTCAGCTGACTGTCAATTTGACTCCAGATTTAAGTGGTTCATCCATATTTCATCCATTGTCGCATATTAACTAAAAGAAAACCTTTTTGTTGGATTGAAACAGTTGCAAACAACGCTCGGAATTGTCGATGCGTTGTTGTTTTTGACCGACTTTGAATACAAATTTCTCATTGACAAATCCTCATACCAAATTTTGACATGCGCCATTTGAAAGTTAGTACTTTATAAAATTCATATGGATTTTTTATTAGTGGCAACATCTATATGTTGGACCCGGGACTTATTAAGTTATGTGTTAAGTAACTCACTTTTTTCATGCATGTTTTTTTACTTATTGGATTGTTATTTTCAGCCTCGGGCAGCAGGCAGTGGTATACCTTTAATAAAAGCATACCTAAATGGAGTAAAAATTCCAGGTCTATTGAGATTACGAACTCTCATAGCCAAAGGACTCGGTGTGATTCTTTCTCTTCTTGGAGGCCTTTTATGTGGAAAGGTAGGTATTAGGTAGACCTTTTCTTTTTATCTGTCCCCGCCCCCATTCAATCCACAAAGGTGTGTGCTCATTCTGACGAGACACTTATAAAGTGTCCTTTTAAAAAAGAATTTGAATATTATGTTCCTTCTTCTGAATCACATAAAACAATGTCTTATATAGTTTGATCTTAAACTATTAAACTGGTAAAAAGCATATTTAGAATTAAAAAAGAATTATATCATTTTAAAGAATTTTTCATTTATTTAATCATTTATCTTCGTTTAACATCGCAAACGGTTGTAATGCAGAACTGACTTCAGTCTGGGCATCTTCAACCTCAATAGCTGAGAGTCAGAACCAAATCTGTCATCACTGAATCATAACCCCTCTACATTCTCAGAAAGACCGAATTAGTGGGATCCCAGCATTCATTCGTATGTAACATTGCAATACGGACACAGCTAATGTAAACTGGACTCTGAGTAACAAGTGAAAATGAACGACAGCTTAAAATGGGAACAAGCTGAGTTTGTACATGTGATATCGAACTTAATTCATATTCTCCACCAGCACAGGTTATATCACCTATTTCAACAGCTTCCAGCTTCTGCAGACCGTCCACAGAACTCAGTACAAGACCTGCCTTCAATTAGATGAGAATGTGATAATAGAATCATAAATCCACTAATATTTTTCATCCTTTATTTATTATGAAATATATTTCATTTATCTAATATTTTGTGCTTTCCTTTATTTTTCTTTCAGGAAGGCCCAATGGTCCATTCTGGTTCTATTGTTGCTGCTGGTTTTGGAAGAGGAAGATTACCATTTTGTGGAAAAGATTGCTTGGTTTGTACCTTTTGCTTTATTTAGAGGATACGCTCAAGTATCGAATATTTGATGTAGAGTAAACAGCGGACTGGGTTTACTTTCGGCATCTTCTTAACCCTCGCTTACCCCCTATTTTGTCATTTAGCCCCCACATTCCATGAGTGATGTTTCTGACAAAGGGGGAGGGAAGAATTGCTGTATTGTGAGTGGGTTGTATATGGAAATTTTCAATCCTCCTATAGTATTCATCTTATGAGTTACAACATGGTCGTCTTAAAATCCAATGTTAATAAATACTTGTCCTAGAGTTTCCTCATAAGTCATCAAATTTTATTCATTCTAGTCATTATTTTCAATCTTCTCATAATATTCGTCATCATTCAACTATCAATCTATACATCTCATTAACCCTTATCCTAGAGTGCTTTTAGGCCTTGATGTGGTGATTTCTTAGTCAGGAAAAAAAAAAGAAAAGTAATTCTCATGTTTTCATAAAATTGTGGCATAAGTAAGTTCACTACTTTTATGTTAAGTTATTTATTTTCAAAATTCTAATATTCACTCAATCATTCTCTATTTTTATAATCTCAATGTGCCATCAACGAATCTCTTAGCACAAAATAAATGTCGTGTAAACTTTTTAATAATTAGTATGTTACCTTGTGATGCTCTTTTGCACATAAAAATTGCCAAATTTTTGTGTTGATTTAAAAGTTTATGCTTGTATATTTTTCTTTCTCTAGCTATTTGAAGAATTACGGTCTGATCATGAAATTCGTGATCTTGTCTCAGGAGGGGCAGCGGCTGGTGTGTCTGCAGCTTTTGGGGCTCCTGTAGGTGGGACTCTGTTTAGTGTGGAAGAAGCAGCTAGTTTTTGGAGTAATGAACTAACATGGAGAGTGGTTCGTATTTTTATTTTAGTTTATTCTTCTTTTCTTCTTTTTCTTTGTGTTGGTCCCAAGCTATGGCGGGGTCTGCAACAATAGATTTTTGCCTCCACTTGGCATGATCATGGGATTGCTATGGGTGCAGATCAGTTTTACAGAGATCATGGTGCAGAGCGTCTGCCCATCATCGGCTTTCCTCTCGGTCGCTTCCCAGTGACATAAAATTTAAATGTGAGTTTCTTGATGATGTCCGAACCTTCTGAGCTGCTATTTCCTCATCTTGCCCTCGATCGGTGTGATGGCATTGAACCTTCAGATCTCGTCATCACAGCCGTGGCTGAACAGCGTAACTCCCAAGATTCAACAGAGCATTTTAGTTTCCATGACAGCAAATCTTTGCTCCACCTCATCATTTGAGTCATGTCACATTGATACACGCAGCGACTTTACCGGCGATGTTGCCGTTATTGCTGAATGTTGAACCAAGATACTTGCAGGTGTGCGTTAAAGGGAGATCCTGTCTTCTTTATGTTTAGCCGGTTTTAGTTTATCGAAAGAATTAAATCATTAATTCTCCAAGATGTTAACATAATAGGTTTTAAGAATTAAATAATCTTTTAAAGTAGAAAACGAGGATCCGTCATAGCATTTCCAATCATATATAGTTATGTATACAGTTATATATTATGTATACAGTTATATATTATGTATACAGTTATATATTATGTATACAGTTATATATATATATCAATATTATTTTTAATCTTTAGAGTTCTTAAATGCATTTCAAGCTTATCCTATCTTTTGATGTTTATTTGTTTTTTAAAATGTTTGAATGCTGTTTGACTCGTCTGCTACAATGCATAGTTACTATAATGAGTAGAAAAGACGTTTACTTCTTACTCAAATCCTTATCTGGATAATCAGTGAGGAATTTTAGCTTATCTAGAAATTTATGATTCTAATTAGGTGCACCATCATCCTGAGACGAATTTAAGCACCTTCAACATATATATTGGTAGTATATTCCTTTACAACTTTGAAATATGGGGGGTGAACAAGACACTGAATGACAAGGTAGACATCTTTCAAAGGAGACTACTAAGATATGCGATAAACTTCAAGTGGCCAAAGAAAATATCAAATGAACAACTCCAACAGGGAAAGCGAATTATGAAAACCAGAGTAAATTTCGTGGAGCATATCATGAAACTGAGTGCAGATACCCCAGTAGGAATTGCATTAAAAAAGCTCTAACCCCAAGTGATATAGAGAGAAATCATGCGAAAGTTATCAACATCAAACATCCTGATGAAAATGATTCACACACTAGTAAGCATGACAGAAGAGAGAAGATTATGGAGAGAGACAGTGAGGACGACACTCATACAATAGTAAATTGTAAAAGAGGAAAGATGATGACTAACATACATTTTCAATTTTGATAATTGACAAAAAATCGTTAACTTCTAAGCTTTGTTTAACTGGACAAGTTCACACAAAACTCCCTAAGAGTTCTTTGGTGTGAAATATCTGTTAGGATTTATGTAAAGTTTATTCAGTTTTAAAGTAGAACCTTTTAATGCAAATATAATTGTAATTTAAATATTAAATGTAATTATGGTTTTGATTAAGTTTTTTCTGTAGATGTGGTTGTTTTTACTTAAATATTATTCTTATAAAAAATAATGTTTTTCAAAAGAACTTGAATATGATGTTGAAATCTTTTAATGTATTAAGTCTTTCTTTCTTTGTTATTCTAGGTGTTTGCTGCCATGACTGCTACCTTTTTTACCAACCTATTCCTCAGTGCCAGTGTCGGGCATTTTACCCAGTTGTCATCTCCTGGTTTAGTTCGCTTTGATATCTTCCAAGTAAACAAATTTAAATAGTTTTTCTGACATTTACAACTTTAATTTTAAATGCTGATATTCGGAAAGATGCTTACAATTTTATAAGGATTCAAGAGCAATCCCAAAAGGGCTACATGACCCACTCTTCAACTACATTTTTTTCACAAACATTTCTTTTCATAAAACACTTTTTATAAAACATTTCTTTCATAAAATATTTTTCCATAAAGATTTTCCAGCGGTGAAAAAACAAATCAAAGAATTTTTCGTAACCGCTACCCATTTATGTATAGTTATATGAAAGCTTAGATCAGCGTTTGTTTCTCTAAGGCTTTTTCCCTATATATTTTAATCACGTAAGATACATGTTAAAATATTCCTCAGTTTTAGGACGAAGTTATGTTTGAATAAAATACCATTTTAAATGTCCTAATTAGGCGTAAATTGCAATTTAATCATCAAATAACCCATCTTACTAAGTGTGTGTCTCTCAATTTCTGCTTCTCTCAATGTATTTTGTTTCATCCTCCCACTCTTACTTTAAACTCTATCTATCACTCTCCCCTCTCTTTTTCTGCTTACACTCAAAAGTAATAAAGAAAGAACAGAATAAAAGATAGGAATAGTCCATTATAAACAAAAGGAATATTACTACATTTAACTCAAAGTTGAAGAGAAAAAAGAGAAAGAAGAAAAGAGAAAGCACATAGAGGCTTATTTGGGATTATTTTTTTGTTGATATTTTTTAAATATTTAATTCGCTTTGCAAACTCACTTTTCCCCAATTCAATCAATTTAATCTGAGTTAAATGGGTGACCCAATGGGTCACATTTTTAAAAAAATGTCAATAAATCATAACTTAACTTGTGTTTAATTTGTGAGATCCAACATAGACGTCGAATAATACTTTTTATATTAAGATTATTTAATAATAGATTTCAATTTAGTCTTTACCTAATTTTATAATGTGTAGAGTTACACATATTTCTTTTTTCAATTCAGTTTCTATTTATAAAATTATTAGCCAAATGATTTCCGTATTTGCTTGGAGATATTAAACTATTATAAAATCTGTGAAAGTGAATTACCATAATAATAATAATGATAATAATAATAACAATAATAACAATAATAATAATGATAGTGATAATAATAATAATGATAATGATAATGATAATAATAAAAATAATAATGATAATGATAATAATGATAATGATAATAATTAATAATAATAAACAAAAACCAACAACAATGTGATAGCACCAGCCTCGACTAATATTACACAAACTGGTAGTGAAGAGTCAGTCAAAGAGAATAGAAAGATAGAGGAAGGAGAACACTAGCCACTCAAAGGGTGCAGACAGTACTGGGACCTTGGGGAGACTTATTACCACCCAATTGCCAGGGAAGACCAATTGTCATTGCCAGCAATAAATCAATGGTAAGCGGCTATTGCGATAAAGCAAAATCATTTGCAATGGTTATCGAAAGAGGTGGAGAGTACTGGAAATTTGAGGAGACTTGTTATCATTCAGACTCCAGGGAACACCATTGGTTATCATCAGTGAGTAATCAGTGTGTGAAAACTCCTTGTAAATAAATAATAATAAAATAAAACTACAGCACTGATGAAAACAGGCCGTAATATTAATGAAGATTCTTGAGTGCGGACACAAATTGAGATAGGCAGGTGACAGTGACCAACCACAGGTAAGGTGATATAGAATAGTGCTATATGAACACAACTAGAAATATAAATAGAACTCTGATCGAGTAAGTTCAGATTCTTTCAAATATCTCATCTGAAAGATCCCAATAGTGTCAATGTAATGATCCATAATCACAAAATCGGTTCATATTATTATTCAAACTACGTATACTAGATACATTCTGGACATTCTTTGGCAAGTTGTTCCAATAATTGATTCATCTGTTGGAAAGGAAAAAATCCCAGTCTTTATTGAGGTAATCAGATAAATTGCTTGTTCTCTTCAGAATATTAAAAGAATTGTTCTCCAAAGTTGTTCTGTGGACGTTTAGCATTTAGATCATCTCATATTCTGCGTTCTCAAAGTCTTGTCATACACAATTGTTCCATTCATTCCTTATAGCTCAAATTGACAAACTATCTTGTGAACTTTCTCTGTAACCCTTATATATATATATATATATATATATATATATATATATATATATATATATATATACACTGGTAAGTGAGATCGCCAGTTGCCATTAACCATACTGCGCAGGTCTTCGTAAAAGAATAGATCACTCTCACTCTCAGCTGCTGATAATGCTTGATATAAGCATTTAAATTTCACTTTACAGTTTGTGCCAGGCTCCGCTCTCAGCTTGAAGTACTTGCTTTTCTAGCCACACTGAAGAGGTATGATACAGCGAAACAATCTATCTTTGGATGACTATATATATATATATATATATATAATAAATATTTGTTATTGTTTATTATCTATGTACGTATACGTTCTGTCCTTTTATAATCGGGACCCATCAGCATAGAGATATGACTATTCATGCGATTCGAAACCCCGGATTACGAGTATTTTGCAACTCAAATCCGACGCCTTAACCACTCGGGCAATTTTGAACAGCGAATAAACTGTGATAATGTTAACACTTTATATGGCGGCTTAACGTCTAAAGCGTTCTACTTTTTTGATGCGTTTAAAGCTAGTGACGTCATGCTGTGTTAATACTACACTTACAGTGCTCTACTTTTTCTAGGAGCGACAAATAATAAATATTTGTTATTGTTTATTATCTATGTATGTATACGTTTCGTCCTTTTATAATCGGAACCCATCAGCATAGAGATATGACTATTCACTACCGGTCATGCGATTCAAGACCCCGGATTACAAGTATTTTGCAACTCAAATCCGACGCCTTAACCACTCGGGCAATTTTGAACAGCGAATAAACTGTTATAATTTTAACACTTTATATGGTGGCTTAACGTCTAGAGCGTTCTACTTTTTTAATGAAAGGAACGATAAAGGACGAAACGTATACGTACATAGATAATAAACAATAACAAATATTTATTATTTGTCGTTTCTAGAAAAAGTAGAGCACTGTAAGTGTAGTATTAACACAGCATGACGTCACTAGCTTTAAATGCATCGTTCCTTGAAAAATTAGTACAACATTCGTACCGTTGGTTTCAAGCACAGAAGGGCTTGACCATCTGGCTCTCTTCAGTTTCTGTTGGCATCTATTTCGGAAATGTGAAGTCACGTGTCACTCTCGTTTGGACGCGTTATTTGCTTAG
The DNA here is from genome assembly GCA_963556195.1 of Sepiola atlantica. Classification (NCBI taxonomy): domain Eukaryota; kingdom Metazoa; phylum Mollusca; class Cephalopoda; order Sepiida; family Sepiolidae; genus Sepiola; species Sepiola atlantica. Next base: position 114,496,183 of record OY744517.1, on the reverse strand, counting down.
AGTGTTATGTATGTTTGTTTAAATTTAGTGTAAGGAAGGTTTAATAAGGTTTGAAAAAAAGAGGGAAGGGTGAAAAGTAACAGTTGAGATTTAAACCGGAGAAGATTTAAAGAGATATAAAAAAATAAAAAAAATATTTCTATATAAATCCCGTGAGCCAATATTATGAGTATCGTATATTTGGCCGTTACTGTTTTGGGGTATATATATATATATATATATATATATATATATATATATATATATATATATATATATATATATATATAAACAAAGGAAAAATGTGATTTAAATGCGAACAGAGTGACTATCTGAGAAGTCCAATAAAATGTTTTAAACAAAAAATATATTTGAGCTCTCGTTTTATTGGCTATGATATATATAATTATAAAATTACTATTGAGCCACTTTCTGTGTAATCTTAAAAGATTAAAAATATGACGTATATATATATATATATATATATATATATATATATATATATATATAAAACATGAAATATCAACTTCTAGAAATCGGAAGAGAGACAAATAAAGACAGCAGATCTTGTACAGACAAAGGCTCAATATTATTTCAGATAGAAATTTATACCACTAATAAATACTTAAAGGTACTTATCTTAACACTTTACTGCAGTTTCACAGATTGTTCACTCGTGAAAAGTTTATGAATAACATTCTTGAACATTGGAATAGTATTTTTATTCAAATGTTTGAGGACGTTATTAATACACTACTGACAACCTACAGTAAAACTACACTAAAGAGTTATAATACATCCCTTTTAATTATTTACTAGAAAATAAGGTGATCTGTTGGGTGACCCATTGAAATCGGGATAGATGGTTTGAATCAGGAAAAAGTGAGTTTGCAAAGTCAGTTGAATTTAAAAAAATAAAGACAATATCCAAAAGTAGTTTCTTTCTGCTTGCAATACCTCCCCTTCTCTCTTTTTTATAGCTACGGGTTAAATAATATCACTACCCTGGTGACATTCCCTTTTGTTTATAATAAACTATTCCAATCTTTTTAATTGTTTCCTTTCTTTATTACCTTCGACTGTTAATAAACACACACACACACATATATATATATATATATATATATATATATATATATATATATATATATATATATATAGAGAGAGAGAGAGAGAGAGAGAGAGAGAGAGATACTGGCAATAAAATAAGAACGGGTAGTTCAACAACATATAGCAAGAGAGAGTGAAAGTGATAGATAGAAACTTAGTAAGAGATGGATCATTTGGATAGTTAATTTCAAATTACAGCTAATTAAAAAAATTGAAATAGAAGTTCCTTTAAATATAACTCAATCCAAAAACTGAGGAATGTTTCAGCATGTATATTGTATTATCAAAATATATAAGAAAAATCTTAGGGAAGCAAATATTTATTGACTCAGTTTTAGTATAATAATAGATTATGTTATCTAACATTTACCTTGATGGATTTTCAATGTCAGACCCAAATAGCATGTAAGCTGGCGAATCAAACTTTGCTCGTGACTAGACAAATTTTATTTGTTATTGTTGTATCGTGTTATTGGCAATATAATAACGTTCTTTGTTACAATTTATTTTAAAAATTACTTTGTCCAGTTCAGACGACTGATAATATGAAACATTTTTAAATAATAACCTAAAATGAATTATCAGAAAAGTGGAGAAGTCATATTTTATATTAAAGAATATAATAGGAGTTGTCTACCTTATCTGCAAACAAATGAAAATGAAAAACTAAAATGACTTCACGGCATCCGAAACAACGAATGATGAATGAACACTGATTAAATTTATTGGTTGTAGGTTGAGTGAGGATAATCAGTTTATGTGCAAGAAGTATAAGACAATAGAAGTGGATGAGAACTGAAATGTAGACAAAGTATATTTGGATGGTGAAGCTATTGAGGTTGTGGAAAAGTTTTGTTACCTTAGTGATACCATTGGAGCACAGGATGGAGCAGGTGCTAGTGTGATTGCAAAAGTTAGGAGTGGATGGAATAAGTTCAGGGAACTTCTGCCATTACTAACCAGAAGAGCGTTACCATTGTCGATCAAGGGAAATCTCTATCAGATGATAATATATGGAAGTGAAACTAGGCTAGTGAGGGTTGAGGACATGTGTTGCATGGAGAGAAATCATATGAGAATGATACGATGGATGTGTAATGTGAGTCTTAAAGACAGGCTTAGGTCTGATAACCTCAGAGGAAGATTAAATCTGGAGATGTGTGCAGAACAGGAGACTTCGATGGTGTAGCCATGTTGAAAGGATGGATAAAAGTTCTTGGGTTAGTAGATGTAGAACAGTTAAGGTAGAAGGTCAAGTTCACGGGGAAGGCCAAGGAAAAGATGGAAGGAAGTGATGAAAATGGACTTAAAGCCGTCCAACGCATGCCAGCATGTAAAACAGATGCAAAACCGATGATGATGATGATGATGATGATGATGATGATGATGATGATGATGATGATGATGATTGTATGTATATATGTATGTATGTATGTATGTATGTATGTATGTATGTATGTATGTATGTAAAGAATACATTTATTATTTTTCCTATAAATCAATAATAAGAAATTCTTTGTAATCCTTTTATTAAATCACATATTTTTATTATATATTTCTCCATTGGATATTTAGTGTTTTTCCATCTCGGTAGTTTTCAAATAAGCCTGATTTTATATTAACTCTTACATCAATATATAATGTGTGGGGGAAAGTTACTTTTTTTGATGCAACAACCTAATAACAAAAATAATTTATTTTATATTTTCTTCTATATTGAAAAAATGCATTCATATCATTCATATTATTATTCATATTATTATTTTTTTCTTTTCTTTTTTGTTTCCAACGAAAGTAAAGATGTGACTTCTCTTGTGCATCGGTGGTGTTAGTATGAATGCAACTTATTGAACAGAAAGAAAGGATGCATGTTTGAGTGCAACAATAAGGATAAATCTTGAGGTTTTTTTCATTTTGTTTTGTTACATTGTAACTTGGAAAACTGAATGGAGCCTGCTGTGTCTGTGTGAACGGACAATCTCATTAGTTTGGTCAGAGGGCACGGGTGATGTAATCGATTATGAACTCGGCTAAACCGAGTTCAAATAAAACCGGATCTCTTGCATTCATGTAAACTGTAATATCCTTGGAAGAAGATGAACGCCCCTCGCCAACTATAAAAAAATAGCAACTTAGGTTCAATGAATCATTTACAACAGAATTGATATGCCGTAAAACAGACAGCAACAAAACAGCAGCTCCGAGTAAGATTGTGTGACTCTCTCTCTCTCAATATATATATATATATATATATATATATATATATATATATATATATATATATATATATATAACAGATCCATGTAACCACAATTACATGTTCAAATCATGTTCCAAGAATTCAAATTACAACTGTTTGTGTGCGATCGTTTCAGAGACCATATGTTTTATTGATATTAGATATCATCGTCAGCACAGAGTGTTAACACGGAGTTAAAAGCGAAAGCATATATACAGCATCAATGGAATACATTTCGACATCCCCATTTATACAGCAAATAGAAACGATGAGGGGATTAGATACTATTATATAATGAATTAGTTGAAAGAAACCCATAAATTACTCGATCGTAGGTTCTACAAAAGCTAAATTAAAATTATATAAGTATTTTTTTTTTTGCTCACTGTTTATTCTACCATTTTTCTTGGAGTTTTCTCCTGTTGAAAGGTGCTGATGATTCGAATAGACAATAACAAGACGGTTTCTACCGTTTTTCCAGGATGATAGTACTCTGGGTCACCAAATAGATACTGAAACGTATAGTTTTTAAATGAAATACTTTTATACACATATATATATATATATATATATATATATATATATATATATTGTATGCCTTTAGGCAGAATTTTCTCATTTATTCAAACGTTGTTAAAAATAACAGAATTCGTCTGTTTAATTATACCTTTTTTATTTTTTCAATTTTTCTGATGGTCTTTTTTGTATTAAAATCCAAAAGATGAATAAATGTTCTATAGGTTTCACATGTTTCACGAACGTTTTCGATTCTTCGTCGAATCATCCCCAGGTGTCAAAGCAAATGAACAAAAAAGCTGGAGAAAGAAGAGAATTTTAAAAAGACGGCGGAAAAACGTGCATAGAACGTTTTCCGCATTGTTCCAAGAAGTCGTTGACGATTTCAATTCCGCAACGCTAAATCGTCAACGACTTCCCAGAACAATGCGAAAAACATTCTATGCGCATTTCTCCGCCGTCTTTTTAAAATTCTCTTCTTTCTACAGCAAAAAGTTCATTCGTTTTTGACACCTGAGGATGATTGCTTACATAGAACTCAATGTAATAATGAAATGAAAACAGTCATTGAATTAGAAAAAAAAATAATAATGAATAGTGAATTAATAAGATGTAATTTTTCAAATAAATATGCAAATTAGATATGCCGATTACGTCAATCGTGTGTACAGGCTAAGTATATTAGAAATGTGAAGTTCTATTTTGTAAATTAATTTAAGATTTTAATACCCCTCTCAGTGTGATAAACAGTAAAAATTTATAAATAGATATTAGTTTGTTACATTTTTCAGTGTCATCATTTAAATATTTTTGGATATTTTTTGTTCACATATGTATTGCTTTCTGCTAATAGAAATGCCATCTTTCCATTGTTTGTGTGCCGTATATAATAATCCCATTTATATATCAGTTGTTAAAATGTAGATTTTAATCCTTAAAATGTTTGTATGTGCTGCAGAACTATACACGTTTATAAATAACGTGAACGTTTTTCAAGCCTGTTTCAAATGCTTTACCTCTGTGCATTGGTATATGTTTATACTTATCCATTGTGAAGGAGTTTAAAACATAAAATGAAAATTTCAGACAAAATGGAATATTTAGAATATGGAATAGTGGCTAAGCATGGCAACAGAGTAGTAAAAATAAGGACATCAGCAGCCCATCAGAAAAGCAGAAATAAGATATTTCGGTCGATTCGAACAACTTTAATCACTTGGTGTAAATAAGCTTTTAATACAGCAAAGTGAGAAAAGTAAGGCGAAAGGCAGTGGTGAAAAATGTGAGTGAATGTTTTAATGTGGGGAGAGAGGTGGGCGAAGTATATAAGGAGATGAGAAGATGAAGAGAAGATGTAAGGTGGGAAAAGAGTAGGAGACAAGTAGTGGGAGTGAGCTAAGTGTGGGAGGGAGGAGTGGAAGATCAGGTAAGCAAGAAGAAGAGGCGGATGATTTGAGGAGGGTTAATAGAAAAAAGTATGTGGGAGAAAAAGCCTTTGGGTGACAGTTAAATTGATCCATTATCGAAGCTTTTAAAATTATGTTCCATGAGGATTCTTTTAGCCGTGGTGTCAAAGATGTTAAAACCATGCCTTTGCGGTACATTATTTTTTATCGTGAAATCAGACAAGATTCGATCCGAAGTTTTAATTTCATGTCATGGGAATTTTTACTAGTCTGTTTTTATGCTTATCCCTTATTCCATAAACTAAATAGTCCACCTATCCATTGTGTATACATTTGCATGCAAGTTTATGCACACATGTCTTGTTGAATCTTGAGAAACATTTTGTTGAGAAAAGTTTACATTGCTTTTCTTCGGGATATCTAAATAAAATGGAATAGGTGTAGCAATAAACCGAGTTAAAACTATTCATTGTTTGGTAACAAATGCCAGCAACTGCATTAAGGCATCGTTGTTACATTCTACAAGACAAGTGGGTGTTTACTTTTGCAGAAGAGTTTTTAGAGTGAGAATTTCCATCTAATTATTCTCTGAAGAAATGGCAGCTGTGTATCACATTATTTCAAGTGTTGTAGTCTTGGCTTATAAACAAAGATTGACTATAAACAGATGCAATAGGTATAGCTGTTTTCTTTGCCAAATGCATGAAATAGTCAAAGCTTTCTGTCCACTAGACTTAGTTGTTGATAATCTGTATATATATATATATATATATATATATATATATATATATATGTGTGTGTTTGTGTGTGTATGTATACATTTATTTTCTGTAGTCGAACCATCGCTGTTTGAGCTCAATAGATATTAATTCATACTTCCAGACTAATTATTTATAAATAGACAATAGAAAAAGCAGATTCCAACTACAATACGTTTATTTTCCAGCAAAGAGATTCCTTTTACCGACCGTTTCTTCAATTGTCTAAGCAATCAAGGCTTTCAAGCATATCTTTAATCTTCTAGGACAATGATTAATCAGAAAAAGCAGAAATAATATTTTTTTTAAATCACAAACACTCTTTTAGATCGATTTTTTTTCCAAAACACACGTGTATTTACCCCAAGATAAACGTCATATTTTATTTTTTTCTGATGAATTTTTATCCTAGAAAATTTAAGATGTGCTTGAAAACCTTGATTGTCTGAACAATTGAAGAAACAGCTGTTAAAACGAATCTTTCTGTTGAAAAATAAAGATGTCATAGTTGGAATCTACCTTTTCTATTATTCTCTCTCTCTCTCTCTCTCTCTCTCTCTCTCTCTCTATATATATATATATATATATATATATATATATATAAACTGATCTAAGAGAAATCATGCAATTAAAGAAAGGCAGAAAATGGATTGGATCAGGCATTGGAGGTAAAGTGATAAAACGTAGTAACTATATTTACTTACCAGTTTTTGTCATTATCTGATCCAATCCATTTTCTATAAAAGTCTAATAAAACCAGTATTTGGTGGCTAGTAAGCATACCATGTCAACACCAGAAACTTTTATATTTGTATTAAAAAAATATAGGAAAAGCCTTAGGAAAACAGGCGTTGATTTACTCAGCTTTAGTATAATAATAATAATAATAGATAGATAAAACGAGAAATGACGTTTCTTTTTCTCTTCTTTAGATATACAGTAGTCTACAATAGTTAGCTGGTATTGACTTGGAGAAAACATATTAGAATATGAATAATGTAAAGGATATTGTAAATCAAGAGAGCAGAAATAGAGAAATACTTCTTCTTCATTCACTTTAAATATTTAAATCAGCTTCTATTTTCACTATTTTTTATTTGTGTGTACCTTTGGTACTTTATAAACAACCAATTTTTCGATGGTTTTACGTTTAAATGAATTGTAAACAAATTATAAAAGATGTGAAATATTGCTTGAGAAAATATATCTTTGAAGTTAAGTGTATATATTTTTTGCAAAGTGTTGCTATGTATCATTGACAATGTTTTCTAAAAATGATCTTCTATTATATAAAGGGAAGTTGTCTTTGTGTATGTGTGTGTGTCCAGCTAAAATTCCAGAACTACAGTACAAACACCCACAAAGCTAGTATATTCTTGATCAGCGTTGCCTGGAATGAATAATATCTAAAATTTAGAAAAGAATATTTATTTTTTAACCCTAAACTAGCACAGATTTTGTCAAGGGGGTGTCGGTTTTCCAGGCATTTTCATGTACTAAAGTGAAGTAACTCTAATTTTTTAAAGCAAGGTGTTATTCCCCTTATTATTCAAGGAATCGAAATAAAGGAAAGTTGTCTGCGTGTACATGTGTGTGTGTGTATGTCCAGGGAGAGGAATGGTCTGGGCAGAAGAGCCATAGCGGTAGAGAGGGAGGGGGAAACAAAAAAAGGATAGTAAGGATTAAAGAGATGAAAGTTTTAATAGAAATATGTTACACTTTTTTCCCGAGAAATGCCGGTGATATATAAACTATGATGCATATGATATATAAAATATGATGCATATCAGTTTTGAGAGAATTCACAGATACTACACTCTAATCCTATACAGAAAAGGTGATTCATGTGTAAATAACATTTGTTTTTGATAGTACTTTTGTTAAATATTACTTGGCCTAGCAATATGCTTTTAAAGATAAAGATCATCAGGAACATTGTCATCACCTGGATTACGAGAAAGAAAAGTAGAGAATATTTATAGACTTCATTGAAGAGATATGCAATATTTTGTTAGTATTTAAATAATTTATTATAACATATAGCATATCCTAAAACCTTTTTATGAAGACAAACGAGTCTTTTATACATTGTGTGTATGAAACATTACTATTACCATATGCTTTCCCAATGATGTCGATCAGAGAATTATGATACAAATCAGTCCGACAGTGGCTTTGTTGCTGTCAGACTGTTTAGTCCTAGGAGGTCGACCTTCAGAGGCTTTACTTTATCTCTGAGAAGGGGTTAGTTTATTGCGAATCGCCTGAGGCGCTCCTGCCGGGAATGCTGACAAAGCTGCTCAGCCATTTGTTGTAGGCTAGAGTGCGCTTATCCTAGTGTACTGGCTTCCCAAAACTTCACATGACCTTGTGTCTAACCTCCTGGCAAGGATGTTAATAATATGTAGATACGTTGAGTTAACGTTTTCTTTTGTAAACTTCCCCAATGTTAACGTGTAACGTTGCAAATACGTAATCTCTTGCAACATTATACTTAACATTCCCTTTTAGACTATCCCCAACATAGAAAAAACATGAAACAAAACTAAAGAAAAAGAGGGAAAGGTATCGTAAAAATGAACCTAAATGAAACAACTCATTTTTTATCGTTGGAATTCTGAGAACGGTTCCAGGTACTCCATAATGGATATTATTAGGTTATTCGGAAAATGATTTCCGATTTCAGAAACCAACATGTATTCATTAAACTCCTGTCCGACCCATTTATGGAGGCTTTTCACCGTACCAATTTGCTTCAGAAGGACATTATTGAAATACTGACGAACGTTTTGGTTAACAAATGCTTTCAAACGTTCATTAAGTAAAGCAAATTCGTATGAATCAGCAACAGATACAACTTTGTTGACCGGTTTGATTCTGTTGTTGGCATTTTTTGCAGGAGGGGACACGTGGAGGTTACCACCGTCCCTAAATGAAAGTGATACTATGGAACCGACTGGATTCGAACTTGGCACACCCAGGTCGTCAGTTTGCGTTGTTATCTATTTAACCAACATCACATCCAAACATTCATTGTCAAGAGTGCATACCGGTCCTGTACAATTTTCTTCTTCAAAGATCTCATTGCCTCTAGAGAATTTCTGAAACTACCTTCGTAAGATGTGATCACTGTTGGGCCCTTCTCTTGATGCTATGTTGATATTGGTGGCTATTTGGGAAGGATTATGACAGAGTTTGAACATATACAAGAAAATATATACGTTACTTCTTTTCTCATCTTCGTTATTAATGGCTTATGTTCTTCAAAATTGTATTCTGAAAGAAATTATTAGAAATTTATTAAAGAGCATGCATCAACTATTAAGTATGTGAAATGTTGTATAAAACCTTGCAAAGATAGTAATTGAAATCAACTTATCGGAATAACCTAATCAATTTCAGGAAGATATTAGAATGTTAATTTTTTTATCTAAATTAGTGATTCTCGGTTTAAAAAGTATGAAGAGGCATTTTATATCTTCCGTGCATTGTTAAGTAAATAAAAAGTACCCGGATGTTATTTGATAGGGCAGAAATTTTGAGCTACAGCAATTCGTAATGTTACCATAATGTTGCGACAATGTTGTATATGAACAGGCAATGAAGCTAAAATTATTTTTAAATAAAAAATAATAAAATTAAATTCAATAACGTGTTTATTTCCATTATTGCGAAACATCCACTGCTAACAGAGGAAAACTGACAAGGTTGGAACATAGTCTGTCAGAACATGGAACATCTAGAAAAATTTACAAGCATAATAAAAAAGGATAAAATTCAAAGACACAGAAAAACTGCACATGAATTTAAGAAAGAACATATGAAAGATAAGCAAGGTATTAAAGCGTATTTGCTTCCTGAATATTTAAAAACTGTTTCTTCTGTTTTTAGGAGGATATGGCATTTGACTTGATAGAATTTCCGATTTTTGTTCTCATGGGTGTAATAGGTAAGTCTATTCTTTTCATATACGTTTTTGTCATTTTTTGGTAACAATATAATTAAATAAAGATTTATACAGTAATGATTAGCAAATTTCTCTTTCGGATCATTACAATGGTGTAGCAATTGAAAACTATTTTATTTTGTACGATTTGAAAATATCAACATTTTGAGGGCGGCAGCGGGGAGAGCTAATAAAAATGTATGACATATGAGAACTTTTTAACCTTCAAGTTTTACAAAGTTATCCTGGATAATAATTGTCACATGTTTATTTTATAACTCAATCAGATCTATAAAATATGATATAAATACAACTGGATTCATGAATCAGACAAGGGTAGATATGTTTTGTTAAGTAATGAGAAAACATAATGATCACTCATTATGAAATTAGATTGGTCACACATTGAAGATTTACTCACCACAGCTTGTGTCTGTTTGGCGCTTTTTGCAAGCCATGAATCCAACCGATGCCGTATTATGCCACTAATCAACAAAAATGATGTGTAATGACAATTCACAGATTCTCTCCTTCAGCTACTTATTTCACTTCAACTATTGTTTTCTGCTGTATTGATGTTCAGAAAAGCAATTTACTGTCAATCTACTTCTACCACAAGATTTCAGATAATTAGACAAAGGAGATGTAAATAGTTCAACATTCTGCTATACTATGTTTCGGAGTTTTGAGATGAGGATTGATAATTTGTATTATTTGAATTATTCGGACTACTGTTCTCATCGTAGACTGAAGCGGTTTCACATTGGTCCCATACATACATCACTAAATAAATATTCTCAATGATTGTTATATTTTTTAATAACATAATATCTTAAATATGATGATGCCTATATTACAGTATGAAAATAACGAAGAATATATTGCGGGTGTTTCGTAATATTGCGTATATGAAATTAAATACAAGTGCATTAAATTATCTCACATGTTCTTGTGGAACACTTAGGGAGCTTTTGTGAAACCTTAAATGCTGCTTTAGAGATTTAGGAAGATAATAACCGTAGGATTTTGTTTTGCGGGAGGAATTTGGAACAAGTTGATGATTCAGTTAACTCTCTGCACTGTTTTCTAATAAAAAATAAATGAAAGTCGGAACTTTCACATAAGATTTCATGTTAATAAAGTTTACATAGTTCAAAATGAATTTGAAGTTTGACAATTTTATTTAGACAGATAAATGAATAAAATATGTTTATGCATTTTTGTTCGTTACTTATTTAATCACTTGATTTTATATGAAGCAATTTTGTCTTTTCTTTTTCAGGAGGGTTAATTGGTGCTTTGTTCGTTATTATAAACTACAAAATAACTGTGTTCCGCTACAGGTAAGCATCGGGTTTCCTTTTTTTTACTTTTGTTTCGGTTTAAGTTCGTTCCAGAATAAAATGTAAGAATATTATGTGAGATTGGTTGGCATCTTAGTATGAATTTAATCAGATCACATCGTAGAAGTAAATGTAAAGAGAGGGAAATCTTTTAAAAATATATGAGGTGTTTCGAAAATCGATGGATACCGTCAAGATTAAGGTCTATATGAGTGAAGGAGCCTTTTTGTGTTGGAGTTGCTTTTGTAATAGCACTCCATTACTAATCTAATTTCCTTTGTCATACCTTTTTTCGTCTGTGTGGTTTTTGGTTTGTGCTGATCATATTTATTTACATGGATTTAGTCTGTTGTATCCTGTTACCTGAAATAAGAAAAGTTAACATTTACAGAATGGCGATTAAGTCCCTCACGTTGGCTATTAAAGGAGCCCCTGCCGTTCATGACACTCAAATATTTCTTTTGAGTTCCACGGCTTTTATATTTATTTGGTGTCAATGGTTTTCTGGTGTATGTGGCAATACTAGTCCCAGGCTTATTTTACCTGTGAGCCTGTCAGAGACAGTGCACACATTGTACGTATTAGATGTTTACAATGAAGAATATTGATCAGTATTTGTTTTAATGACCTGTAACTCGAAAATCGAGTGTTCCGGACCTATATACACACATAGAACATAATTCTGAAGTTATGCCATCGATTTTCCAAAAATCTTGTATCGTTGTTGAGAATCAAACACACACTTGATTATGGGTTGCTGCCATTTTTGATATTGCAATTGAACTCAAAAAATCAAGTGTATTTTTAGCGCCCTAATTATACTTGCAGCTGAAAGGAATAGGTTTAGCATAACACTATATCTGACGTCATACAATGCTCAAGAATTTCAAAATGTTAATAAAACATTCTCAAAATCCAATTTTTGGCATAAAAACTACAAAACAATTTATATTTATTTCTTACAAAAATATTTATATTTGAATTAGAAAGGGTATTTAGACATATTTTTAAAACCATTGTTTCGTAATAGTATCATATATATTTTTTTTGACAAAACCATAACAATGGTGGTGTTAAAATAAATAAAATTTATTTTAATCTTAGCTTTTGAGAATTACAATTCTCCTTGTCAAAGAGTGTTTTTCTTTTTTTTTCTTCTTCTTTTTCTTCATCGTCCGGGTTTTAAAAAAATATATATAATACTATTACGAAACAATGCTTTAAAAAATATGTCTAAATACCCTTTCTAATTCAAATTGGCGCTACCTCGCCTTCAGACATAACGTATTTTCTGACCCAGAAGTCCATTACCATCGGACGATGAAGAAAAAGAAGAAGAAAAAAAAGAAAACACTCTTTGACAAGGAGAATTGTAATTCTCGAAAGCTAAGATTAAAATAAATTTTATTTATTTTAACACCACCATTGTTATGTTTTAAAAAAAACAAACATATTTATATTTATTTTTTACAAAGATATAATATTTGTAACTATTCAAACTTGATAATTAAAAGCACAAAAACTTTCTCGGGGGATGTACATTTTACAAATACTTATTTTTACTCAAAAAATGTTTTGTTTCTTTAGAATAAGGTGGAATGTATAAAAAGAAAGGGAACACATGAAAATTAATTTGACAACATTATGTAAAGAAAAATTATAACTTCCATTTTAATTTTTTTCGACAGATAACTTTATTTATGGTAGTAAAATGCTAAAATTACTAATCAAGTTGTATTAATATTAAAAAAATACATTTCGTTTCTTCTGAGACATTTCTCAGTTACTCAATGTTACCTAATAACATTTTGGGACCAAATAAATATTTTTAACAAAATTAAAATATTTTCATTAGTTTTTTTATTGTTATTTTGTTCCTTTAAAGTATAATTTCTTAATTGAATGACTTTATCTGTAATTTATTTTGATGTTTATTTTGTTAGAAAATATTTTCCCGAAAATATAATGATAAAAGCAACAAGACAACTAAGCATGAATTATTAAGGAAAATACTTAATCTCAACATCATAGTATTTAGCAATTAGAATTGCATAGCCTACTCAGTGCTGGATTAGTATAGTTGTGTATGTTCTCGTCTCTTTAGGGGAATCATGTCCAAAGAAAATAGTTTTTTCATTATATCTGGACAATTTAGATGAGTTTCTTTATCAAGATGTTTGTTCACTTTTCAGAATTACTCAAAACTGACATTGCATGTGTCATAGATCACATAAAAGACGCCTCAAAATTGCAATTCTCTCATTTGTTAATAAATAAAATTCATAGTTTGGAGGTAATCTTTTTCAAAATATAGGAATTGCTTTAACATAACCATAGCGACCACAGAACTGCTACTGTTTGTTGCATCGAGGCTAGTCAATGTCAGCAGTATGTGAAAACGAAATGATTATTCTTAGTAATTCACTGCGTATTTTAAAACTACCATGCATTTATGATGACCAATTTTAGTAGAGAAATATCTATTTCAAAGTTGAACAGAATGAAGAGTGAACTTGCAACAAAACGAACTAAATATTTGGCGCTTTTTCGTAATGTTCCCCCACCCATTTTTCTCAACTTTTTTACTGACCATTTTGTTTCTTTTTTCAGTGTACAATTACCTATTATGTCGCTAGAAATATTGCTAAGTGGAATTCTTTGGTTTCTAATTCTTTTTTATTACTTCGACAAATTTCCAAGAATTGCTAACGAATTGCTTTTGTTATATATATTTAAAAAAATTTTTTTATTCCAGGTATTTATCGAAAAAATGGATGATGGTAGCAGAAACTGCCTTTGTTGCTATGTGTACTGCACTCGCCGGTTTTCTTCTCATATATTCCTTAGATGACTGCACAACTGCAGCACCTTACGATGACCATCATGCCATCATTGCAAAAGTAAGATTCAATTATCATGCACCTTTTTCTCTTAGATAAGAAACTTCAGATTGCAATATAATGATATTTTAGACTACTACATTTAATATTAGTTGAAACGTTTTGTGCTATCGGTTAGTCTTCTAGTTTTGAATAAGTTTTATTAAATATATCAGAGATGTTAGTTTTGGGGGGAGGGGGCAGGAAAAAGCGGATTTCTGCCAACATTGTCTCTGTTTATTTTCTTTCTACTATTTGGCTAAGATCTATTGTTCTCTCTCTATCTCCCTCTCTCTCTCTCTCTCTCTCTCTCTCTCTCTCTCTCTCTCTCTCTCTAGGCTTATTTACCCCCATTGTTAACCGATCATAAACCATGAATTAGCATCATAGATGAAAGTTGTTTACTTTCTTCAGAACTGGACAATTTAATTTTAGAATAAGGATGGATGTGTTATCAAATGATTTTCAATGTTTTCTTAGAAATGAATACAGATAGGTTGAAGTAAAAGGTAGGGTTTATATGGATTTAGCTGTTTCAGTAAAGAAACCTTGCCTGTCCACCTCCCACCACTTTCCAATTTTTTTTCTAAAACATAAAAAATTAAATAAATATACAATCTTAAAAATTGTTGTCAGCTCAGTTTGTGTATGAATAACTCTGATGAGTAACTTATATGAAACTGTCTGTTTTTCGTTTGTCAACTAATTTTTGCAATTCTAGTGGTGCCGGCGGTGGTCTTCGTCGGTGGTTTTCAGGCTGCCGGCAGCAGATCGCTGTCGTCGTTGCTGCTTATGTGGCGCCGTGTGTGAACTGACTTGATATGCACGGCCAGTAGTATGCTGCCGTCGCCGTCCTGTTTCGAACCCTCTGTGGAGCATGAGACGAAGGAATGTTCATAGACCACTTGACTTCAAGTTCTTCTTTCATTAGTCTTGTGATCTCTATGAAAGAATTGAACCGTGTTAGGATTATGCAAATGATTTGTTTCACCAACCAATCATTTGCAGAATTCTAACACTGACGTATTTTGGCCAAATATTAGCAAACATATTTACTCATTCGGCAGTCAGTTTGGTGACTAGTGTGATATGTGTTCCATCAGTTAGTGTCCGGTATAGGATCACTGAACATTACATTTTCAATGGATACTTATTTAGTGCAAGCTGTCTCGGTGAATATAGATGGTGAATTGTGCGTGAATACTGACATGGTGAAACCTTTAAGTGGAGTGGGAAATGTAATTGTCTGGCAAAAGTTCAATTGGTTACAAGACCACAGAAGATTATTAATCTTGCCAGTTTTTTACCCTTATTTCTGAAAGGTGACACTTTAGATTTTTATCTACAAATGAGTAATGATGATGAAAAAGATGCAGATGTAACAGAGTATACGCTGAAAAAGTTTTATTTTTAAGGACCGTTTGTTGCATATTGAAAGCAGAGATGAATTAGATGAACCAGAGAATCAGTAGACATGTATACTAAAAACATTCAGGATTTATCTGTATAGGGTTGGAACAGATTAAGAAGTTTTTGTTTGTCAATGGCTTCTCAGAGAATATCTCAGCAGCTCTCCAGCAGTTGTCCGAGATAAATGCGATGGTATGATCCTAACTGCTCGGATACTGAGAGTCAATAAAATACAGGAGTTTGGGGGTGCAAGGCAGAGCCAA
>OY744517.1:114387834-114475334 GCA_963556195.1 Sepiola atlantica | reverse complement strand
AGGTTGGCTTCCTCGAACTGAACAGAACTATACCTCAGCCTGACGGATGAAAAAAAACGTCAATATTGGACTTATTGTCGAATACGCATCTATGCATCTTATATACGGCATAATGACGTCGATATACCGGTTCTCATTAGATCACTGAAGTTAAGCAACGTTGAACCCGGTTAGTACCAGATGGGGGACCATTTGGGAATACCAGGTGCTGTATGTAGGAGGATGTCGACATCTCCCTGCAAGAATTGTGAAAACCTGACGTTGTCATTTGCCCTGACCGTGATATGCATGCAACTGGGGACCGCTTGAAACTTCCTTCTTTTGGAGGAAGCCGGGTGAATGCCGTACCAGGTACGAGCACAATGAATGAACAGGTTGCATACGTCTTACCAAGAAGATTATTTTCCTTTTAGCAATGGCATTTGACAGACACACATAGATGCAACTTATGGCCATTTCCTATATCTTGTAATCTTTAAATAGAAATTATTTCCAACTCATTCTGTCAATTAAGATGTGTGTTTTTTATTTTTTATTCTTTTTTGTATTTAATTTAAAAAGTTTTTTTGAAATGTTATTTTATTATTTCTTTGCAGGTTCATATAGCATTACTACCTTGTGCATCTTCTTGGTAATATTTTTCTTACTCTCCGTTTGGACATACGGCCTAAGTATCTCAAGTGGTGTCTTCATTCCTAGCCTTACGATTGGTGCAGTCTGGGGCAGACTGCTTGGCATTGGATGCATGAAACTATTTCCACATTTAGTGAGTCGACAACATTTTAAACTTTCTTTTGTTTTCTTTATTAAAAAAAAATGACCTAATAATTTTTATAAATACTAAATACTGGACATTAGAAATTAGTTGTTTTTTTACTGTTAGAGGAACATGGCAAAATTGACTTTTAACCGTCCCTAAAAATTTATTGTATAGTTAATGTTCCCGATCAAACTTTAGTATAAAAAATGTTAATGTTAAATGTCATTAAAAACAAATGCCCATCTTTAACCCTATAACTAACCCTAAGTTCGGTGGCAATACTAAAAATAAATTAACAAATAAATAAAAAATTGATGGAAAAGGTGTGAATGATGTGAGTGTAACGGGACTATTAAAAGTAAATTTATAGTCTACAGGACTATTAAAAGTAATTTCATAGTCTATA
The DNA here is from genome assembly GCA_963556195.1 of Sepiola atlantica. Taxonomy (NCBI): domain Eukaryota; kingdom Metazoa; phylum Mollusca; class Cephalopoda; order Sepiida; family Sepiolidae; genus Sepiola; species Sepiola atlantica. The sequence continues at coordinate 114,474,168 of OY744517.1, read as the reverse complement.
GGACTGTTAAAAATAAATTTATAGTCTACAGGACTATTAAAAGTAATTTCATAGTCTATAGGACTGTTAAAAATAAATTTATAGTCTACAGGACTATTAAAAGTAATTTCATAGTCTATAGGACTGTTAAAAATAAATTTAGCTCTTGAATACTTTTTTCTTTTTTAGTCTTTATTGATAATGTGAGCTACTTTGTAAAATGATTTTATAAAATCTACTGAAATGGGAATGTAAACTTTCAATGTCGTATTGATTATCATTTTGTAGTAATATTGCCATTTCATAAATGTTGCACTGTAAAGTTGAAACATTCAAAAAACCAAAAAGATTTTCATTGGTAGATTCTAGGTTTTTCCTTTTTAGATTTCAATATTCAGTTACAGTGCATTACATTATTTATCTCCTTGTCAGAAAGTTAAACACAAGGTCATGTGTGGTTTTGAGAAGCCAGAGCACAACGATAAATACACACTGACCTACAAAAATGCCTGAGCAGCCCTGTTGGCATTCCTCAGTAGGGGCATCTTAGGTGATTAACAATAAACGAACCCCTTCGCAGCAAGAAAGTAAATCCTGGAAGGGTGGACCTCCTAGGACTGAACAGAACCATACCTCAGCCCAACAGCAAGAAAGCCACAATTCTATGATACAACGGTGCTTTCTGAACATTCAAAAATTTACATTTTAATAATTGATTTCTTATATCGCCCTAAGTGGCCAATGTTGCCTAAATCTGTTCTTTTTTTTCCATCTTTCATCACTTCTCTCTGAAGATCGTTTCTATCTACCTAATACTGTGCAGATACACTGTCTATTACAGCTATATCAAGATGAAACATTGGTTCTCATCAGATCACCAAAGTTTAGCAATGTTGACACCATTAGTACTTAGATATGTGACCATTTGAGAATACTAGTTACAGTAAGTTTTGAAGAGACTGTAAAATCTCTTTCTCTAATACCCTTGGGAAAGGTATGAATCTGTCTCTCCTTCTCGTAGCTATGGATGACATTTTAAAGTAGACTATACTCTCAAGCCTAGGTAGGGACCAGTGACATGCAAAAGTCTGGTGATGCCCTGCTGATGCCAGGGAACACCTAGATTGCATGCCCCAAAGATTTGAGTATAAGTCCTAGTACTGAGAATATTATGAGAAAGAGAGATAGTTTTAATGATTGGATGCCCTCTCTCCTTTGCACGCCACTGGTAAGGACATTATTGTAGGAGAATAAAAAGCTCCTAACTTAACTTGAGTTTTTCTTCTCTACTTATTCCAGCATTGTTTCCAATGGTCTTCGGTTTATCCTTGTCCTGGACTTAAACAATGTCAGCTCATATTTTTTTGCTTCACCAAAAACTCATCATCGTGTGTGAATTATTCCAGAGCATATCCATTGTTTCTCAAGAGAGAAGGGGACCAACAGAACCTTATAATATTCTATTAGTGTTCTATAAACACTAAAATAAATGAGCTAGTTCGAATGACAAATATAAGATCTACACTGTTAAAATTATTAGAAGACATTGATAAAATATTTTATGGCGATAAACTTGAAAATAATTTTCAAAAACATTTAAATGTTTTCTTTTTGTACTGAAGTTAAAATGATGTTTTTTCATCTTTACTGCAATTCCCGGAATTTTAGAAGGTAAGTGAAACATTTTGTGTCTTCAGCATGGAAATCAATTATGACAGCAAAGTAGAAAAATATGAATTTTTATTTTGCAATTAAATTATAAATAAATGCTTTATTGGTGAATCTTCAATTTATCCTGAAATGTGTGTGCGCGTCTGTGTATGTGAATTTATTTCATACTTGTAGACTTTCATGCATAAAACAAAATTTCTCTCTCTCTTTCTCTCTTTTTCTCTCTCTCTCTTTCTCTCTCTCTCTCTTTCTCTCTCTCTATCTTTTTCTCTCTATATCTCTTTCTTTCTCTCTCTTTCTCTCTCTTTCTGTCTCTTCGTGTATGCACTTGCATGTCACCCATTTTGGGTTGCCATTTTGCCTCATAACAATTATGTGAAATCTCAATGTCAGATTTCAACACCAAGAAAAAAACATAAAATAAAACCTGTTTTGATCAGTTTTGTTTCTTTTTTTTTTTATAAAAGTGCATAATTTACATTCCTTCACGATGCACCCGTTAAAATTGCCAGCAAAAAATGCACTAAAAAACAAATTCTTACATATTTGGGCCTCTATATTTTCTTTCCCTTTCCCTTTGACATCATTCGATTCCTTTACTTTCTTCTACCTTCAGATTTGGAACATTTTTATAAATATATTAATTCTTGTGAGGTTTATCTCAAGTTACAATTTAATTAGCCACTAAATCTTACCGAAATGTATTCTTTGTTTCAGCTATGGCTAGTTTTCTACTAAGGTAGGCTATATATCTATATATAGGAAAACATTTGTTGTTAGTGCTGTGAAGTACAGGATTTTGTGAGCCAAAAACTGCTTGTAATATTTAGATGTTTTAGCTTGAATTCTCTATATGCCTTATTCCCATCCATAGTGAAGCAATCCTTGGTGAAGTACTGTGAAAATGTGCAAAGGCTTTGTGTGTTTTGTTATGTAATATACGTTGCTTCCTCTGCTCGTGTGATCTAGTTTCAACAGTTCCCAACCTTTTGTATCAGAGACAGTCAACTCCTTAATGATGGCATCGTAACCGTTCCTTAATTGTTATTGTGTTGGATGTTTCTTTCCTTCATCTATATTCGTGCATATACCTGTTTGTGGGTGTATATATCTTACTTTTCTCAAAGGAACGCGAGGAAAGTTTAATATCAAATGTTGCATGAATGTGCTTTATTAATGTTGTTTCATGTTTACCAGGAAATGTCTATAAACTGAAAACAAACAAAAAACACAATCTCTTTATTATAAAAACATATGAGCTATAGAATAAAAATATAAGATATCTAATTTGATGTTGTTCACAGTAAATCTTCTTCATCTTAGCAAAAGGAATAAAATATATTGTCATAACTTGTTAACATTTGTTATTTTTTTTTGGAGGGAGGGGGGCTACATTTTCTTGTATCCCTTTGTACCTTACCAATCTGTAAAGATATTTTGAGAATCTATTAATATCTTTACAAAGGCAAAATCAATTAACAGCTTTAAGAACCATGTGGACAAATATGTGAAAGTAGGGGCTCACACAAGACAGTACTAGACTCCCTGTCCTTCAATCCATTCCATTTCTTAGCAAGGAAAAGAGTCAAACCAGGTAGATCAGATACAAATATGATCATGCGTTTAGTATAGGGTCAAAAAGCAACCTTAGCTTTTACTCCTTTTAAGGTGCTTTGAGAATTATGGATTAACTCAGGCCTTTTTCAAAAAAGGGATTGCAGAAAACAAGTATAAAGTTCCAAAGAAAACGAAAAGCTCCAGAAAATCAAATTCTTAATATTCAGCTGGTGATAATGAATATTTATACATCTTTCCATCCATCTATGTGCTTATTCGAGAGAGCTTCGCCACATGCTTGAGAACAAAATTCTGTTCAGGAGTCGTTTGATTTGTTGTGTCATCACATGTGTTGTTTAGCAGATAATACTGAAGTACTTGCTAAAGGTATCTTCAAGGCTGGATAAGTATATAACTAGCCGAACCTGTACACTATACTATTATAGTTCTCCACTCACTGGAGCAGTGCACCTTCCCGTTGTCAAGGATGGTCTTCTGTGAAGTGTAATGTTCTTTTTTTTGCCGAGGATCACCACAGGAACTACAACTACGTGTAAAGAATAGAGGGATTTTTGTTCAAGGTTTACTCCTCTAGATCTGCCGTGTTCTGTTCATGCCCATGCATATTAACAGACTAACCTCATGAAGAATGTGGCTCTTCACTATGTGTGGACGAACATTCACTATGCAGAGTCTGCATTTTGCATATCATATATTTCTGGGATGCATGGAGACTAGTCGAGGATGCCATGAATAGGTCATAGCCTTCTTGAATTACTGAAATAACAATTTGACTTTTTTTATATTCAAGATAATCCATATTTTCTGTATGATGAAATTGTTAAAAAATTATAAACCAGAGAAATTCGTATTCTAGACAAGGTTTTTTATAGTTATCAATTTAAGGCTTAATGTCCAATGCTTTTTAATTTTAAAGAAAAGGGTTCCGTGAATAATATTTCCGACCTATCAAGTCTTCTGCTGGAAAATGACTTCTTGATTGATTCATTCAATAGAGTTGAAAAAAAGGCAATTAGACAGTGCAACCAAGATTAATGCAAAAATATCTTAGTTTTTATAAGTAACTCGAAATTGATTGTGTTTGAGTCATTCCATCTCAAATCAACCAACGACCACAGATGACTACCTCTTAAAATGCTGAAAAGAGTCACTGGTGTTCCTTTATCAAATTTATGGTGAAATAACAAATATCTATATCTTTAATAGTTTTGAAATTAGAATATTTTGAAATTTCACTGCAGTTTTGCCATTTTGAAAAATGAGGCTTTTGATTAACTTCAGTCATTGATAGCTTCAAAAATATAGCATGTCGAGATGTGAAACTTAGTGCCAATAGTTATTATATGTCGATGAGGTCAATTGAATAAGTTGGGTGTGGCATGTATATTTGTTTTTTTAATAGTTTCAATATGACAGAAATGCCAAAGTGTCAAGAGGAATTTTCATGGATAGAGCTTCTTTGCAAAGTTACCCCGTCTGTGGAACACATTACTGTGAGACTGTTTTCCTGCAGACTACAGCATAGTCGTCTTCAAATCCAATGTCAACAAGTACTTGTTGTGAATCGCCCCATAAATAATCAAACTTAGTTCATTGCAGTGATCAATTTCGGCTGACAATCATTCCACCCAATTAACCCTTATTCTTGAGTTGCTCTATGTCTTAATAAGTAATCACCAAAAAAGCCCTTCATTAAAAAGTCTATCAGTTAAAGTAATCAAATTACTTTTTTAAAATTCACGCGATTTTGAAAATCTCTAAAATGGCTTATATTGACGAGTACATAGATTAAAAAAAAATATGTTAGGACATATTCTTACTTGTTTGAAGATCATATGCCAAAAATGTTGCTTTGTAATCAAACTTCTACCTAAGGTTAAAATTTATTTTTCTAGAACGACCTGCCATCTGAATGGTTTTATAAACTATGGCACCTTACATATTTGATACCTTAGAAGATATAAAGTTGGAAGTAGATAACTCTAATTTCCCACGGAAAGAAACTATTTCTGGCTTCATTTCATTTTTATTTTAAGCTAAATACTTGAGATGCTATGAACCGGTAACACATTTTTTCCCAAGGTCTACACTATTTTTAATCGAATCACACAGAAATGAAACCAAAAACATTAAAATAAAGATTATACTTATTGGATTTTAATTTAAGTGTATATGAAATCAAATTAATGAATATCAATTCCAATTTATTCATATTTAACAGGATTCGTTGAGGAAACCAAAAATCGCAACTCCCAGAAGTAAATTGACCGAACAGGACCAGAAAGACTCTTTTCACCCAAAATGCATGTCTTTCTATCGACAATATAATAAATAGAACCATTGTGATAATAAGATGAAAACAATCATTGATTAGAAAAAAAAACTAATAACGAAATGTGAATTAATGAGATGCTCTTTTTGCAAAGCAATATGCAAATTAGTTAACCTTAGGACTTCTATTATATACACCTGATTAGTATATTAGAAAAGTATTGTTCTTTTTGAATATGCATTTGGCGTTTTAATCTTACTGTCAGTGCGATAAATGCTCCAATTTTATAAATAGAGATAAACAATTTTCTCAATATTTCAAAAAGATAAACAAATCGTGATCATAACTGACGCATAATAAGAATCAGATTTATTTGTGTAAGAAATAAAAAATATTTCGGTTCCCTTGAAATCAGTCAATACTCTCGCTTATCTATTCCTATTTCAGTACATTCGACAATATTTGAAAGTTATTCATTTTGTATAAATTTGAAGAATCAGGGAACTTCTGCTATTATTAACCAGCTAAGTGTTACCACTGTCGACCAAAGGAAGAGTTTATCAAGCATGTGTATGCAGTGAGATTATGTATGGAAATAAAACATGGCTAGTGAGGATTGGGGACATGCGTTGCATGGAGATAAATGATATGAGAATGATATGATGGATGTGTAATGTGAGTCTGAAAGACAGGCTTAGGTCTAATGACCTCAGAGAAAAATTAAATCTTGACAGTATAGGGAGATGTGTGCAGAACAGGAAACTTTGATGGTATGGTCATTTTGAAAGAATAGAGTAGAGTCCTTGGGTTAGTAGATGTAGAACAATAGCAGGTTCAGTTCACAGGGGGACGATCAAAGAAAACATGGGAGGAAGTGATAAAAAGGACTTGAGAGAAAGAGGGATAAATAAAATCTGGCCAGAGATAGGTTACTTTGGAAGTCAATTTCCTAAAGCCGTCCAACGCATACCAGCATGTAAAACAAGCGTTAAACCAAATATGATGATGATGACCAATTTGGAGAATCAAATTTAAATTCTTTTTAGCTTACATGAATTTATTACGTTGTTGCAAAAGTTTCTGCCGCATGCAATAGGTGAGCTTGACATATTGTGCTAATAGCCTTTTCAATAACTTGCAGTCAATCTGTATTAGACATTTTCATAAAGGCAACAAATGTTTCAAAATTAGCATCTTATAAATTACATTTTATTTCTTGAACAAGAAAATGAAACTGTGGTGTGATCTATCAACAACTATTGCTTTATACATGTTAAACAGTTCAACCAATTTAAATGTAATGATATTTTCTTATATTTGATCCTGTGTTCATCATCATCGTCATCGTCATCATCATCATCATCATCATCATCATCATCATCATCATCATCATCATCATCATCATCATCCGATATATTTCTAACAGGCCTTTGATTAGTCCTCTATAAGAGGCCTGTTTGTCAGTTTTGATCGAAGTCCTCCTCTCCAGGCTCGGCGGTCGTGAGGATCAAAGTTCTCAATCCCCAAGGCTGCACGGTCGCGTTTACACAGCTCATCCCAAGAGAGCTTTGGTCTTCCAGCCTGTGACTTGATATGTGATGAACATGTCTCTGACACAGGGAATCAGTGTGGAGCTCTTCTTTACATGGCCAAGCCCAGCCTAAGGACATCAGATATTTCTTTCATACCAAGGTTAGAGAGAAGAGTCTCGAGGTGAGTGTCGTCTTCCAGCTTCACATGGAAGATCCATCTAATCATGGCTCTTTCGTTGTGCTGCAGTCTTTTCAGAGTGTTTCCCAATGCAGCTCATGTCTCGGAGCTATAAAGCATGATACTCCTCACACAACTGGTGTACACCTGTGACAAAGATAAATTTAATACGATGTATGCTATCTCCTTCCAAGCTACACATATTGTGTGGGAGTAAGTATCTGGTTGTTAACAGATACTTGCAGGCTTGCTCTAGCTATTAGTGTTTTAAAATTGTCACTCAAGCCATCACAAGTGCCTTTCTAGTCGCAAATAATTCCACTGTGCTAATAGGCTGCAATCATCATAATGGTTGCAAAGATTGGCAACATTTTTATATTGACCTATAACTAAAGTTACTTACTTCACGTTCTTCTTCTTTACTTTCACTGAAGTCAACACTTGCATAATAAATACATCAACTGTTACAGAATCAAACAATCCGATATAAAACACACATTAATGACCTTGAGATCTGAAGTTGGGAAATCCATGAAATCCATAAAAAAGATGTATAGTTGCTCATGACACCATAATTTTCAGCAAAATCAAGTAATATTACTACTTTAGCATATTCAACGGTCTCTTGAAACAACGTTAAACAAGCATATGACAAACCTCGAAGCATTTTCAAGAAAGATTATTCTATGAATTGTAATTTATTTTTATTAATTTGAAATCACATAATTAAAATAGAAATAAGAAAGTGCTATTATTATAATTATAAATAAAATAAGATAAAGAGATTTTATAAAAAAAAATGATAGCGTTTAAAAGCTTATTGAGAATTTCATTTTCAAGGGAGATAATTTACTTTCGGTAAAGTGTCAAATATCACTGAACTTCGAGAACAGATACCTCACTTTGATCTTAGCCAAAAGGCCACAAAACCATAAAAAAATTTTTTTTGACTAGGCGTTTAAAAAAAAAAAAATGGTTAAATTGGAATATTTTTTAATGGGCGGTGTAGTGTAGTATCGGTTCTGTTGTCATAAGACTGTCCTCCCAAGCATTACATCCTCCGTTTTTAAGGGTGTGTAGGGGGAATTCTCCCAGAATGAAAAAAAAATCCCCAAGACTCGATTTAGTCAGAATATCTTTTTAGGGGGGGTTACTGTAGTATCGGTTCATAAGACCGTCCACACGAGAATGACTTCTTTTTTGGGTGGAGGGAAGTTGTGTTCGTTCATCATGATATTATCGGCTGTCGGGGGGGGGGGGGGGGTTAGTGTAGTATATGTTCGTTCACCATAATACTAGCTAAGGAAGAACGATAACTCAAGTTTATAATAAACATGTTTTTCTAAACTAGAAAATTAGGGAAGTTATCGTTCTTCCTTAGCCAGCAGATTCATCTTTGTTTATAAAGATGACGACTATATTTTTCCAGCCAATTTTCATTTAGGCGTTTCACGTGGACAATGAAACTTGCCATGGTTTTTAATGTTATCTAAATAAATAAATGCAAAAGTTTTTTCTACCTATTCTAACTATATTGACATTAAAACGGTTTATGCTTATTTAATTCTCTGTAGTATATTTTTATTCATCATGATACATTCCTCCCAGGCATTACCTCCTCTTCAGGGGGAATGCCGTACAGTATACATTCGTTCAACACGATACCATTTCCTCAGGATTACCAGTTTTGTGTGAGGGGGGAGGGTTAGTGTACTATCTATTCTGCTGTCATGATATTATTCTCCCAGGCATTAACCCCACCTTGGGGGGGGGGGTCAGTGTATGTAGTTCGTTCATCATTATATGATCCTCTCAGACTCTCATTTGCATATTTATTTATTTTTAAGTTTCTAATGAATTACTATTTTCTAATCTGTAAATAATTAAATACATGCGTTTATTATTTTTTTAATAAATTTGTTGTTGTTGTTGTTGCTGTTCCTATTTACGAGAGCAGAGTTAGGCACACTGTCAATATTTAACGTGGGGAGAATCCAGCTCCCCCAAAATGGGCACTCTGAATTGGAACAAAAATTTCAATTGCCTCGGTCTAGAAGGATTTCGCCTTCACTGACAGAAACCATAAAAACTAAGTGCTGATTCAGTATAGATACTACATTTTGCTCCTAGCCAAAAAGCCAAGGAGTTAACATGTTGGTAGTGATGATGATGATGATGATGATGATGATGATGATGATGATGATGATGATGATGATGATGATTTGTCATAGAAAAGAAATAAACCTCCTCTAATCTTTTTAAATTACAAAAAAACTATTTTTCTTTAATATTCTTTACATATTTTTTCTTTCTTTTATAATAAAGGTGAAAAGTACAAAGTACCCATTTCGAATTACTCAGTAATATAAAAGTGGAGTATTTGACCAATTGACGTTCCACCCTTATATTTATTTATTTCATTATATAACCAGTTTTAATGGGGAATTCATTTTAATTTTTATGCTGAAACAAAATAAAATTTATCGACGTTGAATATCTTATCATATAAATTGAACGTTTTGTTGTTTTTTCCCTAAAAACAACATTTGACGATGTTCATATTTCCCCCATATTGGAATATATCAAATAACACTACGACAATCATCATTTTAAAAAAAATTTCCTCTAAGTTACCAAAATGTCAAATGAAAATTACTTCTTTGGTTTCCATAAAGAAGACTACAACATCAGTAATTACCACCCGGAGGGCAGGTAGTTTTTGATAGTATATATATATATATAGTAACATGACATAAAAAAGTGAAATTTTTTATTATTCATATTAGCAGACGTATTACTCTATACAAATAGGTACCCTTTCTTTTGTCTTTCTAATTTTTTTGTCACTAGCTGTTTCGGTAGACGGTAGTGTCATGATCGCAAATCTAATTTGATATGCTAATGTGGTAGTCGGTCATCCAAGCTCTGCATAACATACGGTGCTCTTTCTTAAATATAATTTCAGTTTCCAAAAGAATCCAGAGCTGGCTTGTAATTCTCAAGCCACATTACAGAGATCTTAGAGATTTACCCGGAGTTATACTATAGATTACATCGTTGTGTAGTGTGATACCTTGGAAGATCACGTGACTTCTATTCAGGAGCTGTTTGATTGGGCATTATTGAATAAAACTGATCGAATTAAAAATACGAAATGTAAGAGCTTGCAATGATTGTGGGGGCATGTTTTATTGCAAGTTAATAAAAATTTCTTGAAAATAGCTTTAGAGTTTCTGTGTTTATTAGATAAAAAGTAAATTTTAATTAGTCTCTTTTCTGTCAACAGTGTTTTGATCAAATCAAAGCCTTATTATGTTCGAACCCCATTGTTAAAACTCCACACTTTACTCGGTTATTAGCCTTGCTGTCTATGCAAGTGATTATGGCATCAGTGCTGTGTTGTTACAAGATGAAAAAGCGTAAAATTCCCTAAATCTGTTAAGGTTTAGGATTGCATGTCTGCCACTGGTGTCGGAAAAGACTGTAGCAGTGATTAACTATATACCTTCGGCGGAATTATAATTGTATAGTAGCAGACCAGAGTCCCTGTATTAATTGGCACAATTTTTTAATGCACCTACATTAAACAATCATGCTAGAAGAGTACCGGCACAATTTTTAATGAGGCATTTCAGGGTGGCTACAACCTGATGAGATGGCAAAAATAGCAGACATTTTCAGACCCTCTGGGCTTGATATGGTTAACATTGTCCAGGTAAAAATGTGCTAACCACATGCAAATCTTCCATTAACCCGACATCAAAGAATAAAAAAGATAAAAATATTATCAATTTGTATCATCTCCATCTTTATAAGCCTAATGCAGATAAGATGAATGCCAAGCCCAATTATGATACCACAAACATTTTTAACTAATATTTCATCTTTTCATAAAACACTGTAGAGATGCCAGTCATTATTAAAACCTACAATCAGAAGTGGCGCTACCTACTTCGGGGGTGGGTAGTAATCTTTTTGACTCCTTACTTAAACTTTTGCTGGAAAAAATGATTTAGAGTTAATTTTAACTCTAACAGCATATTAAAATACAATTTTATCCTTCAAATTCCCAATATTTTCACATATTTATTCATACTATAAATGTATATTTGTATACGATTGTGGCAAAGTTGTTTACTGGGGCGATCTTTGGAACAATATGTGACGACGGACAATGTGTGGCAACATGTGCATGTATGTGCAATGTCTCGTCTTGTTATCGCCAGTGAGCAATCATCGTTTGACGATAGTCACTGTCGTCTGCTTCTGGGACTGGCTGGCTGGCTGGCTGTTTGAGCGGGACCATCGTGCTGCAAATCAAACATTATGTAATTATGGAACAAATCATTTTACTTTTAAATATAAAAATTTATTTTTGCCAAAGAACATATTTAAAACTTTGCAGAGAGCGCAACAAGACACGTGCGTCTCTTTCAGAATTCAAACCAGTCTCTGAATTTTCAATCTCTTTACTAGAGAGAGAGGGGGGAGAGTGAGAGAGAGAAAGAGAGAGAGAAAGGGAATACAGCCGTCATCAGTGTTTCAACAAATCTCTGGAACCTGGCTTGTGTCTCCAACATTGTTGATATTTTAGCTGACATTGGATTACACCGAATACCCTGATCAGTGAGCTGCCATTTTTAGTGCAGTGAAATTATTTTATTTGCAACTCAGGGTTACAAATATAACAGGGAGCACTTAGCTCCCCAAAAGGTCACGCATTGTGCCACACAGTTGGTTTATAGACTAATTTGTTTTTTAGGCATATATTGTGTAAAAGTAAAAAGTATCTGTAAACATTAGATTCTCTTTGACTTATAGATGGGACCCTGACAGGTACTACCACTGGGTGCCAAAGTCAACCTGGGAGTAATAGCAATTAAGGGGTGACTTCATGCTCTCCAAATCTCCTAAATTGGGCCGCACTACCAAAATGTAGGTATATGTCATACATGAGACGTTTGCGGGTCGAGGAAGATTGGGTAGTTGATCAGGTTGAGAAATAGGAAAAGCAGAAAAAAACGTAGTAAGGACTGAGAAGGTGTATTTTTGGATACGGGTAAACACCTTGTACTGACAGGTATGACCATTTAGTGTCAAAGTAGACACAGAAGTAATGGTTTTAAGGAGTAACTTCACACTCCCTAAAACTCCCATCAAAGGAATTTAAGGTCATACCCAGGACCAAAGAAATGTAAGGTCATACTCAGGACCAAAGGAATTTCGGAAAAAATTACTGATATAAGATATCTAAACAACACGGAATTAGATCAGTCTATCTCAGTAGATTACATAAATGATTCAGTTCGAAACTGTGAACTAACTATGATAAAGTTACCTGAAGAATGCTTGCGAGTACAACAACCGAAACACTGTGAAAATAACAAAAACCAAGATGAGCATGTCGATCTGAAACATCTATTACTAATTTTTTTTACCTACCTATATATATATATATATATATATATATATATATATATTAATAATGGAGGTTATGTATCTGTCTGTCTGAAGCCGAAATTATGTTATAAGTTTTGATCGCTCTCTTTTTATATCTACTTATCAGCTCCTATATATACAATTCCAAAACTTCCCCAAACACCATGCGTCTTTCAAATTGAAATAATTAATTTGTTTTAAAGCTTCTAATAAATTAATATTCGTAAATATACACTACTGATTGTTTGTTTCAGATTTCCTGATGTATTTAAAACATTTTCCTCGATAATAATTATCTTAATAAACATTATGAATAGAATTAATTAAATACATTGTTTTTTTTACATCTATATAATTGAGCTATGTAATTACATTAATGGAATATGATGGAACAACCGGCATCCACTCAAACATTTGGTTACCCGACCTCTGATTATTAAGTATAACATTCTATTTTGAATGCACAGAAAGTTCTATTTCAAGAAAGAAAGAGAGAGAAAAGGAGAGCGAGGGGCAGATAGAGAAAAAGAGACAGAGAGAAAGAGAGAGAGAAAGAGAGAGAGAGAGTGAGAGATGGACACAAGACAGGGGTGCGTTATTTGATTAATAACATGTAAATAACACATTCTCTGAGATTAATCATACGAGTTGCTCAAAAATTATATATTTACTTTGATTTTTTATTAAAACGTTTTTTTTAAAATCTTATTAGAAATTATGTTTTAAAACACAAATATATTAAATCAAATTGTTTAATTTAAACAATAATTGATTTTAAAATTACTATTTTTTTTTGTAAAACAAAACAAACACATTTTACTGAGCAATTAAAATAACTGAATCGTGTTCACTGTATTTTATTTTTTGATTGTTGATTTTATTTTAGGTACACCTTTTTTTTCGATTTGAAAAACTTCAAATATTATTATCTTTTTACGACCTTAAGTGAGTTTAGAATGTTTTGTTTTACATTTTATGCCGTAAAGGTTAAATTTTGTTTAAAAACTATGTTTTTATATCCAGTATTTATTTATTAAAATAAAGGATGGTGTGATTATTTTTCTTTTTTTTTTGTAAAAAAAAAGAAACAAACATATTTTACTGAGCAATTAAATAAAACAACTAGCAAAAATATGCAACCGGAGGAGCATATATTTGCTTCTTATTTTATAGAATTTCTATCACTCTCGTTTCCATCTCTATCTCTCTCTATCTGTGTTTATTAAAAGCTAAAGTAATAAATTTAACTATAAAACAGAAGATTATAATATTCCATTATAAACAAAAGGGAATATCACCACAGTATTAATACTATTCAACCGAGAGATAGATAGATAGATAGAGAGAGAGACAGAGAGAGAGAGAGAGAGAAGGGGGAGGGAGGGAGGAAGGGAGGTAGAGAATTAGGGGGACCATATAGCGAATAGAAAGACTAACTTTTGATTTTGTCTTTTTATTTTTAAAAAATTAACTGGTTTTGCAAACTCATTTTTCCTGGTTTAAACAATCTAACCCGAACTCAATGGGTAACCCAACGTTTCACATTTTTCTAGTATCATAACAGAAATAAAAATAAAAATATCAAAATAAAACTAATGTAAGTATTTTAATAAATAAATATATTGACAGCAATAAAGCATAGTTTTGTTTTTAAAAGATATATGAGGGGGATAAGATTCGTTTCCTCTTTCAACCATGTTATTGGCACAAATATAATTTATTTTGCATCAGTTCCTTTTGAAAATACTTATTCCGGCCAAGAACACTTTTCGAGTGGATTTCTTTTTTCTTACTCGCCGATTTTTCTTAAACACTAAAGGGAGGTAACTTCCTCTGTTCATTATAGTGAAAGGAAGGTAATTGCCGACTTATTTTTTCTTACCTCTGATTTTAATGATATTTAATATCAATTCAAAAATTGTTAGAAAATTTCGCACATTTAAAGGGAACTTAACTCCACAAAATTACAAATATTCTAAATTCCATAACTTAAGTTGTGTCATCTCTATATTCACACATTCTTTACCATATTAATATGATTTTGATTGCTTTCAAGTACTTTGAGCTTTTGTCTCTTGCACTTCTGAAATGTTCTAAATGTATATCATTATTAGGACCCCTTCTTGGGATGGGTATTTCAGGTTAATGAATCCTTTGATATATTTCCGTCTTTTTTTTTTACGTCAAGGTGAAGTTGTTCTCTGAGCCTTTTCTTGGGAGGCTGGTATATTCTTGAAAAAGGAAACGACAACGATTTTAGCTTCAAATACATTTTATTCATTTAACTGGTAGATCTTTATTTCCTTAACTAGGACTATCCAAACAAGAGATGTAAGTGCTCCCATCTTTCCAGGCCTTATATGATGTTCTAGCTTCACTAAAATTCTAGCAGCAATTGTCTTTTAAATATATTCTGCATCATGTGATCATACTAACCAATCAATTATTCCTATGGGGTCCTAACTGTTCCTAAGATCATCCCTCTTCACTCATCCTGCACCTGGGATCTATCTTCACACCTCACTCCAAAAACACAGAACCACCAAGGAATATGCAACCCATATATTTATACCCATGAGGCATTTGTAGCACAGTGACCTCTAATAATCTTGTTTATCAAGTTAACTCAAGTAAGTTTTATCCTGATTGACTTATTATAGTGATCTTGGATGAGTCACATAGATATCTCTAATAATAGAAATCTCATCTTCGTGATGAATTCTATCTTTAATCATACAATGTACAATTTATATTTGTACTTATTGAAAAGAAAAAAAAACAATCTCTGCTTTTTTCTTTCAGTAATTCTTTGAACTTATTAGAAATCAGAAATCAAAGAAAAGATTGATTTATCCTCTTATCAATTCCAAATATCTTTTTCCCACTTAGGATTTTGGATCATAAACATGTAATCATTTCTGATCTATAGAATAAAAGTAAACATATACGTGTCCGGCTCGCTTCAATGATCATGTATGCAAATTTAATTTTTTGTACAGCAATGGAGAGGCTTAATCTTAATAATAACTGATAATAATAAAAGGAAAGGAAAGAATTTCTTTCACTTTTAATATAGAGCTGGATAAATACATAAACCATAAAGGCTGATCACCGCAGCAAGAGACACCGTCCCAATGAACAACTGAGAAAATAAGAATACAAGAAAAAGAAAAGTGGGGAAAAATTCAACTACATGGACGTTTCATAAGAATGATAAGAGAAGAGACTCACCAACATTCCTGGGCATGGTTAAGAAAAGGATACTTGAACAGAGTATCTCTACTGACAGCTGCACAGAACAATGCGATTAGGACAAACTACATTCAAGCTAAAATTTATAAAGTCCAGGAAAACAGTAAATGCAGATTATGTGGACAATTAGACAAAACAGTAAATCGCATAATAAGTGAATACAAGAAACTAGCTAAAAAAGAATACAAGAACAGACACGACTGTGTGGGGAAAGCTACTGCTTGGGAACTATGGAAACGACTGCATTTCGAACACCCGGACAAATGGTACAAACATAAACCAGACACAGTACTTGAAAACGAAAATCATAAAATACTCTGGGACATGGAGGTGCAAACAGATAAACTCATACAAGCAAGGAAACCGGATGTCATAATAGTCAACAAGAAAAAAATCCTGCCAAATCGTAGATTTTGCTGTTCCAGCAGATCACAGAGTGAAGATCAAGTAGATAGAAAACTAAGCAAATACACGGAACTTGCCAGAGAATTGAAAGAGATATGGAGCGTGAAGAAAGTCAATATAATCCCAATAATCGTAGGAACAAAAAAAAAAAATGGAAAAAAGACTGGGAGAAATTGGTATCAAAGGGATCACTGAGACCATAAAAAGGACGGCAATGATGAAAACAGCTGCAATCTTAAGGAAAATCCTCGAATGCGGAAACCAACCAGCATAAGCTACAAACGGTAACCAGTCACATGGAAGTTACAATAGTAAGAAAACAAAACCATAGGAAGACACTACAACATGAATCCAAGAAACATAAACTACAATTCATCGTTGGACATATGTCATGCTCTCGGCTTTCCAGAACCACTTCAAAAACACATTTTTTGCTCTTTCGTTAATCGCGTGGACATAATGTGTATCTGAAATAAAAATGGAAATGAAATCAAATTTATATCATGATGGTTTTCAAATAAAAAGTATATGATTACCACTTTCAAATGACATGGAAAATATAGGGAATGCTTAAGTATCAACAAAGTTACGAACAAAAGAAAATATATAGTTACTTATGCCGGACCCTATATATATATATATATATATATATATATATATATATATATATATATATATATGCAAGTGTTGTAGTGGTTACAACTTCAGATTGTGGCTACTGCATCACTTCACTAATACCCTTGTGAATGGTATGAATCCATATATACCCCCTCCAGATATGGATTAAATAGTAAGGTAGGCTAGCATTCAAAGCCTTTGGTGTGAAACTAGTCTAGCAGAAAGAAAATAATATTAGTCCTTCTCTGCTTATCCCAGTATTGATTTCAGTCGTCATAGACTCCTTCTTACCACTGGATTCAAGCAATGCCGGTTCAGTAGAGGTTCATATATTTATATATAGAACACTCTAATATAGTTGATAATCAGATGTGAGCTATGTCTTTAGTTCCTCGGCTGACACATTCTCTAAAACCCAGGTTTTTTATGGAGTAATAATTATATAATTTTTAATAATATATATACACATGTATATCTTCTATATCTAATATATGAAATTAAGTCAGGCAGATTTTCGATGTTAGACCCATATAGCAATATAACAAATAGATATTTGACTCTGAGTAACCAATTTTTCGTTTTTATCATTCCGCCATATTCTTTTATATAAAAACGTGTGTTTTTAATTCAGTTTCTGTAAAATGTTATTCATCCGAGTAAGAATAATTTTTATATGGATGTCATCTTTGTCATCATCAGAAAACTAAAGTTAAAATGAACGCCATCTTTTAAGTCAGCAGCATCAGTTACTAATATTAAATCTATAGACTAATACATTCTTGTATTTATACTGATAAATAGCATTCAAATAGTATTACATTGTTTATTCCATATAGAAAAAGAGGTTAAACTAAGGAAGAAAATCTCTGGATTCTTTGCAAATTCAAAGTCGCATATCATGATGTCAAAAATCTTAATTAACCAGTGCATAATAACATTTCCCGTTTCTTTCTACATCACATCGTCTTCAAGGGTTTCTTACATGAACGCACTGTTTTTGATACTTATTTGTTTTCACCCATTGATTAACATTTATCTGTCAGAGTAAGCTGAACCATTATACCTTTCTTTCATTTTTAGGTGTAAAAAAGTAACTATTCATTGCCTTTAAATGAATACCTAGCGACTGTTTTCTCTTTCTTTCTTTTTCCATTCTTTATTTGCAGAAAGTCTTCTCTTCTTTCTTTCTTTCTTTCTTTCTTTCATTTTTCTCCTTAAACTTAACGCTTCATTTGAACTCTTTTATCACACTTTTTATAAATAGTTTTATTGTAAATGTTCGAAAATTATGTGTCTGTAGAAAACATATCTAAGTTCATAAAATAAAATACATAATCATTTGAATTTTCAAACGTACGAAAGAAACTTTTTAATTGTAAAAGTCGTAAATTACGTTTTTCTGCAGAGGACATACGTAAGTTTAATCGTTTGAATTTGAAAAACGTACAAGCAAAACAAAAATGAAAGCAAAAGACTCCCGGGAAACACCGCGGTTAGGTACAGCTAGTATATGAGTAAGCAAGGTCCATTTACATTCCAAAAGTCAAGATTTTATTTTATCTTACGAAAACATTTTCAAAACAGATACTCTTTAGTGCACTAAAGAGTATCTGTTTTGAAAATGTTTTTGTGAGATAAAATAAAATCTTGACTTTTGGAATGTAAATGGACCTTGCTTACTTATATATGCTCTGTTGCTAGTACTTGACAATTATCGAGCTGGAATTGGAAGAGGTTGGTAAACATAAAATATTGAAACTATTTGCTGAAACATATATTTTCACACACACACACACACACACACACACACACACACACATATATATATATATATATATATATAGTATCGTACATGTATTGGTTTCTGTAAATGTAAATCCGTAGAAACTCAAGTGTTTATAAAAAGTGCTCAATACCAAGTAGAGCTGTTTATAAGTATAAATTTTTATTTATACAAACATTATTGGTTACATATGTGCATACATGTTTCGGTTGCACTTTCCCAAGAAAGTCAACCTCATCAGACCGAGAATCTTTCAGGAATGAAAGATTCCTGAAAGATTCTCGGTCTGATGAGGTTGACTTTCTTGGGAAAGTGCAACCGAAACATGTATGCACATATGTAACCAATAATGTTTGTATAAATAAAAATTTATACTTATATATATATATATATATATATATATATATATATATATAATTAATTATTAAAGACAATATATGTACTATCATATATCATCAGATCCTTTTACTTTGTAGTCTCCTTTGAAGATTCAGCTCAATGTTTGTCAATTATTGATAACAGAGCAAAATATAGAACAGTTTTTTACTACTTTTTTTTTATAGAACAGTTATATACTATTACTTTTATTATTATTTTTTTCACATTTACAAAAATTCCAAATTTCTGTGAGATATATTTAACGGTCCGTTTCATTTGTTTTGTGCCAAAACACACGTGTGAGTGTTTGCTCTAAAAAAATTTTTTTGTTTTTTTTTGTTTATTTTCACCCTAAAATGAAACTGATGTATGATGTGGGTGTTTTTCAAGACACTCTAATCTAAGAACTCTTTTATTATTTGTGAATTTTTTCTGATGATTTTGTAGTGTTGCAGAGACGATATTGACATACAAATGTTGTTTGGCACAGAACAAATGAAACGGACCGTTAAATATATCTCACAGAAATTTGGAATTTTTGGAAATGTGAAAAAAATAAAAATAAAAGTAATAAAACAGACCATGGTTATTGGAATATAGTAAAAAACTGTTCTATATATATATATATATATATATATATATATATATATATATATATATATATATATATATATATATAATGTGTTGCAGCAAAATCCAACACTTGACAAAAAGAAAACGAAATAAACAATAAAAACAAATTTTGTATATGCAGAGACCCGACAGTTTATTTAGCAACAGTTAGAGTTATACTACATTATTTTTCAATGTAACCGCCGTCGACAGAGACGACCATCTCAAGGCGAATGCAAAATGAGTCACACACTTTGGCAACGATGGCCTTGTCTATAGCGGCGAAAGCTTCCATGATATCAGCCTTCAGAAAGTCGACTATGTTGTGGGCGTGCCTGTTGGTTTAACTTCGATAACACCCCATAAAAAATAGACAAGAGGGTTGCAGCAGGGTGAGAGGAGCGGCCACTAGTCTAGCAGCCAGTGGTGAGGAACATTGTTGAGCACCACGCGTGGGTCGTCTTGGCCTTGTGTGCAGAAGCAGACTTTGGCTGGAAGATGTAGGGACGTCCGGTGGCGATCTCGTCCATTCAGGGCTTCACCACGCTCCTCAGCATCTCCTTATATACCCTTTACTTTTTGCCAAGTTTCAAATTTGACTGCAACACACACACACACACACACACACATATATATATATATATATATATATATATATATATATATATATATACTGATAGCTGGCAGAATCGTCTTTTTGGGTCGGTTCAGAGTTTGTGATTTGCGTTGTATCGAGTGCTCAATGCCTTTCAGACAGAGCTTTATAGTACTTAAAATTGTTTTGTGTAAATAAACCAATCCTTTTAATTAATATATATATTATTTATTATTATTATTTATTAAAAACTGTGTTCTGCGGCTACAGTAGTCAAATGACATCCCGTAGCTGCAATCAGTCCTTCATGCTAGTCCCAGGCCATCTGGCCTTGTCATGCGCAAGTTGTCATAGGCAAAGAAGTTGTTTCGCTGTACGTTATGGTCCTATATATATATATATATATATATATATATATATACATTACACCGAAACAGTGCAAGAGAGAAAGAGAAAGATAGTCAAAGACGAGGAAATGTCAAGTACCATTTTAAAACAGTTACTTGATAATAGATAATAAGACTGAAATTGTAAATTAAAATAACGTTCTCTTATCCATTGTTGTTCATGCCTGAATTCCTTAAGATGTATACATCACAAAAATAGAAATATTAGCTTTTCTTGTAACATGACAAAGAACTCTCGTGAAAATGTATATTTTATTTAAAAGAAATATAATTCATGATAAACGTATAGTGTCAGAAGCAAAATAGGTTCATATTCATGAAGTGTGCTATTGTTAGCATTAATCTGTGTTTGAAGATTCTGACAGATAAATGGCAGAAATTTATTAAAGGGGGTTTGTTTTCAATTCTATATTACACTCAGTGCCGGATTAGTATATAGTTTTCATTTTCTGTATGATGGCTTTACCAGTAGCGGAAGCCGTTCACTTCCACCTCTTCCCTGTGTATGCATAGTTAATATTGACGTTTCCACAGAAGCTATCTGCTAAATAAGAATTTGTTTCATTACACTCCGATACTTTAACAGGATCTGGTTCATGTCTCAGCATTACTTAAAATTGGCATTTCATCTCTTATAACCCCCATCATAAACACGAAAACAAATTACATTTTACAGGAAAAATATTTGAGTCAAACAAACAGATTTTTGGAAAAACTTTTAATCAAAGTAAATCAGTAAAAATTTAAAATACATTTCAGGAGAAACAGAAAATAAAAAATATTAGACCTAAGTCAAAAATGTAAAAATTAACTCAAATTTTCTTATAGTTTCAGGAATAATTCAAAATTTGTTTTAATGTGCATTTTTTGCATTGGTTATTGGACTTTGGTGTTTCAAAGTTTGCTTTGAATAATTCAGAAATATCTTAATTGAACCACCACAAAATAAACAAAATAAATAAGAAAGTGATAAACTCTTTAGTCTCATGAATTTCATTGTTTTTTTTAATTATTGCTTTCAGAAAATTCACAGATTTATGTATTACAATTTCTATATATATTTTAGGAAAGTTATCCCATACATTGTCATGTTTTATGACAAATTCTTATCATATTTATCAGATATAATTTCACAAAACTATTACTTTCAAATTGATTATCACTTCTCTCAATAAATTTGATGAAAACTTCTTTTAAAAACCTTCTGAACAAAATAACAAATTTGGAGAATGCATGTGTATTGTTGATATTCTATTTGTTTTAGCATCACTTCATTTTTCATTTTCGTTTGTTCAGAAGTGATGGATTAAAAGGTCTGCATTCCAACACAAAACATGTGTTGCTGACAGAGAGCATGGCTTGTCATCTTTCATTCCAATGTTTGAGTTCTTTCACTGTTAAATGCTTCGTCTTTATTGTTTTTAGATGTTTACAGTTCTCTCCTTTTATTTAAATATATACTTGCAAATAAGCTAAATCACTTCAAGTTCAAGTTCATTATATCGTCACATATGCAGAGTGTTTGGAAAATTGATGGCATAACTTCACGATTATGTTCTACATGTGTAAATAATGAAAAATGTTCCCATAAATATAAGTTCGGAAATGCTATATTATAGGCCATTGAAACAAATACTGATTAACATTCTGTATCGTAAACATCTAATACACACAATGTGTGTGCACTGTTATTTCTACATATGGCAGGATGATAGGTAGGATAAGCCTGCGCCTAGTGTTTATATGTACACTAACAAAACCGTGGAAAATGACACAAAACAAATATAAAAGCCGTGGGGCTCAGTAGAAAGATCTAAGCATCATAATCGGAAGGGAATCCTTTGATAGCCGATATGAGTAACCCGGTCTGCATTCTATGAATGTTGACTCTTCTTATTTTATTTAACAAAATACAAAAGACCAAATACAAGTAAATAAATATGATCAGCCCACACCAAAGTCCATGCAGATGAAAACTACAAAGAAAATTAGACTAGTAATGGTGTACAACTCCACACACCAAGAGGCTGCTTTACACATATATAACATATTCTCTAAGTTATGCCATCGATATTTCCAAACACTATGTATATATGTTGACAAGGTATATGAAATGTTGGTACTCTTATGGAGAACGCACCGCATTTCCGTGACTTCGCGTCGTTAACATTCGGGCAGGTCTCGGAAGCGTTCTCTATAAGAGTACTGACATTTTTGGCAAGTCTGTGCACCCAGTGTTAAAAAAGGCATAGCTAGCTATTCCTTTGATACAATATAGCGGTCTTGGTTAAAGCCTAAAGCTTCAGGAATCCTAATTATTAATCAAAAACTTTCCAAAGACAGAACGCCGGTGTCACAGCATGCATTGAAGTATGAGTACATAACAGATGAATGATCATTATATTTTGATCCCAGTTTGAAGGGTGCAGTGAGCATAGATAAGCTGATCTTGTTTAAATATCAACTCTTCTCATTATGAATTTGACATTCACATTTTAAATTAAAAAAGAAAAATGATTTATATGCAAGCATATATGGTAATAAAAGGGATTTGTTGAAAAGTTGTTTTTTTTCATTTTTGCTAAAAACGTTACAATTGTTAATCTATGTAATAAAGTAGAGTCAGTTAAATTCTCAAATAGCCAATGACTGTTTTCTTCCTAGAAAATCAAGTTTTGATTTTAGTTTGTCAGTTTTTCTTGGGGATCGTTGCAATATGTTGTTAAGAACAATAAAATGTAATTTAAGTTAATTCCTTCCAGAAAATGATGAGAATTATTTTCCTATAGCCGCCATTTTTAAAAGGGATACAACTTTATTCGTATATATGGACTTACTTCCCTTTATTGGAAAAAGAAAAATAATATTTTGAAAAGGATATCATACTATATTGGTTCATAGAGATATACTTCCCTTTTTTGGAAAATAAATTAAAATTTAAGAAAAAAAAGAAAAAGCAAGCAAATTCCAAATAAATACACTACAGGCAACGCCGAGTAGGTACAGCTAGTTCAGTATAAAGTTTTGTTTATACATGACATAGATAGATGTGAACGTTGTGAGCATTAAGATTATATACTTTGGCAGACATCGGAAATGACTAAACAAAATTAAATAAATCTGTTGGTGTCATTTTGTATGAATGTCAAAGATTAGTATTATATTGATTTTATTCTTATGTAGTCGGACAAGTGTCTTTATCATGGTTATTATGATAGTCAAGATGTTTCAGTTTTTTACTCTCTGATTTTCTTCAGGTTTTTATTTTAGTTGATTACTCTTTGGGAATTTTTTAATGGACTTTAAATTCAATGAAGGGGGCAGATTTTTCTCATTTTAGTGTTCAAGGATATCTCATATTTAGATATCTTATGAGTTGATTTATTACCTCTTCAAAATTACCCTTCTGTGTTTTTAAAATTGGCCTCTATGTGGGAGCTTATGTGCACACACACACACACACTACATATATACGCAAATATATATATATATATATATATACACACACACGGAGGGGGTTCAATATGCAATGCCTCCAGACCATTCCCTGTTGTCTGATCTAGATGAAATTTTGCATGTGTAATGATTTATATCTGTATGGGTTATGTTGAAAAGATCAGCTCTGAACTACTTGTGGTTTCTGATGTACAGGTGTTTGCACTGAGTCAGGTGTGAAATGGAGTGTCGTGCAGTGATCCAGTTTTTGTATTTGAAAGGACGCATACCAAAGGAGACTTTTGATGAAATGAAAGAAACTTATGGTGATGATGCCCCATCATATGACCTTGTAAAACGCTGGCATCGTGAATTCAAACATGGCCGAAAGTTTGTGGAAACAGCTCCCAGACCTGGTCGTCCCTCTTCTGCCATTGATGAGGCATCTGTCCGTCAAGTTGAGGCTGCCATTTTGGAAGATCGATGCATTACTATTCGCCAAATAGCCCAATAGGTCAAGATTAGTATAGGGTCTGTGGAAACTACCATTCATGACCATTTGTATGTGCATAAGGTGTCTGTCAGATGGATTCCCAGGTTGCTTACACCTTTCCAGAAGCAAGAATGGGTTGAGTGTTCGAGGATGAATTTGGAGATGTGCCAAGAAGATGAGTCAAAGTTTTTCAAAAGACTGATTACACAGGATGAAACTTGGGTCCACCACTATGATCCAGAGGCCAAAGCCCAGTCAATACAGTGGAAGCACTTGGACTCACCACCTCCAAAGAAGGCAAGAGTGCAGCCCTCCACTGGCAAGGTCATGCTCACAGTCTTCTGGGACCTGGACGGAGTAGCGATGACAGATTTCCTGGCAAAGGGTACCACAATTACAGGAGCCTATTATGCTTCACTTTTAATGAAATTAAGAGAATCTATCAAAATCAAGAGGCGGGGCAAGATCAGCAAAGGTATCCTCCACCTGCAGGACAACGCTCTGGTCCACAACTCGCAGTCACCAGATAAGAAGCACGGACGTGTGGCTATCAAATCCTCCCCATTCACCTTACTCGCCTGACCTTGCACCCTCTGACTTTCATCTCTTCACAGCCATGAAGTTGTTTTTGAAAGGAAAGCGTTTCCCAGATCATGCAGCCTTGATATCTGAAGTTACAACGTGGTTGGAGGACCAACCTGGGGTGTTCTCCAAAACCGGTGTCCAGAGCTGCATCAAACGATGGGAGAAATGCATAACTCTGGGTGGTTTCTATGTAGAGAAAGACTAATAACTGTGCCAAGTTTAATTAATCTACAGCAAATGGGTCAGGGACATTACTTATTGAACGCTCCTTGAATATATATATATATATATATATATATATATATATATATATATATATATATATATTCAATTAATTAAGTTCAAATATATTGGTAAAATGAACTTAGAACCAATATTTTTTAAAAGGATTCAATACAAAGAAGAACTTTACAACAGGATATTTTAACATCGAAATGCTGGTTAACGCGTGTAAGCTGTTCTAATGTTTATATAAATATATATACAGGGCTTTACGCGCTCCACTACTTTTGGAGCTGCTCCCACTCCTGCTCCAACGCCCAAAATTGGAGCTGGCTCCTCTCACGCTCCCCATTTTCAAAAAGGAGCCGCTCCTGCTCCAACTCCTATAAAAAAAGGAGCGGCTCTTTTTCAGCGCTCCATAATAAAAATATACCTTCTTTCATAAACGTTCTATTCTGCCAATGAGTGGTCGAAGGATAGGGGTGGGCGTCAAAGGATCTCGTCAATATGGGTTGAGATGTCACTTTAAGTGTAAGACCGTAAGATAATATTTGACAAAATCTCTCTAATATTTTGAGAGTTATAAGAGAACATGTCGGACGAAGTATAGGATTATACGTAAATTTTCGTTTCCTGAGAACAAGAAAACAATTTTGCTTTTTTAAATACATGGAAATTTTCTAAGAATTTAAAGCCAGTTTAAATGACTTTCTACCTGATAGTTTATAAATTCCTTTCAAGTTTTGCACACACACGAAGTAATTGATGTTTTGTCAATTAAAATGGCTGACTTGTTTACGAAGAAATCTAAATGAATTATGATGGATTTAATCTCGTAACTTGATTACGAACCGGCTTGAAATAATAACATTATTTAGACAACGATTTTTTACATGGGGAGAATGGGGGGTGGTGCTTTGTTAACTATTCTGTACTTTCACGTAACAATTTAATAAACAGAAGATATCGTAAAAATTGAATTTAAATTGAAAATTTTATGTAAAAAATAACCCGGTCCATACCTTTGATTTCGTAACGTAATTACGAACCGGATTGAAATAACATTATTTAGAAAGCCATTCTTAACATGGAGTGAGGGGGGCTTTGTTAACTATTCTGTACTTTCACCTAACAATTTAATAAACAAAAGATATCGTAAAAATTTAATTTAACTTGAAAATCTTATCTAAAAAATAGCCCGGTTCGTAAACTGCACAAGTACCAAAAAAATAATATAAAAAATATTATTCACTGAGGAGGAGGTAGCCCTGTATTTACAAGTATATCTCCTGTAAAAACGGCTCTAAAATCTATTTTCAATCGATATTTATTCGATAATTGCCGAATTTTCCTACTTGGCCAAAATTGCCGAGTTTTCCATTGCCGAATTTTCCATTGACGAATTTTTCGTTGCCGAGTTTTCCTTTGACGAGTTTTCCTAAATTGTGTATTATACATACATACTTCTATCCAGTCAAGCAGACTATCTAGTCTAAGAGAAGAAAAATAACATAGCTTTCACTAATACACTTAGGAACGGTATGAATCCACATATATCCCCCCTCCCAAAGTTATATGAATTAAATAGTAGGGTAGACTGTACTCTGAAACCTTGATTGGGCAACTTACCTCCCCTATCTAGAGTGCTAATTTTCGGAGTTTTTATTCAACAGAAAGATAGCAGTGTACTTTTTAAAAGGGCCTTAGTAATTATCTCAGGTCAGCTAGTAAACATTTTGAATTCTCTCTCTCGCCCCCCTCCCGACCTGAACTCAGATGGTGTCAAAATCGTTCGTACCCCTAACTCAAATGTTTAATCTTTCCAAAGAAATAGAACGCTCAAGTCACTGACTGCAATAAAAACTTTAATGACGCCTTTGATCTGTCTCATCGCTTGATAGCAAGTCGACAGGGTTGGGGGGGGGGGGGGGTAACGAATAAAACAATAAAAAAAAGATTGTTAAAAACATTACAATTAAATCGTCTTCCGTACCAGATATATAATTTAAAAAAATAATTCAGAGTAAACTCTGAGACTTTCTTTACTTTTCCTTTATATTGCTGAATAAAAAACTAATGTTTAAAAAAAAATCAAATAATTTTGGAGCGAGGAGCGCGGAGCGATAAAACCACCGCTGTTTAGTCCCAAATGGAGTTGCTCCCGCTCAACTCCCGCTGAATATAAAATGAGCCCTCCTCTCCTTCGCTCCAGCAAAAAGGAGCGTGCTCCTAGAGCGCGCTCCTTTTTGGAGGGCTCCGTAAAGCCCTGTATATATATATATCTATATATATATATCTATCTCTCTCTATATATATATAATTCAGAATGGACATATTAAAGGGAGATAAATTTGTCAGGGTTATTTCCCTTGCGAAATTGCTAGATTTATATCACCTGGGTTTCCGACAAGAGACGTTTTGTAAAGATATATGTCGTTATTAGCTCCCACTATAATGTCAATTAATTAGTAAATCCTCTTCTTCCAATTGTAAAAAGTAAATGCCCATACTAAGTTTGCACATTCAAATTCTTTCTCACATTTTTTCTTGCTAACTCACATTCACATATTCAAATTTACACCCACTCAAGCATCATTCAATAAACACGAAACAGTCACTTCAAAACAAATATTTATTATAATATATATATATATATATATATATATATATATATATATATATATATATATATATATATATGGCAATTTTGTTGGCCCATAAGATAAGCCACTTGATATCACTGATCACATTTGGATGTGACCTGGCTTTAAGGTTTCAGATTTCAACAGGGATACACCTGCTACGTCTAGTCACATTGACGATTCGTGATATGACGTAACAGCCGTCTGTACATTACTATATATATATATATATATATATATATATATATATTTTTGACTGTTAACTCATGCATAAGCAGGACCATTGCCAAAACTAGTTTGCAAGCATATGAGAGGTTGTAAACATGAATAGGACTCTTCACTTCACTAAGACTTCTGATGAATTTGTAGCAGAACACACATACAGGAGAGTTAGTAGAATTTGGCAGTGAATGTTTATGTTTTCTCAGATGACTTACCAGACCAGCTCTGAAAAAATTGACTCGTCCATATAAACCACAGGTGAGACTTTCTCTATTTGGGTTGGTGACAGACTTAGACTAACCTTTTCCAACATCCCATTTAATTTGTTGGTTTTACAGGCACACAAAAGGGTAGAGAATACACAGGCTTAGTAGCCACCCAACCTTTTAGAGATCTTAATGTCACATTGGTTCCAAACCTTTTTTTCTAGCAAACCCAAAGATCTGGTTGCTTTTTCTTTCTCGGGGGAAATTTCTGTATCCAAAGTGTTGTCTTGAGATAGCGTGCTCCTAAGATAGATTGATTACAAAAAGATAGCTTTTTCCCGATGTGGGTTGATACATGACAAAAGTCTTGTTTACAATGATGGTCAAACCAAAGAGTGTACAGACTTTGGATAAACCGTCCATGAGGTTCTGCATCTTAACTTGCATGTGTGTTGACCTAATAGGCATGAATACCTTTTAACTATGTTTTATATGTCTTTTATTAAACATTATATTCTGGAAAGTTTTGAGATGAGGATTGATAATTTGAATTATTAGAAATACTGTTCTCTTTTTGGCCGTTATTTTAACAACGTTTTGACCGATGTAACCTCCGATCTTCTTCATGTGCATCTTTTCGAACTTGAGAATCTTTATGTTAAACTCTGGAACCTGTACGGAATTTTGAACTGACCTCTTTATTTAATCCACAGGTGTAAATTGTTCTCGTTTCGTAAGCAAAGTAGAAATGTTGATTATTATGTTGTTCTTAGTTGTTATTACCTGAAGTAAGGATTGAACCTTTTACCTTCAGGAAACTGTCCCATAGAACTGATAGTTAATCAATTTGTTTAACCGTTGCACCACAGATTCATGCTAACAATTCTAGTATACATTTGAGGAGCTTTAAAGCTAATCTTGTCTAGATGTGTGTAGTATTGTACAAAACAAAAAAATGATTCACTTTTCCTGCCACGTTTGCATTCACTTGAATATTACACTTTTTTGTTCATTGTTGTTTTTTCTGTTGAGCATCTTGAGATATAATGAGTTTTCAATAGTTTTCTAATTATTTCTACAGACATGTTTCCTTGTTATCTTTTGCCATATTACTTCATCTATTTGTTCAAAGCTAAATGTATCAAAAGATCGGCATAAAATAACATCTTCCATTTTCTACCTTGGCGCTCGTTAAATTTATTTATGATGATAAAGTACTAGAAATACTAATTCCATGTTAGTTAAAACACTTATCGTTGTTTCTAATAGAAAAGATTACTTAATATTCTGATTGCTTTGTCTGTGTTAACAATTTCTTGTAGAAATAATTATTTGTATTTTAAATAAATTAACTTTGTCGAATTGAAACTGTGTATTTGTTTTGGATTGTTTAATAGAAAACTGTTATTCTGAGGTCAAGTTAACATGAAAATGTCTGTTATGTTTAAAAAGGCGTGACGATTTATTACTGCCATATGCAGTGTCACGCTAAACTCATTCTTTTCAGAGGTTGGCAGACGTGGGGTGGTGAACTTACACTTGACTTAACCATATTTTAGGGTTTGCATTCCGCTGTGTTTTGAGTTGAAATTATTTAAAAATTCACTTTATCTAAATAGAATTGTCTCTAAAAGTTGAAATGAAATATATATATATATATATATATATATTTATATATATATTTCAATAGTGTCTTTAGATTCTATTTAAAATTTAATCCTTATTGAATCTTATTTGAATGTTCTAAGTGTTAACATATCGATTTCTATAACACACAAATATTGATTGATATATATATAATATTCCAATTGACTAAAGTTGTGGCAATACTCTTTTTTCCTACACAAAAATGGTTGCTGCATATTAATAACTATTGTTTCTAATAATTTAAGGTGATATTCAGACTGTGTTCTGTGCAGTGCAGAAAATGCCTCGTCACTGTAAGCTTTGGCTCATGATTCGCCTGGATGTATGCAATTTGAAATTGCGGATAGGCATAGGGACTTGTTGAGAAATTCTCATCTCTAATCGCTGAGTAGTATGCACCACATACCTGTTAACAGTTAGAACATTCACACACACACAATATATATATATATATATATATATATATATATATATATATATATATATATATATATATATATATATATATATATAAGTAAACAATGCTATTTGAAATTCCAATGACCGAGTCATTATTCATTTTTTGTCACCGAAATTCAAAGCAATTAAATATAACTTGATAATTGTTTCGTTCACACACAAAAAACTAGGAATAAACACATAATTACTAGGAACTTTTATTCATGCAGCTCATCAGAAGACCAAAAGATCGTTCCTGAAAGAAAATCCAAAATGGCCGAATAACTATGAAAAAATCCTTAGTTCCTTTTAGGAAATGGGTTTCATGAAAAATGCATGTAAAAGTTTATTTTTTGGTTTTTAGCTTGAGGATTTTATTCCTGAAACAATCTTTTGGTCTTCTGATGAGCTGCATGAATGAAAGATCCTGGTAATTACATGTTTATTCCTAGTTATTTGTTTGTGTACCAAACAGTTGTTAAGTTCCATTGAATTGCTTTGGATTTCAGCAAGAAAAAATTAATAATGAAATTCAACATACCATTGTTTACTTAAATACGCTCTTTTGTGAAATGTCAACATTCATCAAACTTTTATATTGAATAGTTTTAGTTAATTTTAAAATATATACTAAATGTATATTGTAATACATATATATATTAAACCAGTTTTTTATTCTTGTTTTAGAATTTTAAAATTTGTAATTATTTTTATTATCAATAATACACACATATACATACACATCTAGAAAAATTAACATAAAATCCTGCTTCTATTGATTCAATATTTTGTTTCAGTTAAGAAACTTTGTCTAGAATAAGCATTTACTGAACAGATGAACAGACTCAGATTAAATATACAAAAATATTGAATCAATTGAATAGAAGCATGATTTGTATTAATTTTTTCTATCCTATTTAGTTTTGTTTTTGCTTATTACTATCTTTTATTATTCTTCTCTATATATACGCATTTTATCGGATATCTATTCCTTTAAACAAACTTTCAAACACACCCACACCCATATATATATACAGGGTGGGCAAAAATAAGGGTCCTATTTTTAAAAATTCATAACTTTTTTATTTATTGATTTAAAAAAATTTTTTTTTTTAGAATAAGTAAAGGACCCCTTCCGAAGCAAGCATGAGCCGTATTAGCCCTAAGGAACGTACCCTCATTTAGAAAACATTATTTTTGCTTAAAAAACTCAAAACAGTGTAAAAAACAATACTTTAGTTTTTGTAAGTTTTACGAAGTGTTTTTCGGCTAAAATTTGTTTTGTTTATTTCAAAAAATCTCGGATGGGTCAGTCTACACACACATAAAGTTTGGTGAGTTTAACTTTTATTTTGTGGAAGTTATTCAAATTCAAGTTATTCAAATTTAAAGATAGGACCCTTATTTTGGCCCACCCTATATATATATATATATATATATATATATATATATATATATATATATATATATATATATATATATAGGGTGTTGCAGCAAAATTGTATACTTGACAAAAAATAAACAAAATATCAGGAGGTACTGAGGATCCTGGTGAAACCCTGGATGGATGAGATTGCTGTTCGATGCTTCTACTTCTTCCAACAGGACTTCACTTCTGCACACAAGGTCAAGCTTTGTGAATATTTAGCAGGGCACAATGTAGAAATTAATTCACTCTAGATAGGATTAGTCATAGACAATGTTAAGTAATACTTGTTTGACTTAACATTAAAAATGACCATATTATTTAAGAAAAGATCAAATTATTGCATTATTATATGGTGAAACGGCATGTTTATTCTTTTGTTATTAGAGATTTGCTAGAGAAACACTTTCTGAATTTATAGAAACTTTGCAAAATGATAAACATACATTGAACATTGTTCTATTCTATCTAATGGATACTGTGCTTTATTTGTCGTCTTGAGGTCCGCGAGTTTAAATGCCTTCTTGCTCATTTTCTCGGGAGAAGAAGATGATGATTTTTAACACAAAACTATATTTTATTGAATTAACTAATGGTTCTATATTTTTCTTAACTATAAATTGCTTTTAGATAGTAATCAGTGAAGGACGAGAGGGGGGGGGGCGGGGTGGTACCCCTTTTTTCCCCGGAACTTACAAGATGTTTTAAATAGACTAAAATTCTAGCAACAATTGACCTCATCTTTAATCTCTCCGACCAATGAAATATCTATTTATTATATGTGGTTCTATTTGACTATAAGGCCATCTCCAGTCAATCCTTTCAGATAAACTATTATACTCGGACAACTATCTCTACACTGTACTTCAAAAGTATATTACTACCAAGGAATATGCATCATGAAGAATTAAAAAAAAAACAATATTTATGATTGTGTAAATCACATTTGAATTGATGTAAAGATAATATATAAACCATTAAAATCAACTTATGTATTGTCTTACATGATAACAAATTATTTTAATCGTTGCAGTTTTGTGTTTTTAATAATTAATTGTTTCTTTTAATAATTTTGATAGTAATTGTTGGAATGTAAGCATTTAATCTAGCTTGTTTAGTAAACTAAAACACATATCAAATAGATTTCATTTTCATGAGAAATTAACAAAAATGTTTTCTCTCATTCCTAATGTGTCAATCTTTCAAATCTCTTCTATTTCACTCACAGTATTTTGACTCTCTCTATGTCACTCTAAATATTTTCAATGTCTTCTCTGTCACTCTCAATATTTTGAATCTTTGATATACTATAACTCTCAATATTTTGAATCAAGCAAACACTCAAGAATGGTTTTGATTTTTTCTGAGTTTTGGGGTGAGGAGTTATTATTTACATTTATACTATGGTCTTCATCAATGTTGATATTAATATTTATACAATATTTTTACCAATGTGCCCACCACCCCAGACCTCTTGCAGTTAATTTCTGTACATCAGTGTTTTTCCTGTATCTAAAAAAAAGTTTACTTTGATTTTAAATGTGTACGTTGATATTTCTTACACATTAAATCGAATGAACTGATGATTTGGGCAATTATTTTTCAATTAATGAACAGTTGGACATTGAGCTCACATGGAAAACATGACCTGAACGTTTTTTAAACTATTGTATTTTGTTGTTATTTTTTTTAATTAAAAATAATATCACATATTAAAAATCAGAAACATTAACATGGACAGATACTAAACATACTTCGAAGGCCGGCACATCTTAACCCTGAAACTCATGACCAGGACAGAGGGAGGTTTTGTTTTTTATTTGGACTTTTTTAATCACTATTTTATAGCCATCAACTATTTAAAAAAAGTATTTTTAAACTGGCATATTTTCAGTCATAAACAAATAATGTAGATCGTACACCTAAGTTGCTTATGTGGTGCATACTACATAGAAAACCTCTGCGAGTTTGAGGTCACAAAAGAGCTACTTACAATGGCTACTTTTTCTTCATAAGCCATATTGTTAAACATCAACCCTAATAATCGGCAGGCCGGTCTCATCTCGAATCTCTACACCACTTTTTTTTATTTCCTTAATTTAATCAAAATCATAGTCATCACCCAAGGGAGGAGAAGAGAGAAAAAGAGAGAGACTTTAAACACCTTTTGGTGTGTGGAGGTCATCTTCAAATTCTTTAGCTTAGTGGATAAAGTTTTGGCTCACTTGTAGGCCAAATTTTGCTTTTAAAATTTGTTATGGACCTAATAAATTTTCCTGACCTCTTTCTAATTAATATCAATCATCGTCTTTTTTATTATAAACTTATAATCTTCCAAATCACATAGAATGCACTTTTCGTTTTTATGTAGATCCTCTAACCTTTCTTTCTATATGGAACACAAGCACATCATTGAAATTTATATAGAGAGATAAAGATAGTTCAGAAGTAATTTTAATGTTGTTAAGTCAAGAGTCCAAAGAAAAACAATGTAAATAATGGTTTTGTTTTGCAGCATTAACAACCGATTATCATTTTTTGTAATGAAGTGTGAAAAGTTTCCAATGTGAATAACATGAGGACATGCAGTCATAGTTTTCATACAGTGAATGAATCAAAATATGAAAGTTCATAAAAATGTATTTCTCTATGGAGAAGTGGGTTTGAGATGAATCCCTGATTTATAGCCATGTGCAGTCACATTGGGATCTTTATTCTATGACTTATTCTTTTTTGCCAGGAAAATAATTTTAAATGTTGAATTTTGATTATTTTCAGACAAACAATTTGGGAAAATTTGCTTTATTGGGAGCTGCTTCTCAACTTGGTGGTATTGTCCGCACCACCGTCAGTATCATGGTCATTTTAGTTGAATGTACAGGTGACATCACACTCGGCTTACCATTAATGATGGTACTCATAATATCAAAGTGGGTTGGCGATTTCTTTTCAACTGTAAGTATATCACTTTTATTATCATAATTTACCACCTTTACCTAATAACATAGCAACTCTTATTTTGTAGGACTATCTAAGCTTGTTTCATTTATTGTACATTTTATCATCTATTGGAAGAGTGAGTGAGTGTGTAGACAATTAGCCTAATGAATACTGTGCTAGAATATTTTGGATGTTCATGCTTCTTGAATTTTATTTCCAGAGCATCAATTTGCAATTTTGGAATTTAATCGTTTTCATATAAGTAACTGTTGGCTACCTGTAATGATTTGAAAATTTATTTTCCTCCCCTCTGAGCAGTGCTTGTTTAAACTTTATAGTGGGGAATAAATTTTGCATATAAACTTAACATACAATGATCACCTACTTCCGTACAACTAGGTGTTAATGATCGCCCACTTCTGAAACATATAGTGTTTTTAAGGACATGTAACCGACTTTCTTTATTTTTATAAATCTTGATCAATTCTTAACTTCTTGGAGATAATTTTGGGTGTGTGGTTTGGGAGGAGGTTAACTAATTTTTTTCCTGTTGAAAAAATGCATTAAACCATGTAATAAATAAAATAATGACTTAATTTTTGACTATGTGTGTTTGGGGGAGTTAACTACTTTCTTTTTGTAATTTTTTTTTCTACTGAAAAAAAATACATTAAAACATTATAAAAAAATTACAAAAAGAAACTAGTTACCTCCCCCTAAACACACAGGGAAGGTAACTAGTTTCTTTTTGTAATTTTTTTTCTACTGAAAAAATACATTAAAACAAAAACAAATTACAAAAAGAAACTAGTTACCTCCCCCTAAACACACAGCCAAAGATTAAGTCATTATTTTATTTATAACATAAAATAATGACTTAATTTTTGGCTGTGTGTTTAGGGGAAGGTAACTAGTTTCTTTTTGTAATTTTGTTTCTACTGAAAAAATTCATTAAAACATGTAATAAATAAAATAATGACTTAATTTTTGGCTATGTGTGTTTGGGGAATTAACTAGTTACTTTTTGTAATTTTTTTTCTACGAAAAAAATACATTAAACCATGTTATGAATAAAATAATGACTTAATTTTTGGCTATGTGTGTTTAGGGGGAGGTAACTAGTTTCTTTTTGTAATTTTTTTTCGGGGGGATTCATTTTACCCGTCCTGGGGTGGGTATCCTTCTAATTGAATACTATAATCCATTTCCTTGTTCAGATACAGATTTTGTTATTTTGTTGGCAAAAGTATTTAAAACTCATTCACTTCTTTAGCTGAGTACACATATTTCTATTATTTCAGCTCAATTTGTTCAAGACAGAAACGTTCCGTTTTGTCATAAATTTCACAGAGCAAAAAACGCAACTAATCTGCGACGGAAATCTGTCAATAATATCAAACTATTGGCTGATGTAAGGGAAATAACTCTGAATTTTATTTTCTGAGTTAATTCCATTTTTGCCAGAGGTGAGTCGTACATTTTTATGACACAAATAACAAGTCGTTTCTTCTTTTCCAGGGTTTGTATGAAATGAACATTCATGTGGCAGGAATTCCAATGTTACCCTCTGAACCACCACCAATGTTTGAAGAAGTGAAAGCAAGGTTGGTATCAATAAGGGGGGGGGGCCTGCAAAGTAGGTTTACATTTTAACTGCTATTATAATGTTATTCTTTATTTAATTCTGGATTTGTAAGTTTTAAAGTAGATGAATTTAATAACATTTTATTAAGAAAATAATATTATTATATATGGAGTAATTAATATTTTATTTGTAGAAATCTAAACAAATTTATAATTTTTTGTAGAAATTTAAACAAATTTTAATATAATTTATATATACAAATTGAAACCATCAGTAATTTTCTTTGAATGTAGAATTCTTTAACGAAAAGAATCATGAAATTGATGCCAAATTAGAATTTCTGTAACTTCATATTCCAAGTGAAAAAAAATGTTCGTTCTAAATTTGAAATAATTTTAAACTATATGAAATTTTAATGAATTGTGACGGCTTACTGTACATGTTTATACATAATAATAATGGTTATCTTTAAATATGAATGAAAATTATTTGGTTATAGACAATAACTTTTCCATTTTTTTATAATGTTTGGACATAGTGTATTGTCAGCACTTCAATTATTCTAGCAACTGAAAGGGACGAGTTTAGCACGACACAATCAAATGGCATCACTCAAATCTCATACCTTTTCAAATGTAAACAAAACAGGTATTTTCAAATTGACTTTGTCTTAGAATTAACATTTTCCATTAAAATTTAAAAAAAAACTTTATATATATTCTAACAAAACATATTTATATTAATTTTTTTACAAAAAATGAATCCTAATGTTTGCGATGAAGATTGATAATTTGTATTATATGTATTATTTGGACAACTATTCTGATCTTGGTTGTTATTTTCACGTTTCGGTCGATGTAACCTCCAACCTTCTTCAAGTCAATCTTTTCAGAATTTGCCAATCTTTATGTCAGACTCGGGAACCTATATGGAATTTTGAACTGAACTCTTTATTTAATCTGCAGAGGTAGATTTTTCTCGTTCTGTCAGCCATGACCGGGTAGAAGTATTAATTATTATTAACAATCAGTTCTAAGTAAGAGTCTTCTGTAGGTTGACGGTAGAATCCTTACGATAGGTGATAATAATTAAGAATAAAATAATAAATGGCTGACATAACGAAAACAATCTACCGCTGTGGATTTAATAATGAGTTCGGTTTGAAATTCCTTATAGGTTTCTGAGTTTGACACAATTTCAAAGAGATACACCTAAAGATGGTCGGAGGTTACATCAGTGGAAACGTTTTGAAAATAACAACCACGATGGGAATAGTAGTTTGAATAGTCCAAATAATACAAAAATGAATCTTGTAACTTTTCTAACTTGAAAACGTAAAAGCACATGGCAAATATACAAATGAATTTAGCAACAATTTACCACATTTTTGTGGGGATTGAATGTCCATTGTACAAATACTTATTTTTATCCAAAAGTTTCTTGTTTTCAATTTGAAATGGTCAGAATGTATGAAAAGAAATAAAGAAAATATGCAGATTAATCTACCAACAATAGGTAAAATAAGAAAATAAAATAAAATGGAAGGTGAAGTTGTTTACTTCACCTTTCATTTTCACTTATTTTCTTTTTGGCAGATATTTCTCGTGGTAATATACTAAATGAAATAATCAGATTATGTTAGTTAAAAAACAAATAATTAAAAACAATACTTTTTTTCTTAATGGAGTATTCTGAGAAATTTCTATCTTTTGTACTTTGGTGAAAGAATAATTAATGAACTTTATATATTCTTATTGTAGTGTCAATTGTGCACTAAAAGCTATGGCTTTTTCAAGAAATCATCTCAAGATTCTCAAAACGGTTGCCATTATCAACTATTCCTGTGTATACAGAAGGCGTACACCCACAATTTAGAGATTATAGGTGTACCTCATTTTTTTCAACCTTCATTCATTAATTTACTTTATGGCTTTTTCCACGTTTTTATCCGTGACCCCCTCCCCCTTATATTGTCTACGACTACCTTTACAAACTGTTGTCTGAAAGACGGCTTGGTGGAAATAACTTATTTTCTTCTTCTCTTCATTGATTTCTTTTCTTTTAACCTTGTTACTAAAAATAAAAGAAAAAAAATTATATATTTTTGTAAAGTTTAAAAGTTGAAGAAATACATTATTTGTCCCCTCTTCTGTTTTTTTAAAATCATTAGTAATAAAGGCTTTGTCATCATTCATCATTTTCAGTTTAACGTTCATTTTACATGCTGACATGTGTTGAACGACTTTTCGAAATTGACTTTCGAACTAACTTATCTTTGTCTGGGTTTTTATTTCTCTCAAATCCATCCTTATCACTTTCTCACATGTTTTCATTGACCTTCTGCTTTGAACTGCACCTGCTACCTTATACACTCTCATCCATTCTTTCAATGTGGCCATACAATCAGTCTCCTGTTCTGTGCACATCCCCATATACTCTTCAGATTGAATCT
The DNA here is from genome assembly GCA_963556195.1 of Sepiola atlantica. Classification (NCBI taxonomy): domain Eukaryota; kingdom Metazoa; phylum Mollusca; class Cephalopoda; order Sepiida; family Sepiolidae; genus Sepiola; species Sepiola atlantica. Next base: position 114,435,176 of record OY744517.1, on the reverse strand, counting down.
TCCTTTGAGGTCATCAGATCTGTCTTTAAGACTCACATTACACATTCACCGTAACATTTTCATTTCATTTCTCATTTTTTTTCGCCAATATCATTTGATTGCATGTTAAAAAATGAATATGAATATAAATATTTTGTAAGAATTAAACATAAATTGTTTTTGCTTTTTTAATGGAAATAATATTGAGACAAAGTCAATTTGAAAATATGTGATTCACTTTGTTTACATTTAGCAAGGAACGGTATGTGAAAGATACAAGATATGGTCTTATACTAAACGTGTTCGTTTTAAAGTCCATGCTATGAGCATAATTGAGAGTACTGAAAATATGCTCTTCCCTAAATGTTATTTATTCTATTATGCTAAAAATTGTCATATTGAACTTTCTTGTCCAATTGCAGTGATATTATGAGCAAACCTGTAGTGTGTGTACATCCAATTTGTTCAGTTGGAAAACTTGTAGATCTTCTAAAAATAGAGACTTCATGTGGTTTCCCTGTTGTCGCTTTTCCTGATGACCGACCAACAGTAAATACTTCAAGAAAGGTAAACTAATTTATTTTCAAATATAATTTTAAATTAAGTCATAGGAACGAATCTTGATATTAATTACAAAACCCGTCCTAGAATTAAATATTGATAGAAAAGAAACAAGACGTAACAGAACAAAAACATTTATATAAATATGTATTAACAAATATTTGAAAGTTTCTATTACATACATAAATGTCCTGAGTGTAAATTGTCCTTTGGTGAAAAAGAGGAAGGTTAGTTTTTCTGTGAGAGAGTCTGTGCATGACATAGTATGATAGCAGTTTCTCTATGCGCCATGTGGGTGAAACTATGATGATACCATCCTTTTAAGCTGCTGATAGTGAAGCCTTGTCCGATAGCAGGGAAGTGGGAGAAGGAAGGTGTTGTCTCACTCCAATTAGACATTTATGTTCTTCTAGCTGTCAGCAAAAGTTGTAAAAAGTTCGCCAGAGAGTCACTATACCAAGCCTCCTGATTGGTCCACACATGACCCAAATCTGTTATGCTTAACAACACCCAACACAAAATATAATTACAAAATAGTTTGTTACTATTGCAAGGTTGCATTTGTACTTTAATTAATATGAAGGAAAAAATAAGAGGGAGGAAATTACAGTTCATTAAGGTGATTGAAAGTTACGAAAAATAAAAATAAATTTAGAAACAAGTGAAATCAGCAACATGACATTAATTCAGACAGTTTCTATGAGTTTGTTAGAACTTTACAAAAAATAAATTAATTCACTCAATAAGGCCCGAGCCTAAATAATAAAACAACAACAACAACAACAACAACAACATCGAGGCAACATTCGACTTTATTCATCAAAATAGTCTCCTTCTAGAGTGATACATTGATTCCAACGCTTCTCTATCAATTCGATGCCTTTTTTTGTAGTACGATGAAATATGCCTCAGTTTCCGATATCACTTTTTCATTGGAGCCAAATCTCTTTCTATAGAACATTCTTTTGTAGGTATGTAAACAACCAGTAGTCACCGGGGGCCAAATCTGGAGAATATGGTGGGTGCAGAAGCAATTAAAAGTACAATTCATGTAGTTTTTCTATCGTTGTTATTGACTTGTGACATGGTGCATTGTCATAGTAAAAGAGCTGTTTTTTTTCTTTATTTGTGGCCGTTTTCGAGGCATTTCTTTTTTTAAACACACCAATGATGCTATATAATATTCAGTATTGATGATTTTTCTTTCACAATGTAATCAATGAACAAAATACCTTGCACATCTCAAAATACGGAAGCAAAAAAACTGCTAATGTTTACATCTTTGGTCACTTTGGACGGCTTCCACCTGCTTCTGTCCACTCAACTGACTGTTGATTTGACTTCATAGTGAAGTGGTGGTTCCATATTTCATCTATTGTCACATATTGATGCAAAACTCCTTGCGATTGCATTGAAACAGTTGCAAACAACGCACTTAATCGTCAACAAGTTATTGTTTTTGATTGACTGTGAGCAAATGCGGCACACACTTTAAACACAGCTTTCTTGTTGAAAACTGTTCGTGTAAAATTGTGAATACACTGCTTTGTGATATCTTCAACTCCTCTAGTATCTCACATAGCTTCAATTTACAATAAGCTAAAGAGAGTTTGTGGACTTTTTTATGTTTTCTGGGACAACTGCCGAACTTGAGCGACCTGAATATTCAGCATCATTTGGGTCTGTATGACCGCATTTAAAGTCAGCATACAACCTATTAACCTTTGTTTTCGACGGGGAAGAGTCTGAATAACATTTATTAAGTCATTGCCTTGCTTGAACAGTATTTTGCCCCATCCGAAAGCAATGCTTAATAAACACACGAAATTTAGATTTTTCTATGGTTTTGAAAATTTGCAACAGTAGTTTCACTTAAATAAATCCGATTGGACTCAAATTTTGACACGTACCATTCGAAGGTTAGCACTTAATACAAATCATATGGACTTTTATTAGTGGCACCATCTATATGCATTGAGTTATGTCTTATATCTGTTGGATATTCCTTTGTAATCATATAGTGGCTTTATTTGGACTCCATGTGTGACTGCTTAGCAATCTTTACTAATCAGTCACCACTCATGGATAGAATGTCAGTTAAATGATGAAGAATATTATGAGAGGATTAAAAATGATGAATAACATTGACAGTGAGTGAACTGCTTGGATGAATTGATGATCATGAACAGGAGAGAATATTTAAAATATTAATTTATTCTATTCTACCATGATTATCACAACAGGTTGGCTGTGTCGTTAGGTTTCTTGAACTTTACTTTGTCCTTTTTCTTTTTCCAAGTGGCCAAGGGGAAGAGCATCACCTGTCTAATTTGTATTTCATGCCGGCCGCCATAAGTCACTATTTCAAAATATCGCTCTCTATCTTATCATGTGACCCCATTCGGCCAATCAGAGATTTATATTTCTCACCCTCCTTTTACTATCTAACATATATATCTTTACTATATAATAGAGATTTTCTGTATTTTTAAACCGAAAATCGGAATATTATTTAAAATCTATTATTATATAAAATCTGAATGAATCAACACTTTTTTCCTATATACTTTAATGACACAAAGTACATGCTAAACATCATGTAGTTCTGAGATTGAGTTATTTTTTTAAAGTTCCATTTTAGTTAATTAACCATAAATTGTAATTAACTGAACAAGTCACTCATTTCTCACTTAGCTATCTATGTATTTCACTCGCCTTCTCTCACTCTATGTTGATTCTACCACTCTCTATTTTTTAAATATCTCTGTGAGCATTTGGAGAAAGAGTGACTCCCTTTTTTCAGTGTTGCTTCTTAATTGCTTTATTTTGCTACACACATCATAAACACGAATTTAAATTAAATAGCAAACAAAAAAGTATTTTCAATTCTATCGTATCCATAAGTATAATAAAGAAATGAAGAAACTTTTTATTTTTAGTTATGCAAGAAGAATGTCTTAACAGATGTGTCACAGTTTATGAATTTTCAAATGAAATCAAAGTGGAGTAAATAGTGGTCATGGTTGGTCTTATAAAAGCATACTAATCATTCTACTGAAATTGTTTTATCTTTAATCTTAATGAAATTTAAGCTACTAACAAAGGATGAAGAATCATACTGAATCCAAACATTTGAGTACAGTTTGATCAAAATTAAAAATATTCTAAACCCATAATTTTAAATGTGTGAGCTCAAGTTTACAATTTTAACAATAGTGATGTGTGCTTTTGATTGATTTGATAATTTAAACTGTTCTTTGTGCAGCAAAAAAGAAGAAGCTAGATAATCATAGAAACAAAACAGATTTCACTTTGTGATGAAACCAATAAAATTAATAGAAAAAGATGCAGTCAACATTTTTTACTGCTCTGTTTGTCTGTCTGTCTCTCTCGCTATTATTATTTGTGAGTTGTGAATCCTTCGCACTAAACCCACTGAACTGGCCTTGGCCTTTTGGCTAAGATCAAAGTGTAGTATCTGTTCCGATGGATACTGCACGCCTGTCCTGTGCAGTTCTAGGAGGTCCACCCTCCCAGGCTTTGCCTCCCCTCTTTGGGGAGGAGTAAGTTTATTGCTTACTGTCTGAGGCGCCCCTACCGGAGAATGCCGACGGGGCTGCCCAGGCAATTTTTAAATGGCCAGAGTGCTCACCTCTCGAGCGCTGGCTTTTCAAACCCCACTTTCTCGACCCGATCTTGGGTCACATCTTACTTGTGGGAGTAAGATAAAACTGGCCTTGTGCCTAACTCCTGGAGAGGAGTAAATAAAACTAAACCCACTGAACAAAGGAAGACTCATGAAAACTGATGTCCCCGACACAGTGGTCTTATAAAGGGAGACAATTCTTGTTTTTTATACGAGATATTTAAGTTAGAATTAATTTATTCAAGACAAACTTATTTACAAACATGAATAATTTAATAAGAACAAAGATTTTTCCATGAATTCCAATAATAATATTGTATATTTTTTCAGGTCCCAGAAACGTATGGCAAGATGAAAGGTTTAATACTTAAATCTCAAATTCTTGTTCTCTTGAAATATAGGGTAAGTGACCATAAATTTGCGTCTATCTTTTCAAGATTTTTTATTTAATATAAAAATTGCTAACCTGTTTTTAAGTATTGGTTAATTTTCATAAAAGTTTATTTTAATATTCATAATTTTGCTATTGCATTTAATGTTCAAATAATTTTAGAATAAATGCTTCTTAGAATGTCAATTCAAACGTTATTTAAATAATATCAAATACAGAATAACTGTTTACTAGTGATGTGTTCGGAATCTGAAAGAAAGATAAAAAAAATCGCTGAAATTTAAAATGAAGCAATTTCTAAATTATTTCTTATTCAGATATTTGCAGCTGAAGGAGCTGTACAACCACGATCCCTTAAAAGTGCAAAATTTAGAGATTTTTACAATGTAAATTTCACAATAAAAGTAAGTATTTGCAATTTATAAATTCTTTCTTTGAAAAATATATTTTTTTAATCTGCTGCTTTGATTCTGTATAATAATGAAACTATAAATGTACATTTAATGAAAAGACAAATTAAGACATATTTTGTATTTTGGCGGGGTTTGTGGACGCTTAGACAGCGTCCACTCTATATATTTTATCGTACAAGCAACACATTAAATGAGGACAAAACAAAGCCAATATATTTAAGATACCACATTTATTTAATGTAAGCCCAGATAGGATCGCTCCCAATTGAATTGTGTGCATAAAATATATAAATAAGTCCAGGAAAGTCTGTAAAGAGTGTGTGTGAAAAAATTAAGAGACTGTCTCACATACCTAGGATTTTGTGCATACTTTAGATGCACATGTTGTTCGAGGTAAAAGTATCCAGGAGTGGTCTACCAAGCAGTGTGTCAGGCGAGGCAAAAAACAAAAACAAAAAAAAACCAGAATCTTTTTGTGCTTTGGCTTTTATAGTTCCTAACAGTAGTTTTGTCAATGGACATTATGTTCAGCTAGCAGGCAGTTAGCTCATGTGAACTGCTCAGAAGCCTGGGTGTCTGCTTTATAATGACTTTTACAAACTTTGGTTTGCAGGTCACAAACTGGCTGAAGCAGTCTCATTTGGATAAATATGTAGTGCTGCTACTGCTTGCTAACATGTCAACTGCCCTAACAGCTGCTTTAAAGACTTGAGGGTAAACTAGTCTCACAAATTATAGTGTGCACTTCAGACAGGAATGCTCACTAGATTGATGAATGGTTTCTGTTTCATCCTGCCATCGTTAAGATATTCTGGTGAGTTGATTGGCCTAATTTGCATGAGATTAGATGAGTGCCATGTCGATCATTAACCCATATTCTGCAGCTAATACCTGGTAAATGCTGAGCAGACACTTTATTAGCATCTCTGATGTTGCTTTAGAGTACTTTCTGTTTTCTCGAAAATGTGTCAGAAACCAAGCAATGCATGCATGTCGAGTCTGTCTGTAGGTAAATCATCATTACCTTCCCCTGTCATGCCAAATTGACCCTAAAAGCACCACATCAAGCTCAGCCAAGTTGATATAGTTACTTTTGTGCACCACACATATCCAGATGATGACTTCAATCATGGATCCATTTCTTTCCACAACAACACCAGTAGCCAATGAGCTTATGTCAATCCGCATGGTGACACTGTGTACATTCATGCATCTGTCACCATGTGCATTCTAGTCAAGAGGGAATCTTGCATTTCATCATCCCAATCAATCATTATTGCATTCATTCATCACTTCACAAATTCAGTTACAGCATGGTGCCAGCCACACACAAAAGTAAAAAGATAGGCATTTTTTATAATTTCTTTATCCTAAATTTAAACATTACTTACAGCATAACCTAATATATTTACTAATATTTCTCATTCAAGTTAAAACAGACATTGTAGAAATTTTATGTATTCGATATTATAAAGTTTATTCAATATTTTCTTTCTACCAAAATAGAATCTTATTTGCTTTCTTTAGCAATGATTTGCTAATTTTGTTTCATGTTTCGTCATTTATAATTGAAATATCACTTCCGGTGTTAATTTTGAGTTTAAAGTTTCTATTGTTAATTTCCACATACAAATGGACGTTTCTGACCATGCTAAGTTCACTACATCTATATTACTTGTGTTTCATTTCCGTTTGGTTCTGCAGTAGGTACTCTTATGTTTTATATTTCCACAAAAAAAACAAAACACTTTTATCATGGAAAAAATATTTCCTTTTAAAATGAAGGCCAATGCAACCCGTACACAGATTTGGTTTCAAAAATGTTTTTCAATATTCTACTATCGTATTTCAAAACAAATAGCATATAAGCATCAACAATTGCTTTTTTCTTCAATTTGTGTTTTGAATTTACAATGTTCTAACATTCTTCAGTGAATTTGTGAAGCGTTATATCAAGCTCTTTGTTAGAAGTAAGTTCTTGAAATAAAAATCTAAACATTTTAACATATTATGGTTTACTTCATGTAACAAACACTTTTGATTTACATTTCTGGCATAGGCGACAAAATCCTTGTTTTTGCCTTTTACCATATTTAAATATTTGTAGCGACCATGAAATAAGGAGTTTTCTCCCACAAAATACTCGACGAAAAAGAAATTTCACACGTTTTTCTAGGAAGAACGAAATTTCAATATCTATTATTTTAGCCTGGACCTGATTTTTGCAGTAGGAATCTCATTTTTATTGCATCAGTCAACTTTTCATATTCCTGTTATATAGCTCAGCATATCTTCTAAAAGGATGATTGAAACGTAATACCATCTTCTGGGCAATAGTGAAAACACTGTTGTGAAAAAACTTGAATCTTCTTCACTCAATATTTGTGTCGTCGTCGTCGTCATCATCATCATCATCATCATCATCATCATCATCATCATCATCATCATCATCATCATCATCATCATCATCGGTTTATGTCCGTTTTACATGTTGGCATGCGTTGGACTGCTTTAAAAAATTGACCTCCAAAATAACTTATCTCTGAGAGGTCTTTATTTATCCTTCTTTCTCTCAAGTCCATTTTATCACTCTCTCCCATGTTTTGCTTGACCTTCCCCTGTAAACTGGACTTTCTACCACAACTGTTCTACATCTACTATCTCAAAAACTTTCATCCATTCTTTCAACGTGGCCATACCATCGAACTCTCCTATTCTGCACACATGCCCCTATACTGTCCAGATGGCTAATAAAACCCTACCCGAGAGTCCAACATTCAATCTCCTCGGCCTAACATTCATAGGTAACATGAATTAGAACAAGTACATTAAACATATTGCCAAGGTGGGCTCCTTCTACCAGGCCAGACTTCTCACAACTGCCAGTATCCTATGTCTCTACAAAGTCACAATTCGCCCATGCATGGAGTATTGTTGTTACATTAGGGCTGGTGCACCAACCACTAGTCTCTCCCTCTTCGACAAGGTCCAAAAAGAGCCTCTAATCTAATAAGCCCCACACTATCTACCAAGCTCCAGACTCAATGGAATATGCTCCGATGAACTTGCTATACTGCTGACCCATCAACGTAAATACCCCCGACCAACCTGACAATCAGCTAAATCCTTCCACTGTAGAGGTCCCCAGATGCCAGAAGACTTTCTACTTAATAGCTTCTTTCCTCAAAATTTTAGCCGTTGGAATTCTTTCCCTGCTCTCCTCTTCTCTTACTGTACCAACATGAAGAAATTTGAATGTAATGTGAACAAACATCTCGCTGCACAACTCCCCACTTAGGATGCCCCTATAAATCTTGCCCCTAATTTATAGTATTCCCTTATATTTCAGTGGCAATGGGTCTTGTTTGGGGTGAATTAAAGTAAAAGAAAAAATGATTTTATCTTCCTCGGAAGTCATCAGATCTAAGCCTATAAGCTCATCTAATAAACTAGACTGTTGCATCTAATAAACTAGACTGTTGCTCTAATATTTTATCATGTTCTTTGATCTACTTGTGATATTTGATTTTCCATATTCATTTCCAAATATTCCTGTTGTAATTTTTGATTTTCCACAAAAAACTTCATTACTGCTGAAAACAATTTTTTATTCAAACTCTTCACGCGGTTTTCATACGAAAAATAAGCAAGTTTGTAACGAAAACAAACCTCAATAATATTTATTTCAAAATAACAGTCTTGGTTAGATATTTTCAAAGAAAAACAACACAAATCTCACTTGAAAGAAAACAGTCCAAAGAAAATCCTTGAAAGTAACAAGTTTTCTTTTTCCATTTGCTTTGACGAAAAGAACAAAGATGGCCACATTTTGGAGATGAGCAGTTTTATATTATGTTGAGTTGTCGTTTCAAATTTATCTTTTGTAACAAATGATCACACTGTGATAGGTTAGCATTAGTGAGAATTTAACCATAAAATTTCTACCTCATTTGTGAGTCAAGATATTTTGCTTAAAATAAATGATATTTTATATATAAAGTAAAGTGAGATTTTTCCTCTATTTCTTTGACCGGTATAACCCCCCCCCTAAATAAACTTAATATAAAAAGCTGCTTCATATGCGATTTAGTCCAATTATTTGTATGTGCTTTCAGAAATTTATTTTTGAATTTAGCGATTTTTATATTTTATCAGGTCAGCCGTTTTCTTCTTGAATTTAAGCATGGGAGTAGGAGTGACTTACTCACGCATAACATAGTAAAATAAATACGGTATACATCAAATTAGGGTCTCTTTTTCATATAAGCATCATATTAATTACAATGACAATTAGAGATTCTGATTACAAAATATACAAAAAAAGCAAAAACTTTCTCACAATATACATAGCAAAATAGACACTACATTTCTTTGTTTAAAACTAAATGTTACTGAACAGTATGTGCTATTTTTTAGTTTCGTTGATCAAACATGAACGATTCGGTTTCCAATATACTTACTGTTACGTTTACATATAAAATTGGGATTTGTAGAGGGATGTCTTATAACTAAATACATTTCAAAATCTATCCATACAAAAATATGTACTATTTTTATTTACAACACATTAAACCCGTCAAAAGTTAAATTGTGAAGAAAAGAGCATTTGTTGCACAATGGGATAACACTTGGTCGGCCCATAGAAACTAGGTTGAGTGTAGTCACACAGAGAGAAAGTGATAGACCAAACAAATTCATTGTCAACGAAACGGAGATGACCATGATTAGGCAGACAACAACCCCAAAGAATCATCCCCTATATGTACATACATTGTGACATAACATGCTATTTATAAATTTGATTTCTATTTACTTTTTATTTTTCATTTAAATCTAATTTATATCTTATTTATTAATCAAACCCGGAGGCGATTTTTGCACAAAATATTCGCTTACTCTTCTAATTAAACGCTGCTATTCTTACAAATAGTACTTTACAAATTACTGTAAAATAGTAACTTTCTTCCAGTGTTTGTGTATAAACACAATTAGTTAAAATTCTTTACAAACTTAAAATAAAAAAAAGATCTTCGCCTCTACACATGCACCTTGCTATGAAACAATACTAACGTTTACATATTCATTATTATTCAACGTTTTAATAATTAATTAAAGAACACAATAATTAATACTTATAGATAATGGGTTCAGGGGTGGGAGCATGAGTTACTTGTGTTCTTCAATTTTCTTGTGACGCCAGTGCATGGGTCCTGCTAGCAAGCAATACAAGTATAGTTTTATTAATATAAATGCTTTTCTTAAGACTTAAAAAAGGTTCTATCATCTTATTTAGGTATTTGCTATTCCACATTCCAAATTAACCGCTAGTCTATTTCTTCAAGCAATTGTGTTTTTCTTCTTTCATTTGATCACACCAATTAAATATTTCCAGGTCAGTGAATGTTTTTCTCCATTCAAAAGCATCTGCTGCCATTACTGAAGTAAAATAAAAAAAATAGTTAAAAGAAAGGAATTGAATTTGTTTGAAATATTTTTTATGCTTTTTCTGTAAAAAAAAAGTTCTTTTTAAAAAAAAAAAATGTCTTGTCATCAATTTCAGGACCTCAACATCACAGAGACTGATCGTGACTGTGTGATGGACTTAAGAAAATATATGGCAAATAATCCATTTACTGTCCATAGTGTAAGTTGACTCAAATTTCATTGGAATTAAATCGAATTAAATAAAATAGTTAACTTTTGTTTGATCATTTTTTCTAATTAAGAAAAATAATTGATGAAAACAATTTTTTTTTCATACTTTTATGATTAGTTTAAGAAATTTTCTTTATAATTGTTTATTTTTACATTTAATGTCATGATTTGAAACTTATTTGTCAACATTTTATAAAAATTAAAATCATTTTGAATGATATATTGAATGTGTATAAGTTTAGTATAAAAAGAATAAAAATAATGATATTTATAATTATGGTGCATTTACTTTGAGTTAATTCTCAAATGATCATGCCCAATGCGGGTTTATGAGGTGTCACTTACAAAAGTTGAAATAATGGAGCACCTGATCAGTAAGTTTATGAATAAATGGTTGGGGAAGCCAAATTCCTTGACAAACGTGGCACTATATAGTTCATCAACGAAGCTAAAACTTCCGTCATTTATTGAGGAATATAAATTAGGTAAAGTGCAACTTTTTCAGATGCTGTGTGAGTCTTGCGACCCACTAGTGAAGAATGTCAAACCATCCATAATAATTGGTCGAAAATAGAAGGCAAAACAAGCTGTAGAAGATGCAGAATAGACCTTTAGAATGAAAGAAATAATTGGTGTCGTGGCATGTGAAAGAGCCGGTCTAGATCTTTACCTAAGCAAAGGAAAATAGTTTTGGAAGAAATTCATCATCTTGAGGAAGCCATGCGGATTGCTACAGCTGTAGGTCAAAGAAAACGGGGCGCATGGAGCAAGTGGAGAGTTCAAAAGAGAAATCACAGTTAACCTTCATGCCTGGGGGTTAACTACATCTTATCGATGCAGAGCATGTGAGAAATCTGCTAGTCTCAAACATATTCTCACTGAATGCGAACATGCTCTGAGAAGCTACATGTGGAGACAATGAAGTATTGAAGATTATTATGGAGGCTTCGAAGATATGTTGTGAGACTGATAATGAAGCTCTAAATGTCATCAGTACAACGATCTATTTCGTTACAGAAGGAAATAGTTCAAAGTCCATGGGTAAAAATAGCCAAAGCCTGTCATTGTTTGATGGCTGCATGGTTGACACGTTTTATTCAACTTAGAACGGTGGCTCGTATTTCCAACTGAACTAACGTTAATTGATCGGCATTTGGTCCGTTAATTTGAAGAAAGTTTTCATCATTGAATTAACGGTCCTATTTGAGGAAAATTTTGACTGGACACACTAGCACAAGTTGGAAAGATATGAAGATCTATGAGAACAATGTGTCAGAAATGGCTGGAAAACCATTGTATTTTCTATCACACTCTAATGCTGAGGTTTAATTGCCAACTAAACCTCCGCATTCTTCAACAATATTGGTCTTTCCCAATTGGACAAGACAAAATACATGAAGAAAATACAAGACAAGGCTCTATCTGCATTAGCATGGATATGACAATGAAACAAAGTCTGGCAGTATTATGAGATACTGCTGGGACACTCTGGGCTAGTGGTAATGATGCTTCGGCCCCGGAACCATGTCTGAACCCAGATTATCATCTGATGAAGGCTTTGATGGAAGCAATGCTGCTGTACAGGCTACGGTTATTGTATAAACATATATATATATATATATATATATAGTTTTATAAATATATATACTATATATATAGTCATCCACATACAGCCTGTTTCGCTGTTTCACAGCTCATCATATATATATATATATATAATACGATATATATGTATATACTAGATATATAGTATGAACATATATATATATATATATATATATATATATATATATTGTTATTTTATTTATATTATTGTTTTTGTTTTTGCGATATTGATAATTAAACATCTTCAAATATCTTTTTATGGGGAAGCATTTACATAAATTCCAAGGGGGAAACGTTGTTCTTTTAATCAGTATCCACGGACACGTGTTTCACCGTCTAGGGCTCATCAGCGGGGCAAGACCTCGTGAGATTGGAGACCGGAACCCTAATGACTGAAGCTCGGCACTCTTACCACTGTCCACGTAAACTTGCTGGCAGTGGAAGAAGTATATCGCATATAAATTTTGTCATTTTATTTATTGTCCGTGAATAATCACACTGTTAAAAAGAAAAAAAACGTTTCCCCTTCCATGTAAAAATTATTTGAATGTGTTCAATTATCAATATCGCAAAAACAGAAACAATAATATAAGTAAAATGATCAAATTTATTGCATTTGCTACCGAGTTTTCGTGACTCAGTGGTAAGGATATCAGGCTTTAGCACTGAGGTCCCTGTTTCGAATTTCACTAGGTCTAGCCACACTAATGAGCTGTAGACGGCAAAATACGTGTCCTTGTGTGTGTATATATATATATATATATATATATATATATATATATATATATGAGAGAGAGAGAGAGAGATTTGGATTTTTCATTTAGAAGATAGATTATTCAGTGACGACCGGAGTTAGGCCAATAAAAAACAAGCTCGATGATACTCGATTACAGGGTACAGAGCATTTATATGTGATTTTTTGAAGGCTTACAAATGCATTCCGTTCAGGAGCCCAATCATCACCACAAGGTCTTTTGTGATGATGATTGGGCTCCTGAACGGAATGCTTTGGTAAGCCTTCAAAAAATCATATATATATATATATATATATATATATATATATATATATATATATATATATATATATGTGGTTTGATAAGTTTACATCGACAAGTTAAGGTTTCGTTGTGTGTGACCTCCTCAGAGCCGCTATTCTATTCAACTATTCAACTCTTTATGCATCATTGAAACAAATTATATTGAATTCTAGTCAAGAAACAGTACAATCTGCCCAATCTATAGTTACCTTCTATTAGAAAATGATATGTCCACTATCTAAATCTCTAACTGCTTTTATTATAATTAGTTTGACACCATGGAAATTCCAGGGTATTTTCTACATCAATCTGTATAATTCTTTTATTTTTTTATGGAAATCGCTCCAAATAAGGCATGAAGCAACTTAATGTAAGGAGCTAAAAAAAAAAAAATACTACTTCAAGGTCAAAAACTAGCCAACTAAAAAGTGTTAGATGGATAGATTCCGACACAGAAAACAGCAATTATTCCCCCTTTGTCAGAAACATCGCTCATAGAATGTAAGGACTAAAGGACAACTCTTTATAATAATATTTGTTTTGAAATAATAAATGTCTGTCAGGGTCAATACTATTAAGAAAAAAATGACTCTTTCATCTTCCGTAAAAATAATTGTCATTATCAGCTAAATATTCTTTAAATAAATAAAACGAATATGTTTCTTCTTTATCTATTTATTTAAACTTGTAGAAATTTAATTCTATTTAAAACAATAAATTTTCTGTTTTCTTACCATAAAAATATTTGTCAGCGAAAGATTCTCAAATTAATCAAATAAAAACAAATATCACTTTTTGAAATGTTATTTATTTAAAATTGTTTTGGGACAAGACAATACAATTAGATTTTAGAACAATTCATTTTAAAATGGGTAAAGTCGAAATTGTTTACATTAGCGATATCAAATTAATCACCAATCACCATCTTTGCTAATCAGACGATCTCATGTTTTAAAAATGTCTGTAAAAGATGATAATGTATGTACAAACATAAAGTGGTTTAGTGTATTATTATATAGATATCACTGGTTTTAGTTGATTTATGAAGATCACACATTTCAAGATTACTGCCACTTGTTCATACTGATTAATGTTTAATGTGCATATTGTATTGTGTTATGAATTGTAAGTTTTCACTAAAATAAAATTGTTATTTCAATAACACATCACTCAATAAATCCCAGGCCTAACATATAAATGACGTCACTAATAAAAATCCTTATGATTTTGATAAAGTATTAGCCTTCAAATGACACGTGTCAAAATTTGTGTCCAAGAAGATTATTAGTTTGTAAATTAGAATTATTTATGTGAAGTTACTGTTTCAAATTTGAATTTTATGTATTGATAAAGCATTGGTTTCTGATAGATAAATATACTGTTTATGCAAGGCAATAACTTGATAAGTGTTATTTTGAAACAACGGTTAAGAGGTTGTATTCTGACTTTAAACGCGGTCATACAGACACGAATAGTGCTGAACACTTCGGTCGTCCAAATTCGTCAGTTTCCCGATAAATATAAAAGAAAGTCAACAAACTGATCATAAATTGAATTTGCGTGATATAGCAGAGAAGTTGAAGATATCAGAATGGCAGTGTATTCACCATTTTGCATGAACATTTCCCAATTACAAAGCTGTGTTTAAAGTGGGTGCCATATTTGCTCACAGTCGATCAAAAACAACAACTCTTCGACAATTCAGAGCATTGTTTGCAATTGTTTCAATGCAACAAAAAGGAGTTTTGCATCAATATGTGACAATGGATCCACTAGTTCAAAGACAAATCGGTGGTCAGCTAAGTAGGCAGCGGCAGGTGAAAGCCATTCAAAGCGACCAAAGATGCAAGCATCAGCAGGCAAGGCTTTGGCCTCCGTATTTTGGGATGCACAAAGTATTTTGCTCATCGATTACATTGAGAAATGGAGAACCATCAATAGCGAATATAATCGCCAAAGAACGGTCACAAAGAAGAAAAGGGCTCTTTCACCAAGACAATGAATCGTGTCACAAGTCGATCACAACGATGGCAAAACGACATGAATTGCATTTCGAATTGTTTCCTCACTCACCCTATTCTCCAGATCTGGCCCCTAGTGACTACTTTCTGTTTGCAGACCTCAAAAGAATGCCATAGGAAAAGAGATTTGTCTACAATGAAGAAGTGATATCAGAAACTGGAGCATATTTTAAGACCAAAGACAAATCGTTCTACAAGAATGTCATCGAATTGCTAGAGAAGCATTGGCATCAGTGCGTCACTTTAGAAGGAGACTATCTTGATGAATAAAGTCAAATTTTGCCTAAAAGTTATTGTTTGATTATCTATGCCCAGGACTTATTGAGTGATGTGTTATAAGTTGAGATCCGATCATGCAAGAATAAATATAAATAGAAACAGTTTTTCTATAAACACTTCCACCCAAGATGTCACTTGATTTGTAATATTATTTCAGCTGACAAATATCTTTCTTGATTATATGGTAGATTATAATCTACCATAATGACTGATATGAGAAGTTACAACACCGAGTTTTATCAAATATCTTAATGTTATGTGTAAATTTGATTAAGTAAATGAGAATGTTATCTATTTAATGTTTGTGTTTTAAGGTTTCAGCAAACATTTAACTATTTATATTTTCTTTCTTTCTTTTGTATAAAATCAATGTTGAAATCTTAGAAAAAACTCATGTTCATTCAATTCTATTTCAGACTTGTTCCCTACCAAGATTATTCCGTCTTTTCCGAGGTCTTGGACTACGGCACTTAATAATAGTGAATGATCGGAATGAGGTAAGTTCATTTCTTCCATATTTCAATAGACCACAGAGAGGTATTAACCTTTATCATGCATCAGTCTTGATTTAGAAACTGATTTTCACGGCAGTTAGGGCATCTCTCTTTGGAAAACTGTAGTCCTATTTACTTTTTTGACATTTACTCTATAAATATTTGACATCTTTTTTTTATATTTGACCAAGGTGACACTATCGACCAAGAAAGGCTTTTTAGAAGGTGTGCCAATCAGAAAGACTTGATGGCAAAAGTGCTCATTAATAAAGATGAATGAAAACCTTTTAAAATTTAGGGCTGTGTTTTAGCACCAGTTCTGTTTAATCTGTTCTTCATTTGTATCATCAGACAAGTAATACAGCAACTGGAAGAAGGTTATAAACTTTCACTACAAATATGATTATTCCATCTTTAACCTGCATAAAATTAATGCCGAAATAAAAACACTTTTTATTCTCATCCAAGAAGCTTTATTCACAGATTAATGTGTCTTGATGAAGCACAATCCAAATGACCTCATAGACACTGAGGTGCTTTGCCAATCTGCACCAAACTAATGTGCTGTGACAAAAATAGCAGAACCGAACTTTGAGAAGGAGCATCGTAACAGATCCAATATGACTAAAAAACCTTGTTATAAGATAGAGGTCAGCCCTACAATATCTAGAGACTACCAATTTTCTTGTTTTCCTACATCTCTGAAAATCTAAACTTTAACTATTGCTTCAATCTAGGGTTCACTAACTAATACACAGATGCGCTTCCCTGGAGATCAAGGGACTACTACTATTCAAGATACAAATAAATTTCTGATATAATTATTCTTTTTAGGTCATAGGTTTTACAAAAGGAATCCTCCTCTTAAATGAGGCACATTTTCAGAAAATGAAAGTTAAGAACACAAATAATATATCAAGTTGCACAGAAAAAGAAAGTGAATGAATCCTACTCAAAATCACAACCTTTTATATTCTCATAGTTAGACCACTGTGAACTGTGCAAACGACTGCATTTGAATATGTGCACAATTGGCACGGGCATGCCCGTGCCATTTGTGCACATATTCAAATGCAGCCGTTTGCACAGTTCACAGTGGTCTAGCTTCCCAACTCACTCATGTGTATTTTATAATCCTTTGGGGACAGCTTACTGCTTACTGTTTCGTCTCTTTGTTCATAGAATCTACATTTACTGCTTTCGTTGGTCTTGTTTATTTTGTCTTTTATGTTCTTCGTTCTAATGGTTTTCTTTTTCTTGTATATTTAATATTATTGTTTGAACGTTTTTTGTGTTCAGTTAGAATAGTCTTTATAATGTTCATGCTTTATTACGGCAATTTTGGATGTATTTTCTACCATTTCATTCGTTATTTCTTTTGTCCTATTCTTTCTATATTTGCTCAGGTTTTTTTGTGGCTTCAGTTTAAAAAAACTTTTTGTTACAGTTGTTTCATTAAAAAATGTGATATTTCTCATCTATGTTTGGATGACATATTTATTATTTACAGTATATTTTTTTCATCTTCTATGACTACAATCTTTAGATTCGATTTAATTTTTGTTTCGAATTTGACACAGCCAGTCAATTAATTTATCACATAATCTTGTGAGTCTTATAGACCCTCACATTTAGGGTGCAACAATCTATTGCATCATACACAATGTATAACATTTTGGCGGCTTTAATCTTCACACGAACAAGTAATTACAACTTTTTTTAGTTGTCGATCTGAGAGCCGGTATCCTTGTGCTCTGAGATTGTTTATATATATGGTATTAATTTTTTTTAACTCACAGAACATTTAATGTTTCTTCAAAGTTGAACGTACTTCATAACGAATTTGCTGTTTGGTTTCAGTTGATGCATATTTCGCTGTAAGAATGTAAAAAATTCATTGAAAATCGCAAAATATTCAGATATCTCCTTCAAGATGGGGATAGACTTGAGAGAAAGAGGGATAAATAAAAACTTGTTTGGAAATAAAATTTTAAAAGCCGTCACACACATGCCAACATGTAAAATAGATGTTAAACCGATGCTGCTGCTGCTACTGTTGCTGTTGCTGCTGCTGATGATGATGATGATGAGGAGGAAAAAGAAGAAGAAATTGACGATACTTTCTACTTAGTTTTTTAATTGAACTTCATAATGTGTATTATTGCAATTTTGTTTATTCATTTATTATGCAGTTGTTATTATTTTAAGATGAAAACTCTAGTAGAATGTTAACTCTTGTTAATTTTGTTGTTTGGAAAAATCACACAGATATTTTATTACCTCATCACTCATTTTCTTAAAATGTAAAAATTTACTGATTCAATCTTGTATAAAGGCAGTAATTGGCACACTTGAGAGAATAAGTGGCCTCCCACCCGATTGTTGTGGAAGTAATCTAATCTTATGTAATTCACCAGAAGAGTAGAAACTTTGGTTAATTTAAAAATGGATGGCAGGTAAATAATTTGCTTGAACTCAGGTGGAAATATATTGCTCTTCTTAAAAGCACTTTGTAATTAATGTTAACATGAAATGGAAGTGACTTTCCTTGTTACCGCCATCAAAGCTGGGGTTATCTTTTCGGTCGAGTATGTTTGTTTGTGTACAGCCTAACGCCCATATCGCTTGACCAAACTTGGTTAAAATATTGGTAATAATCTAACTTTAATTTTGGAATATCTAGGTAAAAAATCAAGGTCATGGAAAAAGTTAAAAGTCACATTTTTGGCGATAATTTTGGTTCTGTTCATTGTAGAGATTCGCTACTTGGCCCATATTGTAATCAAAGAAGTCCAACATCTTATATGATCTTGACGAAAAGTTCGGTCAAGGTAGAAATTTGTTATGGAATTTGAACTACTGATTTTTTTCAAATTCGATGTATGGATCTGGTGCTCTTTAATAACAGTAATCGCCATGTAAAATTTCAGCCTGATCAGATAAATAAGTTTTGAGTTATCAATATTTACATGTCATAACTTCGAGAATACTTCTTACAATATGAAGAAGTAACCCCCCCCCCCCTAAGAATTTGAACCATCCTCACGTTGTGAGTCTTATAACTGTTCTTGTTGATTCTGTAGAAATAGTTTCAATGACTTTTTTTCTTTCTCTCTTCAGGTGACAGGAATGGTTTCACGGAAAGATTTAGCAAAATTTCGAGCTGAAGCAAAGCGTGGAATTATCCAGATTGAGACTCTGGAAATTTCTGACTTGTAAAGTCATCCGGTGCATTGTTCGAGTCAAAGCCAATACCTCACATGTTTGATTCCATCTGAATTTTCTATTTTCATGATCGTCCACTTCCTTCTTCTCCTCCTTCCCCTTCTCCCCCTTCTACTCCTAGATAAGATACACCTTTTTTCGGATATGCAGAGAATTTTCAACTTACAGAATTTTATTTTATTTAAGGGGTTCGTTTTTTGCACATTTTTCTTATATAAATAAACAAAAAATAAAAACTGAGAAAGAGAAAAGAAAAAAGAAAAGGGCATAATATTAATGATGGAGGGAAAGAATAACTTGGCCTTGTAGGGAGGGGGATTTTTTTGAATGAATGAAAAACATTAATAATGCCAGCAGCATTAGAAGAATGAATTTCAACCTTAAACAAAATAACTGATGTACATAAAATCTGGGAAAGAAACGAAAAATTGTTGATAGTTTGACTATATTCCTACTTATAAAATGCTAATAAAATTATGATTAACATTTATATTATTGTTGATACTTACAAAAAAAACAAACATCATATTTCCTGAATTTTATCAATTTAAAATGAAGTTTTCAAAGTTGTATTGTTTTGTCAATGTCTGCATAAAAATTGTTGACATTTGTGGAAATAATCGATTTTGTTGGACCATGTGTGAATTCGCATGCCATTCTTATCAAAGCTGGTAGAAGAAAAACAGTTGTAGCATGGCACAGCATCTAATGTCACTTTTATAATCAAAAGAAAGAATAACAAAGTCTATCCATAAAAGATAATTAATTTTATTTACCAACTTGTTAAGACAATGCAAAAAATGTGTTCATAAAGAATAAGAGTTCAAAGAGTCCAAGGAACATTCTAAAAACGAGTTGTTTAGTATGTAAGAAGAAATTGAGTACATGTGTTTATTTCGGCTGTCGACGTGTACGTTTATATGCGTGTAAATGGGATACGCATGTAAATGTGTGTGCGTGTATTAGTGTGCTTGTTTTGTTAGTGAGACAGTGTATGTACTAACTTGTTTGCGAGAGTGTCCGGTTAACAGTGTGTATATGTTAAAGGCTGTGTTTTGTAGTCAATGAAAGTCTTTCATTGTATTTGTGCTGTTTCAGCTACTTTAACTGTTGTACATCTACTGACCCAAGAAGAGGCTAGACAAGATTATGTCGTGCGCACATCATCTGTTGTTTCCGGAAGAAAAGAGGAAAAAAAGAAACAAAACTGTGTGTTTGGGTTGTTATAGTATGCACGAGTTTTCGGCACTGAATATTTCTGCATCTGAAATTAGCTGATAGAAACTGTTGATTGGAGATTTTGTCCAGTCAAGAGTTAATACATAAAAACAAGATTAACTGCTGCTTCCACTTCTAACACGCTCACACTTGCCATCCTAAATTTAAACAAAAGATAAACACATGTTTTCAAATTCACTTTGTGTCAGTCATAACATTTTTCCCATTAAAATTCCAAATCAATTTATGTTTGCTTCTTACAAAAAATATAATATCAGGTGATTGGAAAGTAACTGTTATTGAGTGCTGGGAATTTATTACTGAAATATAATTTGTACAAAAGATGAATATAAGAAATGTATAGAATGGAATTTTATTTATAATTAAATACAGGCGCAAGCACTCACCACCAGCTTCTTCAGTCGGCTGGAAACCGCACCAACTGATTTAACAATCAATTCTCGAGGATAAGGGTAAATGAGATGGATAAATTAACAGTTGAATGACGATGAATACTATAGGAGAGAATTGAAAATCTCCACATACCACCCACTCAACAGCCGACCCAGAAAACAGCAATTCTTCCCTTCCTTGTTGGAAACATCGCTCATGGAATGTGAAGACTAAAAGACAAAATAAGAGAACAGCCTTGTAAATATCACTTATCCCTGTGTTGTCCTTTTGTTATTACATTCCATGAATAATGTTTCTGGCAAAGGGAGAAGAATTGCTGTTTACAACTGTGAATATATCCATCTCATCAACCCTTATTCTCGAGTGTTTTTAGCTTGATAAGTGGTGACTCATTAATAAAATAAATAAAATTAACAGTTGATGCGGTTCCAGACGGATTAAGGAGCTGGTGACGAATATTGGCGCTTATATTGAATTCTAAATGAAACCAAAACACTTTCTCAGAAAATAAAACATTTTCAGTTTCTAATGTTCTGACAATGAGCGTGAGGACAAGAGAGTGAGCTTGCTGGGTATAAAAAACGGCTGAGTCCTAGACAAGGGAAAAATGACGTTAAATGAATAGAAGAAGAAGAAGAAGAAGAAGAAGAAAAAGAAGAAAGAGAAGGAAAAGAAGAAGAAGAAAAAGAAGAAAGAGAAGGAAAAGAAGAAGAAGAAGAAGAAGAAAAAAGAAGACATGTTATACACTTTCTTATTGCATTCATTTAAGTTTATCAAGCATGTGTGCGCAGTGTGATGATGTATGGAAGTAAAACCTTGCCAGTGAGGATTGAGGACAAGTGTTGCATGGAGAGAAATTATATGAGAATGATGTGATGGATGTGTAATTTGAGTCTTTGTGAGTTATAAGGTGTTGCATGCAAACATGACTACGTGCAAAGTGCGTGTAAAATTCAAAAGGATGTGTTTTAGCCATTAAACACGTCCTTTCGAATTTTCCATGTAATCATGTTTGCATGCTACTTATTTTAAAGTCGTAAATCACTAGCCGTTAAAAAACTCAACAGTAAAGACATGTTGTAAACACAGCAAGGCTAACCCGAGCTGATGATGATTTGATGAATCAAATTGAAAGTACTCGCGATAAAATAAAGAAAAATGGAACAAGAAATCCACGGAACTTATATACACCAATTTGATCGAAATATTAAATGGACTATTCAGAAAAAAAAAAACGAAAACAGTCTCATCAAACAAAAACACTCTGTGTTATATATATATATATATATATATATATATATATATATATATATATATATATAAAAGTAAAAATTGTTTTGGATAATTTAATGGAAAAAATATTATTCTGTGACGATGTTTGAAAAGGTATGGGGTTTGGATGATGTTAGATATTGTGTCATGCTAAACCCGTTCTTTTCACCCGTTCTGATAAATGGAGTGCCGAATTTACATGTGGTCTTATTGCTCTTTTTATATGTGTGTACTTTGAATCTTTACAACTTCAAAAAATGATTGTAATCGCTCATTATAGTAATGATTATTTACAAGGAATGGAATTTGCCAGAATTAACACTTTTTGACTCAAATTGAGTAGATATATCGATTCACACATTACAAAGAAGAAATGCACCATTTTGAAAATAGATAAACTTCTTCACAGTTTACAATGAACAAATACACAAAAAAGTCTTGTTCCATTTTCATCTGTAAATTAATAAAATTCAGAAGCACTTCAATTTGAAAAAAAGACTCCTTTTCTAATCAAGTATTGGACATGAAAACGTGGTCCATACAGCCGTGGCAAGGAATACAAAGAAAAAAACGGGACAACTTCTGAGAATAAGGTTAGAAGAACACATAAAAAATGCTGAAATCAGGGATTGGCAGAGAAAAGCCAAATATCGGTAGAAGGTGCTCATCAGCCCATGCAGAGTAAAACAATAATAATTAATAGAGAGCCACACTGAAGAATGAGAGGTCTGAAAGAGTCCGCCCATAATTCAAACATTATCATATAATCTAGTATAGATATGGATTCCATATGGGAACCGTTACGAAAGGATAAACATTTTTTTAAATATAATACAATGGTTTATAAGAACTTTCATTCTATGTGCTTGCTTATGTCACATTATACGTAAGTATTTATTAATTAAAAATTGATGTGAAAATCATCAGTTGAACACACAAACAACAACAGCAACAGCAGCAGCAGCAGCAGCAGCAACAGCAATAGCAGTCATGTTTAAATACTGAAAACACTTTGCCTCAAATGAAGAATACACTGGAAATGTAATCGAATTAGAGATGTTGATGAGGAGACAATAATCCAGAGAAAAACAATGTAACAATTTACTAGTTTACCGGTGCCATCAGTACAACAACATTGTGTTTCTCTACATTATCCTATGTGAAATAAAGTTAGTTGAATAATCAATACTATGATTTGACTTCTGTTAATTTATCAAGTATTTGGAGTTTTAGGTTAAAAATCACAAAAAACAATGATAATATACCAGCAGAAAATTCCTCAGTAATGATTGTAGAGTTTCATTTCAGCAAGTACAAATTAATTCATTGGATTCCATAGAGATGGATAATTCATAACAAAACATATTCGAATAAGTGTCCTAAATTATTAGATTTCATATCAGGAACAAGTAAATTAAAGTAGAAAACGATCTGTATTATTTGGATTATTCTCATCTTGGTTGTGATTTTCACAACGTTTCTGACCTTCTTCAGGTACATCTTAAAAGATTTGAAAAAACCTGAGAATCTTTATATTCAGGGAACTTCTGCCTTTACTAACCAACAGAGCATTTCCACTGTCGACCAAGGGAAGAGTCTACCAGGCATGTGTATGCAGTGTGATGATGCATGGAAGTCAAACCTGGCCAGTGAGGGTTGAGGACATGCGTTGCATCGAGAGAAATAATATGAGAATAATACGATGGATGTGCAATGTGAGTCTTTAAGACAGGCTTAGTTCTGATGACCTTAACGAAAGATTAAATCTGGAGAGTATAAGGAAATGTATGCAGAACAGGAGATTTTGATGGTATGGCCACGTTGAAAGAATGGATGAGAGATGTAGAACAGTTGCAGTAGCATGTACTTTTAACAGGGGAAGGAAAGGAAAACATGGGAGGAAGTGATAAAAATCGACTTTCGATCTGTAGTTCAACTACTAAATTGCCTTTTATACTGTAACGTCATAGCTAACTGTCCCTTTGTCGGACTTATACAGAAGTAGATTAAACCCGTCCACACACAAACTATCTTAAAGAGTAGATGGGCCTTTGCACTCTTTCTCTGTCTATTAGCCAGGCGCAGAGGTACCAGTGCTGGAATGCCTCAAAGGCACCCAGTGCCGAGCCTTGTTTCTTGACTAGGACAATGAATGCCGTCTCTCTTTCTCTCTAACTGGGCAACTTGGGGAAAGTCTTTTCGTCACTAAGTCTTACATGACTAGTCTGGGTCGCTCTTGTTCCGGCAGGTTGAGAGTACAGGTTAGACAGATTGTCTGGCTGCTGTTTCTGACTGACAGGACAAGGGCCCAAACTCTTAGGTAGCGCTAAGAACGGCTGCTCCATTATCAGTTGCATAATACCGTGGGTAGCTGTACGTGCCATGTCGCACATGAAAAGGGACCCTGCAGTTATGCCTGGTGGGCTTTCCGGAGGTCACAACCCCCATAGACCAGGTCGCGACTAATGGACTGGTTGTGTGAGCTTATTGGCACCTAATATGAACCCACTTTGTCCATCCCACTCTATCAAAAACAATCATGACATTGCAAAATAAAAAATAAAACCTAAACCAGAAACCCAACACAAAACATCTTCGCCTCTGCCCTTGAGGTTCGCATTCACTAATATCCGGAGACTTAGAACCAACATCAACGATGTAGAAACTTTTCTCCTGACAAACACCCCGGATATCCTAGTACTAAGTGAAACAAACCTTCAATCCTCAACCTCCTCTCACCACTTTGACATGACTGACTACCTCCCTCTCTACCGTAAAGACTCTGACAAACATATGCATGGACTAGGAGTTTATGTTTGGAACACCCTCCCTCTGACTAGAGAACATAGGTTAGAATCAGATGACCAAGCCAACATGTGCTTTAGATTGACTTTACACCACAGCGTTAGTTACTTATATTTCTTATACCGTTCACCTCTGACCCAGAACTGTACCCTGCTAAACTCTGTTTCTGAAAGCATAGATAGAGCACTCTCACTCGACTCGAATGCCCAATTACATGTATATGGGGATTTTAATGCACACCACCGTGACTAGCTGGGATTCTCCAGCTTTACTGACGCAGTCGGTAACTCTACGTATAATTTCTCCTTAGCTCACTCCCTCTCACAGACTGTCGTTTTCCCGACCCACCTCCCTGATCGAGTAGACCAGCAGACTCACTTCCTGACCTCACTGCCCAAGGCTTGTGTGACTGAAGCCCACAGCCCACTCGGGAAAGCTGATCACGTCGTTGTTATGATTGCTATCACCCTAAAAACTTGTTCAAAAGCTGATGAGCTATTCTTCAAAACAACGAGATACTATGAGCAGGCTGATTTTGAGTCCATCAGAGATCACATCAGCGATGCCCTATGGACTGAAACCTTCTCACTCCATGCTGATCAGAGTGTGAATGAGTTAACCGAATGGGTCAAAGAAGGCATTGAAGCCTATGCCCCCATACAAAAATTCTTCAGCAGACCCCACTCCCGTCAATGGTTCACCTCGAAATGTGCAGCTGCCATTGCTGAAAGGCAGCAAGAATTCCAAATGTTCATCAACTGCGAATAGACAGAAATTTATAGAATCAAGAAATAATTGTAAAGCAGTGATAGTTGAAGCAAAGAAGGTATACAGAGATAACAAAAAAAAGCATTTAGTCACAGAAACTAGGCACTTGCGATTTCTGGAAAATCTATAATAGTGTGGTGAACAATGGACAATCAACGATTCCCCCACTATCAAACCACAATGATGTCGTTTGCACGGCAGCTGATAAGGCTGAATTACTTGCCCAGCGTTTTGCCTTAAACTCCAGTTTGGACTCAGCAAACCACCATCTCCCAAAATTCCCATTGCGGACTGAAGCCACACTTGAAAACCTGGTCATCACCCCATCTCAGATCAGGGTCATCATAAAAAACCTTGACACCTCCAAAGCTTGTGGGCCTGATCTTATACCGGTAATAGTAATAAAGAAATGCTCTGCAGAACTGGACTCTGTCCTCTCCAAACTCTAAAACAAATGCCTTGTTGAATCTTGCTTCTCTGGTAGCTGGAAAATTGCCTCTGGTACCAGTCTTCAAGAATGCTAGGGATAGAACTGATCCTCAGAACTACGCCCACATCAGTCTACTCCCGATCTTTGCTAAAATCTTTAAATCCTTAATCAATCTAGCGATAGTCCGGCACCTAGGTAATGCTAAACTTTATTTTGACCGCCACTGCGGATATCTTAACGATCATCTCTGAATGCATATATCATACACTGGACAAGGCAGGTGAAGCTAGGGCAGTAGCGCTTGATATATCCAAGGCCTTTGACAAGGTATGGCATAAGGGGCTCTTCCTAAAAATTTACTCTAACCAAAAGAAAGATCCAGGTTGTCTTCGATGGCCGTTCATTTAAGCAACATGACATAAATGGACCTATATTGTTCCTGATTTTCATAAAGGACCTCCCTGATGACATCGAGTCTGAGATAGGTATATTTGCTGACGACACCACGCTCTACTCTCGTCATGTGGGAAAAACGGATGCATACATACCCGAGGCAATGGCTGAATCCCTGAAAGTGACCTCCAGACTGTAGTGGATTGGGGTCATAAATGGTTGGTAACTTTTAATGCCACACAGACAAATCTCCTTTCCTTCAATAACTACAAGAAACCTCTTCAACTACCGATTGCCATGGCAAATAACACCCTACCTGAGAGTTCAACATTCAAACTACTTGGCAACTTCTTTCCTCATGCTGCTGGCCCATGGAACTCCCTCCCTGCTCCCTGTTTCTCCGACTGTACTGACATGCAGAGGTTTAAAACTAATGTAAACAGACATCTCGCTGCACAGCTCCCAACTTAGGATGATAGTCAAAACCTACTCCCTAATTCTCAGTGGCCCCTTACGTCTATAGTGGCGACCTGCCTTGTTTGGAATCTTAAAAAAAGAAAAAAAAAAGATGGATAAATAAAGATCTGGCAGAGATAGTTTAGTTTGAAAGTCAATTTCAAAAAGCCGTCCAATGCATGCCAACATGTCACATTAACATTACACCGATGATGATGATGATGATGATGAGGAGGAGGAGGAGGAGGAGGAGTGAACAAACAAATAAACCTAATAAGCATTCATTACCGACTTTCATAGCTATGGATAACTCATGTAACTTATAATTCTTCTCCATCTCTCCTGAATACTAACCAAGTCTGATAATACTAAGCCAGCAGTGACATGTCATCGTTCAGTTCAATTATAACATGTCCGCTTTTTATTATGTGTTCACAGTTTTTAATGGATCCTTGCGTTTGCAATGGGCACTGTCCTGGAAACAGTGCTGTACTGTACTAAAGTGTTGTACACTTCTCTTGGACGGTTGAGGGCTATCTACTGTTTTTAGGGCAACTGCTGGCTAAGAACATCCGTGAGAGTCTTCAATGTAGTGGTGTAGTCTAGATGGTTCTACCTCCATATTGGAGTTGACAAGTGGTGATGTTAGGATTAGTTTCAAGGTTGCATTCTCCTTTAGTGCAATGTTCACAGACTGCAGTGCTAGTTCTATTCTAGGTAGATGTATTAGGCAAAAAACGAAAAAACATGTTACTTACAAAAATCTTATTGACTCCTTTATGTAGCTTGATTTCTCTGATTATTTGCTAGCAGAAATGTAACAAAATCTTTACCCAACTGCATCAAAACTTGAAACAAAAACTCGTCCTCTCTCAACAGACTGTATTATTTATCCTTTCTCTATACATTAATCTCGTTTGAAGCTGGTTCAGAAATTTGCATATTTCCCCATGTATCACGGTAACACTGATAAATTAGGCCTGATATGGGCGCCATTTTTTCCCCTTTGGACACAGAGTCAGGCCCAATCTTTTTTATTTCTCTGATGAATGGTGCAAAACACATGGATTCTTTTGTGGGGCTATTCACCTTTACATTCATTACAAGTAAGAAGTATGGGAGGTGATGAAGTGGCTACTCGACATGTTCCACTCCTGTCAGGCCCTTCGCACTATTTTTACTCATGATATTAACAATCTTCACACAGTCTTAGAATTGGGAAACCAATGGCAACAGAACAAAATCAAGCAAGTAAAAAAATGAACAATGCACTTTGCTAAGTTATATAAATATATGTAGGAAAGAGGTTAAGATTAAAAAGATTATTATTTAGTAATTCAGACATGACACTGATATTTATTCTTTTCTTCAGAAGATTGCTATTCGTTACTGATCAATAGCCAAACATCTATGAATATGATAATAGCACATAAAAAGCTTGGACAAAGAATCTTTAAGGAACACTGGATCTATTTTATCACCAATTAAAAATAAATATGACTATTAATACTCTATTTGTAAAACTTGGTGATAAAATGATCATTACTAAGTTATCTTGCCGAATTTTCAAAGTCAGCCCCAAATAACATTTAAGCTGACAAATAAAACTTTGTTTCTGACTAGCCAATTTACATTTGTTATTTATGTACCATGTTATTAGCAATATCATAATGTACTTAACTATAATTTATTTTAAGAAATTACTTATTCCGTCTAAGACAACTTCCAATATGAAATAAATAAACAAATAAAAACATCAGTAAGGGTGATAGCTCATTTTAAATCAAAATATATATTAGGAGTTGTCTACATTAAGTAAAAAATATGCAAACAAACAAAAATTCAAAAATAAAATGGCTTCAACGCCAGTTAGGTACAACATGTGTATTATAAAGTTAAATATTCGTATTAGAAATGAATAAAAAAAATCTATAAAAGATTTCGTAGGGGTTACATTATTAGCCCAATCGATGTCACCGCTATTGAATTGGCTATGGCGAATTCAAGTCCTCTCAGATCTATTAGTTTCACACTGTTGGGAAAGTTATAAGTAAAATAGCAACTTGTATTCAATTCAATCGTATACAATGAATCGTTTATAACAGTTATTGTGTTTCAATATTAAATAATGTAAAATAAGTTTGATTTGTGTCAAAACAGGCAAAGTAACCAAAACATTTTTAGAACTTGTTTCTCAGTGTACAAGGGTTGTGTAATTTGAAATTTGGCTTCTGAACTTACAAATTTCAAATTACATAACACTTGTACACTGAAGAACAATTTCTAATTCATAACATGCATGCCAGTGCTAACCACTTGACTAAATTAAAAAAAAAATCACTGTTGGATGACCTTACGGATTTTTCTAGTGACAACACACCACAAAGAAAAAAAGAAAAATAGAAAATGTTATTATTCCTGAAGAAGACGTATATCATCGAAACTAAGTTGATTTTAAATAAATAAATATTTTATATATGCATTGTTTTGGCTTCTAAACTTACAAATTTCAAACAAAAAACGATTTTACAAAAATGTCCACTAATTTAGAAGAACAAATATTTATTAATCTTTTAACGTTATACCTCACGAGGGAGGGAGGGTCATGTTCAGTCTCTGATGCCGGAAATAAATCATAAAATCATGTTCATCTCAAATTGTGCAAAATATTTACTATAAGCCCGAACTGGGAAGGGGAATAAATAGCCTACATTGTGAACCATTACTTTTAAGCTATGAAAAATGCATATGTATATAAGGACAATGGGAAATAATTTCAAGCGTAGTTATAATTAGCACAAGAGTGAAAAATACAGAAATAGTAACACACTGTCTAAATATATATGGGGGAAAATATTAGCTCAATATCAATTAGCAAATCTTAGAATTTTCTTCTCCTTGCAATAAAAAGAGTAGAAATTGTAAATTGTGCTTAGAAGAAAAATATGAATTCATAAACTTAAGCAAATTAATGTATTAAAGAAACACAAGAATGTATAGCTAAATGCAAACACAAAACAAATACTTTCTGTGTTATTTAAGCACATATTAAATAAAATAATTGTAGAATAAAAAATAAGATTCAAAATTATTATATGTAAAAAATAATAATAATGTTTCTTTAATCTACAGATAATTTACAATTAATATATAAAACAAAAGTATGCAAGTAAACATGGTATGATAAAAAAAAGTTTGTATTAGTGATAAAAGATAGAAAAAAAGCCAATATAAATTAAAATAGGAATTAAAATTAAATAAATTGATAAATAAATAAACATGGGTAGATAACTCTAATCTCCTCTAGTCTTGACTCCTGCTTATCGGATAAAACCACAAAACTTCAATAAAGTGTTAAAGCTAAGTGTACATTGTTACTCATTATATATATATATATATATATATATATATATATATATATATATATATATATATATATATATATATATTGTAAGTGTTGTTTTATCAAACATGCATCAACGAATATATATATATATAATATATATATATATATATATATATATATATATATATATATATTTAGGCAGCATATATATATATATATATATATATATATATATATATATATATATATATATATATATATTTAGGCAGCATATATATATATATATATATATATATATATATATATATATATATATATATATATTTAGGCAGCATATATATATATATATATATATATATATATTTAGGCAGCATATATATATATATATATATATATATATATATATATATATATATTTAGGCAGCATTTCTTCGTTGATGCATGTTTGATAAAACAACAGTGACAATTCCTGTTTGTTTCTTTTTTGATCCATCCGCGGAATAACAATCTAATGTTCTGTTCAAGTATTTCTAAATAAATTCACCAATTTTAATTTGTGTAACTCCTCACGTGCCTGATGAATCGATGAGTCGAAAACGTTTGCAGTTTTGGCAAGTTCCTCTTCACACTTGAACAGAACATTAGATCGTTGGTCCGTCAACTTGAAAAGATCTATCAAAAAAGATAACAAACAGGAATTGTCACTGTTGTTTAATCAAACGTATATATATATATATATATATATATATATATATATATATATATATATAGAGAGAGAGATAGATAGATAGATAGATAGATAGATAGATAGATAGATATAGATTTCTGGTTTAGTGTAACATTTTTTTTCTTGCAGCTTTAGATCATAGCTTCTCAATTTATAAATTATTGATTTTAGAAAAATATAAAGAATCAATTTGCAAAAGCTTTTCAAGAATATACATAAAAATGTTTCCTATCTTATCAGAGAAAAATATATAGCAGGCTTGTCTATGAATGTGTTTTGTTCTTGTGCTAATCAAGAAGAAGAGTAAAAAAAATATCATTAGTTATCTTGCTTATAAATTTGAGTACGTTTTTTTTATGAAAAAGAAAAATACCTCAAAGATACAAGGGAGATAACTTTGAAAAACTTGTAACTTTATTAAGTTGTTCCCCTTGTTTTTAATAATATTTTTTTTTATTTCTATCTGCAAAACATGTTTAATTATTATCTCTTTCATGAGTGTAGTAATGTAGGTAATATGCAACCTAGTGAATAAGTTAATACTAAGTTTCTGAGATGTTCAAAATATTTCCATATTAAGAATCACTTTTATGAAATCTCTAGAAAATAATAATTCATATTCTGTAAATCATGAAAAAGTATCCTAATCGCTAGGGACCTCCAAGCGCAGCCATAGAATCGTTGACGTCACCGGTTTTGGCTTTCTTTTAGAACTTCATGCATTCGCGTTCCATTAAGCGTTTTAAAAAAAGGAAGTTGTTTTAAAGTAAAATAGTTTATTTAAAGATTAAATTATCTAATTTGGAAAGAAACTCTTCTTTATCTTGCGATACAAGTATGCCATTTTCTTTTTCTACGTGAATGTATTGTTCATACAAAATATTAGCATTAGCATGTAAGACATTGCGAGATGTTATGTACCTATGGATGTCCAAAAGTGATATCATTACGTTCATTGTGTTGCAGACAAAATTAACGGTTTTTTTAACCCTCTCTTTTTAAAACATTTTCGTTGAGTTGCACATTTTTTAGACAGATTATTACTTTTTTTTACTGAAAAAAAAAGAATTGCCTAAATAACTTACCTGCTTAAACTAGTATTTACTTTTGTTTAAGGAAATAATATTAAAATGGATAATTTTAGGATTTTGATATTTACAAATACTATATCTATTAATATATATATAAATTTATTATTTAATATATATATATATATATATATATATATATATATATATATATATATATATAGTCGGTGTAACAGGGGGCAGGGAGGGAGTTCCAAAGAGTTATAATTTTGGTTCTTTTTAAAGATATAACAATAATAACAATTTGTTGGTTCTTCTCAGAAGAATATTTATTCAATAAAAGAGTAGTTATCATTTTAATTCTTTTCCAAAATATAACTTTGATATTACTTTTACAAATGCTAGTTTTTTTCTCAACTACTAATAAATAATTGTCATCAAATTATTAATATTCATTAATTTTCTTTCAAACTTTACTTGGCAAAATTGTCATATTTTCCATTGACTTTCTGAAGTATTTATAAAGGAAAATTATAGAGATTTAAACATCTCATGCATATAATTAGAAGTATTTAATACAATAAAATATTCAATAAAATATTCAACACAGTAAGTCAGAACACAACTTGACTATCGTAAAAGATTCCCGAAAATTTTAAATAGATAAAAATTTAAATTGAAAAAAGAAAAAGGTATAATAAATAGTATAAATATGTAGTAGTAGTAGTAGTAGTAGTAGTAACAACAACAACAACAACAACAACAACAACAACAAGAAGAAGAAGAAGAAGAAGAAGAAGAAGAAGAAGAAGAAGAAGAAGAAGAAGAAGAAGAAGAAGAAGAAGAAGAAGAAGAAGATACCAGACAGGATTATTAATCTCATCCAGAAAGCAATGGAAACATGGAGACTAAAACTGACAGCCGGAGGACAATACCTGTCTGAGATAAAAATACAGAGAGGCATTTTTCAAGGAGACTCTCTATCACCACTACTGTTTATAATAGCCATGATGCCACTCAACTACATACTCAGAAAGTGTGATGCCGGATACAGGTTTACGGATACAGAACAAAGAATAAACCACCTGATGTACATGGATGACCTTAAACTGTTTGCAAAAAACAAAAAAGAACTGGAAAAGCTGATAAACACAACCAGGATATTCAGCCAGGATATCCAAATGGAGTTTGGAATAGAAAAATGTGCACTGCTAGAGATCAAAAGAGGAAAACTGGAGACGACAGAAGGTATAGAACTCCCCAACCAAGAGGAGATGAGGGCGCTAGGAGAACAAGATAGTTATAATTACCTGGGAGTTCTGGAAGCAGACACAATCAAATATACAGAAATGAAAGAGAAGATTGGAAAAGAATATCTACGAAGAACAAGGAAACTCTTAGAAACTAAACTATATAGCAGAAACCTAGTAAAAGGGATAAACACATGGGCTGTATCACTAATAAGATACTCTGGACCATTCATAGGCTGGACCAAAGAAGAACTCAGGCATCTTGACCAAAGGACTAGAAAACTAATGACTATGCACAATGCATTGCACCCAAAAGACGATACGGACAGACTCTACATGAAAAGAAATGAAGGAGGTAGAGGACTGGTAAGTATAGAAGACTGTGTGGAAGACACCAAAAAAGAGCTGGAGAAATATGTAACCCAGAACACGGAAAGACTGATCACCACAGCAAGAGACACCAGCCCAACAAACAACTCTGGAAGCACTGAACCCAGAAACAAAAAGACAAAAAAGGAAAAGTGTGAAGAAAAACAACTACATGGACGCTTTATAAGACTCACAAGCGATGAAGCCAATGAAAACAGCTGGGCATGGCTAAGAAAAGGACACCTGAACAGAGAAACGGAATCTCTACTGACGGCCGCACAGAACAATGCGATTAGGACAAACTTTATTAAAGCAAAGATAGATAAAACCCAGGAAAACAGCAAATGCCGATTGTGTGGACAAAGAGACGAAACGATAAATCATATAATAAGTGAATGCAGCAAGCTAGCACAAAGGGAATACAAGAACAGACATGACAACGTGGGGAAAGAAGTACACCGGGAAATGTGCAAACAACTGAATTTCGAATATGCAAAAAAACGGTACAAACACAAACCAGAAACTGTACTAGAAAACGAAAAACACAAAATCATATGGGATATGAATGTACAAACAGACAAACCCATAACAGCAAGGAGACCGGATATGATAATAATCAACAAGAAAAAAAATCCTGCAAAATCGTGGACTTTGCCGTTCTAGCGGACCACAGAGTGAAGATCAAAGAGACGGAAAAAAGAAGCAAATATACTGAACTTGCCAGAGAATTGAAAGGAATATGGAACATGACGAAAGTCAGTATAACACCAATAATCATAGGAGCACTAGGAACAGTCCCCAAAAA
Source organism: Sepiola atlantica (assembly GCA_963556195.1). Taxonomy (NCBI): domain Eukaryota; kingdom Metazoa; phylum Mollusca; class Cephalopoda; order Sepiida; family Sepiolidae; genus Sepiola; species Sepiola atlantica. The sequence goes on along the minus strand of OY744517.1, from coordinate 114,400,589 downwards.
CATGGAGAAAAGACTAGGAGAAATAGGAATCAAAGGGATAACTGAGACCATACAAAGGACAGTAATGATCAAAACAGCTACAATCCTGAGAAATGTTCTCGAATGCGGAAACCAACCCACATAAGCAACGAATGGAGAACAAACACATGGAAGCACAAGACAACAGAACCGGGGAAAATACAACCGCACGAGAGAGGCGCAAGCATAGGCTGATGCCACGAAAATTATGGACAGAGGGTCGAGGAGGGAAAGCGCAGGCCAGACCTCCACTGGAAGAGCGCGGACAGCTCTGGGACCTTGGGGAGGCTTGTTGCCACTTGGGCCCCAGAGGGGACCAATGGCCCTTGTCAGCGGGAAATCGTTGGTAGGTGGCTGTTGCGATTACCGCAAGGTCATCAGCGGTGATGAACGAAAAGAGGTGGAGCATACTGGAAGTCTGAGGAGACTTGTTGTCACTCAGACTCAGGGAATACCACAGGTTGTCGGCAGTGGGCAATCACTGACGATGACCAGTGTGATAACTCCTAGTGAGTAAATAATAAATATATACATAATATATATAATACTTACTTTTGTTGACGTGTCGTACAAAGAGTTTTTTTAGAATGTAAACACAAGACCACATGTGCTTGCGTTCACAAAAATGTCACTTTCACGGATGTATTGGGCTTTCATAGTTTAGTATCTCCAGAGAAATGACGAAAAATGCTAACTTACTACTAGCAAATAAGTATGCTTTTCGAAAGTAAATATTATTAAGTTGATATCAATGTTGGTCTTTCACGATTAGTTAGTAGGGTTATATTATATTAAAATATTTTGAAAAATTGGGAAGGCATATTTTCAAAATAGATATTTAAACTTCTACTTTGGCTAAATGATTAATTCGTTTACATGGATTAAAATCTGTGAAAAATTATTTATTTTGTAGAACAATTTTTTCTTCACAATGCAATAGATAACAGTATATTTTATTGAGAAAAAGTAGTAAACAATTTCAAACCATAATAGTATTGCATTTATTTCCACTTTTTAGTTGTGAATTTACGAACCAGTTTACCAAATTACGCCACCATAAAATATAATACAGTAAGTCGGATATTTGTTTAGACGCTTATGCTTTATATAACATTAAAATATCGACCGACCTGGATATATTTCGTTCAGATTTCATAAAGTGAAATAAAGGGGAGATCACGTAGAAAATAATATTTTCCCTAATATATTTTACGAAAACAGCATATTAAAGATAAATTAGTCCAATAATCCATAAGTATCGAAAATTTCGTGAAAATCTGACCATTACTTGATTTTTGCTAGATTTAGTAAACGGGTGTTAGCGCATAAAAATTGGTTACTACATAGGAACGTTGTTTTAAAGCGTAAAGTACACACATTTTTAGTTTCTCATTTTCATTTTTTTTGTAGGCTGAACATTTTTTTTAACATCAGCAGTTTATTTTATGTTTTTTTCTTTTGAATGAGTAAAAATGTTATGATAATATTATGAACATATATTAAAGTTAAATTGTGTTACATATAGTCGGCGGTAAATTCTATGGTTAGCTTTGGAGGTCCCTACTAATCGCTGTCAAAAGAAGAGAGAATAAGACGAAACGCATTTATCTGTGTTTCTATTTGATACAAGATTGGTGAGTTAATTCCCGGAGAATACGGTTTTACTACAACATTATACTATATGACGCTCATATAAAAATGATTTTTTTATATTTGAAAAGTTTGCAGAGAGAACAAAGATTGGTATTGTTCCCCTTCTAGTTAGTACAAGATTGCTTCATTAAAGTAGATGTTTTTGTTTTAATTTATTTATTAAACTGTTAAAAAACGGTGTCTTGTTTCTGATGGATAACTTCACTTTAATTTAAATAAATAATGGATTTCAAACCCGACATTTTGTTTAGAGTAAATGTTTTTTTTTTAAATACCCCTGTTTTGCATAGACAAATACCATATTGAATGACCAGGGATCCGTTTAATGCCCACCACTAATGGACATTTTGTTATGGCCAAGATCTTATTTATGTACTTTTTATTTATTTTTCGTATTGCCACCCGGACTTAAGGTTAGTGGTAGGGTTAGGGAAGTGTATTTGTTTTTATGACTTTTAACATTAACATTTCTTATACTAAAGTTTGATCATGAACATTAACTATACAATAAATTGTTTGAGACTGTTAAACATCAATTTCGCCTTAAAATGCAATTAAATTCATAAAAAGACGCATACCTTTCCCTAACACGACCACTAAGCCTAAGTCCAGGTGGCAATACGAAAATTAAATACAATAATCTTGGCCATAACAATATTTTTATTAGTGGCGATCATTAAATGGAAAAGATCCAATGAACAGTTAATAACATCTATAAAAACTAATTATAACATAGACTGTTATAAGACCAACTTCTATAATATTATTTGTAACAACGAAAACGTTCTTTATACGAAAGGAAAACAATCCTTTTATGAACAACAACGGCAAGTATTTATTTAAATTACCTACACCGTTGGGTGTAGGTTGGAGAAAGTTGAATAGTGTCTGAGTGAAGACAGTAATAAAGTTTGTGGGCTGCCGCTTTTCTTGGAAGAATATATCCTCGGTGAAGACAGCTTCACTCGGCATCAGTGATGTGGACAGAGGAGAGGAGATGAGACAATCTTTTTTCGTTGCTTTCTGAAATGCTCTCCACTGTTCTCCATGATTCCTGAAGTGGCTGAAGCATAGTCCTTCAGGAAATGGATGAAATTAATATGCCCTCGACGCTGATTGGTCCTCGGCCTAATCATCTCACAGGGACAGCTCTTCAAGAGAGAAAATAAATGATGTTGAAACATAGAACAATCCATAAAAAGAAAAATGACACTCAGACGAATTTGCACCCAAGAATAAGGGCCACTTTAGACTAGCGTCGTTGTTACCACTTGTTTAAATCTATTATTTACATAAATTCATTATGTCAGTATGTACACTGTAGATAGAACATGAGGAAATATGATAAAATATGAACAGAAAAAACATAAAACATCTAGACGATTACTTAGATAATATTTCAAGCTTTATCAGTAATCAAGTGGTAAATACAACGCTGGCTTAAAGTGGTTCCTATTCTTAGGCAGAGGTTCGAATACTGTCCGAGTCTCATTTTTCTTGTGGGTTTTTCTATATTCGAGCCCTGTAGATATTATTATCCGTTTACTTAATACAGTATCTATCTACTTAAACATGAGTATCCTCTAAAAAGCAACATTTACTCCAAAACTAATATACTGCACCACTCCAATATATATTTTTTCGTTTTGGTATGTTTTATTAATTATCAATAACATTATTAATTAATAATGTATTATTAATGAGAAATAAATTAATAACGTATAATTAATTAATAATGTATTATTAATAAAAACTTTGATAAGATTACTACCCCCCCTTGGTACTACTGCTACTACTACTGCTACAGATAAGTTTTGTCTGAATTTTGTGGAAAAGGATTTACCTTGTTTTTGCTCTTGATATTGTCCTCTCTGTTAATATTTATTCATCGACTACGTTTCGGCCGATGTGCCCTCAGATCTTCTTTAATATTGCCAAGGAATATGAGGCAGAAAGTGGTCGACCTCTGAAAATAAAGCTGGAAGAACATAAATAATCATTAGAGAGCTACTCTGAGGAATAAGACGTTTGAAAGAGTCTGCCTAGCTAGGTTGCTCAAACATTATCAGTGAACTTAGGATGGATATGAATTCTATATGTGAAACGTTGATTTATGTCATGTTATGCATGAAGTGTTCCTGATTTTTAAAATTAATGTCAAAATTATCAGTTCATAGAATTTAAATACATAAAAAGCATAAGCATACAAAATATCATCATAATCAACTACGATTCTTAATGAATCCGAGCCAAGATAATTAAACAACAACTTTTAGGCAAAATTCGACTTTATTCATCAAGATAGTCTCCTTCTAGGGTGATACGCTGATTCCAATGCTTCTTTAACAATTCAATGACTTTTTTGTAGAACGATTTGTCTTTGGCCTAAAAAGAAGCTTGAGTTGATAATCTCTATCCTTTTTCTTAGACTGAAATGCAGTTTCATGGAAACAAATCTCTTTCCCTGGAGCATACTTCTGAGGTCTGCAAACAACCAGTAGTCACTAGGGGCCAGATCTAGGGAATAAGGTGAGTGTGGAAGCAATTCGAAGTGCAATTTATGTAGTTTTGCTATCTTGCGATCGACTTGTAACACGGTGCATGGTCTTGGTAACAGAGCACTTTTTACTCCTTCATTTTTGGCCTTTTGGGACGATTTCTTGTCATTAATTTCACTAGTTTGGTTTGTTTCTTATCCACTGATTCTATATACTAACAATTCCATTTCGTCTGAAAATCTTTTCATGTTTCGAACTTCCTCATACTGTCGGAATGGATAAGCAAATATTAGATGTTGAGAGTAGGGAAATAACATTAGATGTAGAGAGAAAGGGAAGTGATAGTAGAACTAGTAGTTATAGCAACAGTTACTACTTCCCCTCCACCAATCGAAAAATCATAATAGTCAATCATAATAGTTTTTCAAGCAAAGATGTTTTTGTATGATACGCATCGAATGACACACTTTCAAAAAAAAGTTGTAGCGAATGTTTGAGTTGGTCAGATATAGGACTTTCTTTTAGGAGTCATCTAGTTAGTGTTGTTTGTATCAACGTTTTGATTGTCTTGGAAGGGCATCGAGAGATAGTCTCTATCCTCTTCCTTAGACTGAAACGCAGTTTCATGAAATACTTTGTTGGTTGAATTAAGAGGTCCTACTATATCATTTTGTTCAAAGAGAAGATTTTGTAATTGTTGCTGTAGGGGTTTAAATGTCTAAACACTTCTGTGTTTTGCATCTGCTTTTTGAATGAACATGGACATAATCCAGAATGGCTTTGAGTAAATTAATCTTGTCCACATACGGTTTCACATTTACTTATATAAACTTACTTGTGGTTTCCACTTCATTAAAATTATCCCAGAGAGTGAATGACCATTTACAGTTTTTTTCGGATGATGAAACAATCATTCATCTGGTATCTCATTAGTAGTTTGATTTATAGTAAATACATACAATTAGCACAGGGCAATTAAATCAGAGAGAGGGGATATGCAGGGGGTGGTGGTGTCTGTTAGTATTTCACTGACTGTCTTATTCTTAACCCATGCATACTGACAATACTTTGTTCAATCTTTGCAGTCACTATAATATCAGCTGCCCTATTAAAATGTTTCTCCAGTGTTTTTTAGAATTTATTTATTTATTTATGGCATATCTCATTAGTGGTATATAGCATACAGCCGTGGTAACACTGTCTCCTGAGTAGCACTGTCTGTGAACATCATGCTTGAACAGCCAGTGATATTGTCTCCATTTTCTTTTTCAGTTTCGACATTTCCATGGGGGTGGGGGTGGGGGTATGAACTCTCAATCAACTGCTATCCACCCCATGTTTACATAAGAATGTGGTCAATTCTTGGGACAAGAACGATTGGCCCCTATGCATTAAAAAAGGCAGAATGTTCTATGCAAACAATTAAACAAATTCATGACAGAGAAGCAAAAATAGAAAACTACCGTTTTCAATTGCAATTTACATGTAACAGTTTTTTTCCCATTGAATAAGGCAGGTTTTTACTGCATGCGAAATGATCCATTCACGTTATGTTTAGTTGACAAACAATTATTGTTATTTCCATAATAATTGCTCAACTGAGCTCAAATCTCTGTTCCCCCTCCCCTAGTAAAACATTCACACCAAAAACTCGTCAAGCTACAAACACTACAAAGAACTTGCGACGAACGTCATGATCCTGAACCAGGATCGAGCAGTGGATGTGGCCCCGACTTGCCTCATCCCCACCATAAAAGAGCCCGTCTTTGCCTGGCGTGCAATTTAAAAGTTAAAGAAATGTTTCAATTGTAAATTGAGTGAGATTCGAACACTGCCCGATGGATTACAAATACCGGCTTAATGTTAGTTATCATTATTTTAACATATGTGACATTTACTTTTAACGGCTCTTTAGAGTTAGAGTGAAAACTTTTCCCCGATAGACTTCCAAATCACCTCTTTCAGAACTTTCTTTTCATCTTCTAAAATCTAGCAGAATTTCTATGAACAAAGATTATTTCCATTTGAAAAACACAATACCAAGCTGACTACAACATGGTCATCTTCAGATCCAGTGTCAACAAATACCATCCATTGTTGAAGAGGTAGTGTTTCAATTTATTCAAGAATTCGATGATTGCATGAAATCAAAAAGTGTTTTTGTTTGCTGTTCGATAAAGTATTGGAAAAAATGCTACAATTTTGGCTAATATAGCAGCGATACAGTGCACATCTGTTCCATAAATGTTAAAAGGTCAGTGCTTAGTTTTTATAATATAATAAGTTGAATCTTTTGCTATTTGTGGGACTCAACAATCACATGCAATAACGGCTACCATTAAAATGATATTATATCAACGAGTCAAAATTCTGTGCAACACTAAAGAAAATGAGACAAAGTCCATTTCTAATACATAAAACAACTTTATTGAGTCTCCCTCGTTAGTATGTGAACACAAAGGAAAAGGGTTAGTATGTCCATAAGTATGGACGATGGCAAAAGTTAGGAATTTCTCGTTATTATAATTCCCCAGTGGGGAAAAGAGAATAGTTCATAATATAAAATGTTTGTACACCGGCTATGGTGTCAGGACGTGTCCATGTGTGTATGTAAGTATGTATGTTTGTACACCGATGTGAAAGTCAGTTCACATGTAAGCAGTTATGTGTGTGTGTGTTATATTAAGTCCACATGTATGCGGCAGTAGCCATTTTGGCTTCTTGTCTTCTTGTCGAAGTCGAACCCAGGGCCAAAGGCTCAGGAAAATGTCTGTTGCGTCCCCATAGAGGGGGACGTGTGTTTGGCAGTGCCAAAGAAGGAAAGAGAGAGAAGAGGCTTCTTGTGCTGCAGAATAAAAAGAGAAAGAGCGGATGGCGCTGAAGTATTTATATAGTTATGCTAGCCATCCGAGATTCACCTAAGAGAAGGCCACTGATTGGTCAAGCCAATGTAGGTTGAACGAATATCACTAATGAAGGCATTTCTGGGATGTTCATTTTTTGCCTTTGCCCTGCATGAATTCAGAAATTAGTGTCCTGGAAGAAAAGCCTAACAATTCGTAAGAATATGCATGTTAAATATTTAATTGCCGGTACTTTGTTACATTAGGACCCGAGCTAACTTTGACCCCATCGGTAAGGTTAGGGTTAGGGTACCAAAATGGGGGTTAGGGTTAGGGTTAGCGTTGGAGTTATGGTTTAGGGTTAGGGTTAGGGTCATGGTCAAAGTTAGCGCGGGTCCTAATGTAACAAAGTACCTACTTGCATCCCCACGAAAGTAAACTGTTTTTACTGTGATGAAAATCCAGCTCTCTTTCAGATGGGTGCAAAAATAGTCCCGGTGACGTAACATCACGAATGAGGGTGCCTTTTGGGAGATTCTATGGCATAGGTTTCAAACATGAAGCCCGATAGCCACATGCAGCTAGTGAACTATCACTCTGTAGCCCACTGGAAATCAATTTTGTGACTATTATTTTCCTCATATTTTAATAAGTTTAATAAATTTGTCTCTCACAGTTTCCCAACTTGAGAAGTGAAGAAAGCAACTCCCACCATCATAATGTGTCGACCACGGGAAAAGTCTATCAGGCATGTGTATGCAGTGTGATGATGTATGGAAGTGAAACCCGGTTAATGAAGGTTGAGGATATGTGTTGCATGGAGAGAAATGATATGTGAATGATGCAGTGGATGGCTTAGATCTGATGATCTCAGAGGAAAATTAAATCTGGATAGTATAGGGATATGTGTGCAGAAGAGTAGACTTAGTTTGGTCACATTGAAAGAATGGATGAGAATGTTTGGGTTAGTAGATGTAAAAGAGTTGAGGTAGCAGGGTAGGAGAAGGCCAAGGAAAACATAGGAGGAAGTAATAAGGATGGATTTGAGAGAAAGAGTGATAAATAAAGATCTCACCAGATATAGATTAATCTGGAAGTCAATTTCTAAAAGCCGTCCAACACATGCCAGCATTTAAAACAGGTGTTAAACTGAATATGATAATATTATTTAAATATATTGTTTATATTCTAACCCTATACCTCCATTCTCATTGATACTTTACTGTTATTAAACTGGACTAGAGTTCAGGAAAGATCAACAAATAGTATGTTAACTCTGAAAGTCTGATTTTAATAAATGAATTCTTTGTAGAGAATGAAGAGATGCAGATTTTCTTCTAGAACTTCAAGCATTTCTAGAAGATAAATTCTTTTGAATAAAAAGTACACATTTCTTCTGCCTGATGTTTTGACATTTTGATATTAAAGTAGAAAGGTCAGTTTGTAGTGAAAGGCCAAGGAAAACACGGAAGGAAGTGATAAGGATGGATTTAAGGGAAAAAATGATAAATAAAGACCAAGTCAGAGATAGGTTAGTTTGGAAGTCAATTTCTAAAAGCTGTTTGAAACATGCCAAAATGTAAAACAGTCGTATAATGATGATGAGACATATATTGTCTCATTCCCTTTTTTATTAAGACGAAATTAATTTGACAACTCATATTAAGGAAAGTGAAAATACTCAATTTTTATGTACATTTACAACAAAAAAAAACAGACCTGATAAGAACTGTAGTGAAATGTGACATGATTACGGCTCGTTTCATGATAAAGGGAAATAGAAAGTTTTTGCATTTCATAAGATGAAAAGGGATAGATTTAAAAAAAATGCAACGTTGATAATGCAAAGAAATTTGTATGATTTGGATTATTCGGACTACTGTTCTCATCTTTCGGCTGCTGTAACATCCAGCCTTCTTCAGGTGTATCTTTTCGAACTCAGGAATATTTCTTTTCGAACTCGGGAATCTGGACGGAATTTCGAATGGAACCCTTTATTTAATCCACGGGGGTAGCATGCTCTCGTTCCGTGGAGAAGTCTTCAGTAATTCACAATTCTTCATATCGCCTGCACCGAGGATTGAACCTTCAACCTTTAGATGACTATCACTTAGAACCGAATTGTACTTAGTACTATATTCACTGCGCCATGGGTCCTTGCAGTCCGGAAATATTCCTGAGTTCGAAAAGATACACCTGAAGAAGGCCGGAGATTACAGCGGCCGAAACGTTGTGAAAATAACACTCAAGATAAGAACAGTAGTCCGAATAATCTCAATCATACAAATGATCAATCTTCATCTGAAGAATTCAGAAACATAATGCAAAGTAATGTTCATATTTCTGGACGTTATTCCCTCACTTCTTGGAGTTTATTTCATCTGCATTGGTCATACCCCACTGATATTGAATGCTTCTGGTCTACTGCGTCTCATCCTTACCATGGACCTCTTGTGTCATTTAGTTTGAAGCCTCTTGCCTTATAGTTGCTTGGTAAGTACTTGTATCCGATACATAATTTGTACACTGCCACAGACAAGTATTTGATTAAGATGCGAAGCTTATTGCTCCTTGGGCTCCAATAGCTTTTCAAAAACGTGTAAAGGTTCTAAACTAGTATCTACATTGAGTCACGTTATCATATTATCTATTGAGTTCAGCGTCTGTATCAACACGATTAGGTTTCAAATATATCATGTATTCGTGTTTTCAATGTATCATCTGAAATTTAATATATTGGAATAGACTTGCAAAAGAGACCAATACTTTATTAAACGTTAGTTAGACATGAAGTCTACTTTTGTTATAACATTTGCAAGTAATACAGTACATTTATATTAAATAATGAGAGGGTGACATTACTCATAGAATGGAGGTGTTAACAGTACTCGTAGTAGTAGTAGAGTAGTAGTAGTAGCAATAATATGGCAAACCAAAATTGTTTCTGACCTAAAGATGAAGTTTACATTTCCTATTGTTCAGCTAAGAAAATTGGTTGCCTGTCCAATAATTGGATTCTGTCTTCTTGTTTCCAATGTTGGTAAAATAGCAATACGATCCTCTAGTAGATTATATTTCCAATAACATATCATATTCTATCTGTTGAGTTTTTAAGAGAAAAATGTGGTTTAGAAGTTTCGAATGAATGTATCAAATCTGATACACTTAGTGTTATAGAGTGTACATGGGAAGCTATAGGGTTTTCTTATAAAATTGAATTTATAAATATTTATATTTATTTGATTTATTTGATTTATTTATTATGCCTCTTTCAGCATCTCTTATTTTTATTCATAATCTCATTGATTTCAACATATGTATGTAAATATATATATATATATATATATACAGGGTGGGCAAAAATAAGGGTCCTATTTTTAAAAATTCATAACTTTTTTATTTATTGATTTAAAAAAATTTTTTTTTTTTTAGAATAAGTAAAGGACCCCCTCCGAAGCAAGCATGAGCCGTATTAGCCCTAAGGAACGTACCCTCATTTAGAAAACATTATTTTTGCTTAAAAAACTCAAAACAGTGTAAAAAACAATACTTTAGTTTTTGTAAGTTTTAAGAAGTGTTTTTCGGCTAAAATTTGTTTTGTTTATTTCAAAAAATCTCGGAAGGGTCAGTCTACACACACATAAAGTTTGGTGAGTTTAACTTTTATTTTGTGGAAGTTATTCAAATTCAAGTTATTCAAATTTAAAGATAGGACCCTTATTTTGTCCCACCCTGTATATATATATATATACATAACATTTATTTGTTTATTTTATTTGCAATATTTTGAATGAATTAAACTATTTATATGAACAAGTATTTTACCTAAATGCTAAGTGGAATAATTTTTCTCTTCCCTAATGTGATGCCCACACGTGGGGAGCGACATATATTTAAAACATGATTATTCATAGACACGTGTTTCGTCGTCTAACACACACACATACACACACACACATATATATATATATAAATATATATATATATATATATATATATATATATATATATATAGAGAGAGAGATAGATATATAGATATATATGGTGGCTGTCCACTTGTTTTCGAATATAACCACTTTTTTGCATATCAATGTGGTACTAATGTATAATCTCCCGATGAGAGGCACGGATTTTATTTTTTAGGCCTGCTAGACTTTTAAAGACTATATCACAGATGTGTCAGTTGTTGTGATGGGATGTCATAATTTTAGCCACTTCTTGCCTATGTTCGATTCTGCTGTACATGCACTTGTACCTCACTCCTCCAGCTTTCGCAACGTCACCAGTTCGGCTGTTCCTGGGTTCGGTGGGTCACCCGCTACTGCTCGTGAAAAGTCGCCATCCTGATGAAGATCGCAGATGTCGAAACGCCTGATCCAGCGATCACTCACTCCCACGTTGTGTTTGTTTAGATCAGTAAGCGATCAGCTGGGTTCGATGCGCAACTTGGTATCGCTGTGAAGTGAAGGGTCATTTCATGCAGAACAGTTGAATAAAAGGAATTAAGTCTGTAACGACGTGGTCTGTTGTGGTTTTCTTAAAAGAATAATTATTTAAAAAATAAAGAAACATAATTTACACTTGGTTGTCTACAAAGCAAGGCAGCGTGGTAATATTAAAGTTCAACTCTGTGTGTTTTACTTGAACCGATGCACTGTAGTAATTCTGGGTGACTTGATTGTTGGTCAATGAAAATCTGTTCTAAGTTCTGGGCTAGAAAAGAATACAAATGGACTGATGTGATGTTTTCGGTGGGGGAACAGAAGCGAGCCTCTTCGTCCGGTTCTCTTGCTAACTGATTCACTGACTCACTGACTGGCTTAAGCTGTTCTGTCTTCTCTTTTATTGGGACCCACCGAGTTTTCCTTTGTCTCTGAAATACAATTACGGCCGCCACCAGCCTTATCTACATAGGAAGCGTCACAAAAAAGAAAACATGGCTTAATTCTATATTGACACTTGAGAAGTAATTTATTTCTCTCTATGGGAGTCCATAAAGACAATCCTATCCAACAGCTGATCGAGTTTTCCATTGTCTCTGAAAAATAATTACGGCCACCATTGGCCTCATCTATATTGAGAAGTCTCACTAAAAAAATATATGGCTTAATTACCTATTGGCACTGGAGAAGTAATTCTATTTCTCTCCTGGGTCTTAATAAAGGCGACCTGAGATTTTATTACCCAGCGGTCCACGGCTCTTGTTCAAAACGGCTCAGCAACTGTTCTCAAATCGTCAAGTGATTTTAAGGGTTTCCCCCGCCTCATTCATACTAGCGCTGTATCTTAAGCTCCAACTTCTGTGGGGCTGTTCGATACAGTCACACACTCGTTGGTGATTTACTAAGCCGGCACATGGTTACCAAATTGCAAACTTAGTATGTTTGCTGTAGTTACCCCACTCCTCACTGCAGTGAGTTGCACAGATAGTAGGCATCTAGATAAAAATCACATACTCAAAAAGTACAAGCACAACAACAGGTTTATAGTGACCAACGCTTGTGCGACACTAAATATCGGTAACTATGAACCTAGTGACAGACAAAAACTCCGATGACCAGTAGTCATTTCAACCACAGGTGTTATATTTTCTTTATCCTAGATGTGTGCCTTAGCAAAAGTTATAGAGGACATCTCTCCTAGTATACTACTTGAGTATACATATATACACACATATAACTCTCTATATATTTCTGATGTTGTTTTTAGTGATCGAAAATTCAACTAAATAATTAAAAAGACA
>OY744517.1:114377834-114382834 GCA_963556195.1 Sepiola atlantica | reverse complement strand
AATCTGATTTTTTGGAAAATCTAAAAGCCCAAGAAACTCATGCTCCCACATCTGAAACCCATATAAATATTTTTACTCGATGTTACACAAACAGATACATAGCTGGAGAATTTAGGTAGCGGAAATGGTGGTTTCTACATAGCGTAATGCAATACTTTTCCGTGTCTTAATATCTTGCTTTGCCTTTGAGATATAGTAATTAGTTGGAAAATATTAAGTTTAACGTTCTCAGCCGTCAAAAAATGGATATCAGTTAGGAGCATCTAAGACATTGCATTCTCTATTAATTCAAAAAAGGAAACTCAGCTTCAGAAGCCACAATGAATATTAAAACTGTCTATGGGATAAATGTTCTGAATGATCGAAAATGTCAACGGTGGTTTGCAAAATTTTCTTTTGGGGACTTTAACCTGTCAGATCGGTGACGTTCGGGAAGGCCAAAATCATTTGATAAAGAAGCCATTAAAGACGCTGTGGAGGCCAAGATAATTAGCGCAACAATTCAATACAACCCATACTACAATTATTTCATGCCTTCACGAGTTAGAAAAAGTTTCAAAACTTGGACTCTGGGTTCTCCACGATTTGACCGACGCTCAATGAAATAAAAGATTGACTTTTTGCGCATCTCTGCTTTCCAGGAATCATCGAGAACCATTTTTGCAAAGAATTGTGACTGGAGATGAAAAATGGGTTCTTTACAAAAATACCCAATGTGAAAAAACAATGGTTAGACCGAAACCAAAGTCCACAGCCTGTTCCAAAACAAAGACTACACCCAAAGAAGGTTATGCTCTCTTTATGGTGGGACATGAGAGGACTGATTCATTATGAGTTACTAGAGCCTAATCAAACAATCACAGCAGTAAAATATTGTTCGCAGCTGGATGATCTAAGAATTGCTTTATAAAAAAAAAACGACCAACATTACTCAATAGGAAGGGTGTAGTGGTTCAGCATGATAACGCAAGATCTCACACAGCAAAACACGCTCAGGAAAAGGTCATGTGTTTCAATTGGGAAGTTTTGCCTCATCTGCTTTATTCACCTTACATTGCTCTACCCGACTACCATCTTTTCTGGTCTTTGCAGCATCACTTAAATAATAAAATCTATGAAAATGGCGACCAACTAAAAATGACCTAAATTTGTTTTTTTCTAAAAAATCAGAGAAATCTTTTGAAGAAGTTATCAAGAAGCTAGTTGATCATTGGACAGAAGTCATATAAAATGAGGGAAATTATTGTAAAGATTAAAAATGCCCTAATGTGAATGTTTCAGATAAAATAAATGTGTTGGACAAAAACAACATTACTTTCTTTCTAACCTGATAAATAAATTTAAGAAACTATATAATTTCTTCCACTCCCAATAGAGAGTTCGTTCGCTCAGATGTTAAGACATCCGACACCAGTTGGTCACGGTTAGTAGTGGCCTAGCGTCTGGATAAATTTATCAAATTTACCCCCCGCCTCACACAAAAAGGACCAGGGTTTTGTAAACGAATTTTGTATTCTGATATTCTCACTAAAACAGTTTCGGGACAGACCCCATATCTCACCATACACTGAAGGAGTCATCTGTAATTTTGGAGCGAGGAAGGTTGTGACCATAATGGATTATGAATATTACTGAGGATAATTTACAAAAAGAACACGTGTTGGGATATTTAGAAGGAAACAAAAATGGTAAAAAATGATTGCAGCACAACACAGGGTACGTATATCTAGTTAATAATAAAATGGCTTGCCGAAATAAAACTAATTTGTTGTATATAGCTAATGGAAACAATGTGAACATTGTCAAATATGAGGCATTTTCCCTGTAAACACCGCTTACGAAATACGTGTCACATGACCTGATTCGAAATTGAAATTTAAAGAGTTTTCAGATATCGCCAGTATTCATGTAAATTTATATCTGAATAAAAGTATGATTATATCTAAACAATTATTTAGTTGTAATAAACGAACGAATTTATTAGTATTACTATTTATTATTATTAGCGAGATTTGCTGCTGATAGCAAAAATGGTTTCCATTTGTAATTAACATTTTCTGCTGAAAAGAAAGATGTCTTCCGCGCGAAAATATTATGAGCAGAATAAATTATATTTAAAAAAAATTAAATCTAATGAAAATTTAATGTTTTTAACAATGGACCAACGTTCAACAAAAGAAAATGGCTAGATGTGTAAGGTACTAAATAATAACACGCCATATTGAAAATTATGAAACCACAATTCCCCCATGGTTCAAATAGCAACTTGTGTTCAATTACTTGTATAAAATGAATTGTTTATAATAACTATTGTGCTTAAACATTAAATACCTCTCAAAGTATTGATATGCTATAAAAGCAGTCATCGATTTATTTTCCCACAAACTTTCACACCCAACCCTGTATAATTTTGTAATCAAATCTAACTATGTCTACAGATGAATAAGTCAAATAAAGTTTGACAAAAATGATAATATTTCAGGAAAAAATCTAAATGTCTTCGTTACGTATTGATTTCTGAATAACGCACATGTGTACAACAAGATGAGGTTTTAAAATTCTAAAACACACACATAAAAGATGTCTTCTGCAGACAGAATAGACTTACAGAAGCTAGAACTAGCCAGTTAAACTGCTAAAAAAAATCAGTGGCTTGATTGGCATAGGCAATATAGAGACCAGAAATTAATTGGTTGACTTTATCATCTCTCTCTCTCTCTCTCTCTCTCTCTCTCTCTCTCTCTCTCTATTATAGACTTATATATAATATATACATACATAATATATATGTAAGTATTCGCTTTTGAGAGAACTAAAAATAAAAACAAATTACTCACAGGCATAAGTTATGTATTATATATATATATATATATATATATATATATATATATATAGGATCAAAATAAACCAAAGTGAAAACTTTTAGTAGATGGAACCTATTGTGAAAAGGATTAGCTCAATATACGAGATAGAGCAATAGTAGAGATAGAAGAAAAATGAGTGATAAATATGCGACGATTGTCCCCACAATTCACAAAGCGGCTTTTTAAACAATCTCGTACCTCATAAACCCCCCCAGCCCCAAATCTTTAACAATTTTGCCTTTTTGTCTCATTCGGATTTAAACCTTGTATGAGATTCTCCTGTTTTACTTGGCCCTGGAAGTACATAAAAAAATGGCCTGTTTTCCTCTTCTCAACCTCCTTTAAGTGCATCTGGACTTACCTACATTTTGAGCACTTTCTCCAATCTGCTCCCACGCAAAGAATTTTTCTTCACATTCTACAATTTCACCGGACTTCTTTTCAACGGAAATTTACCACCCGGACAATTTGCATATCTTTTTCACGGAACTTTTCTTTTCATTCAATACGTTTTTTTAACAAAAATTATTTTAATAATTTTTAATAATAATTTTCATATTTTTCAAATATTTGAACTTTGGTTTTTTCGAAAGCCAACTTATCCATCTGTATTTCTCCTCTGATGATAAGATTTCGATCTTTGAAAAGCCTTGGTTTAAGGAAAGAATAATAAACACTAGTTTATTACTGAATGCACCTTGCATTGAACAATTGAAATTTGAAATAAATTTGGATAATCGTCGCATATTTATCACTCATTTTTCTTCTATCTCTCTCTCTCTCTCTCTCTCTCTCTCTCTCTCTCTCTCTCTCTATATATATATATATATATATATATATATATATATATATAATATGCATATATTATACATATATATATTATATCTGTATGTGTATATATTATATATGTATATTTCTCTATTTTTATAAAGTTAGGTATGTGTATATGTTTATATATTTTTATTTACAGGATTCACTCCTAAACTGATTAAATGATCATTATCAATTTTAAAACACAGTTGCTAGGCGTAAGGGGTCGTAATATGAGGTATATTTAGATACCTCTGACGCCACAAACATTTACTTTTATGCCAAGAGGGCAAAAAGTGAGTGGAAGCTCTTAATGAAACTTCAGATACCTCCGATTTTTGTGAAATTTTAATAATAATGATTATTAGACATCAATTAATAAATATTCCTAAAATTTATGTTTCTTTGGAGTATGTTAAAATGTTTTTAGTGGGCATAGTATGGGCACCATCGCCCATTTGAAAATTCAAATATTTCAGATTTGCATTGAATTTGAACCATAGTCATTATACTAGAGACACCATTGTGCCCCCCCCCACACACACACACACACACTACTGCCCCAGGATGCATAAAATAAATTCCCTAAACAGAACAGTTTTGCACCACTTTCCTGCCCCCTAACGAAGATTAAAATAAAGATATAATGATACTAAACATTTTGTCTAGAGTATGTATTGTGATTTTTATCAAAATCCATTACATGATTTTAATTCTAGAAAAGGTCTCAAATGTAAAGGGTCTTAAAAAGAAATTAAAATTCAGGGAATCTTGCTTAATTAATTGCTAATAACTATGGATCAAATTTAATACAAATCTGATGAATTTTAATTTTCAAATGGGAGGTTGCGACAATATTATGCCCACTGAAAACACTTCTAAATACTGAAATTTTGAGAATATTTATTAATTGATGCCTAACATATAGTGTTAAAATTTCACAAGAATCGGAGATATCTGAATTTTCACAAAGGGCTTTTACCCCCTGTTTATTTTCTTTGCATAAAACTAAATTAAACAAAATATAGCCTACATTTAATAATGCTCGGTTAATTAGTTTAGGAGTGAATCCTATACATACAAAAATATAAATGTCTGTGGGTGTTATAATAATACATGAATATATATTGTGCATATATTTTATATATAGAGTGGCACAACAGTACGATAAAATCTCTTGAAAGCTGGCATGTATAATCTAGTCTTCACTGATAGTCTATATGTTTTATCTAACTAATTTCACTTTGTGTAGAATAAGGGAAAGTCCTGATGGCTGCAAGGATGTTTTGTAGCTCTCAAGAATAACGTCAAGTGAATTCTGATGCT
>OY744517.1:113982834-114372834 GCA_963556195.1 Sepiola atlantica | reverse complement strand
CTGCCATAGTTGTTACAAGATTGGTTCTGCTGCTGTGGTTGTGATCGTTGCTGCGTTGGTACTGCTGCTGCCGGTCAACGTGGTTGTTTCGGATCGCCATGTCATCTGGAAATGAGTGTGGACTCAAATCCTAAAGAGAAGGGCCGAGTGTCAACAATGCATGTTTTTTATAGTAGTCGCTGGTATTGTCCTAATGTCATCTGATTGGGTGACAGAAGGGACATGTGTGAAGAGAGAAAAAAATCTCTATCTTTACAAAGTAAGGTATGTTTATATTTTTATATATTTGTATGTACATAATTCACTGCTAAACTAATTAACTGAACATTATAAATTTTGGAACACAGATACTAGACATAAGAGGTCCAAATGTGGGCTATATTTAGTTTAATTTCGTTTTAATGCAAAGTTGGTAAAAAGAGGGTGGAAACCCTTCATGATAATTCAGATACCTCTGATTTTTATGAAATCTTAACAATAGGTATTTAACATCAATTAATAAATAATTCCCAAATTTCTATGCATGGGCACAACCTCCCATTTGAAAATTAAAATATATCAGATTAGCATTAAATTTGATCTTTAGTCATACATTTTTAAAAATTTAAATTCCTTTTTAAGGCCCCTTAAGATTAAGCCTTAAATTTTAGACATTTTCTTGAATCAAAATGATGCAATGGATTTTCATGAAAAATGGAATAAAGATTCTATACATAAGGTTTAATATTATTATATATTTTAATCTTCGTAAGGGGACATAAAATTGCTGCAAAACTGTCCTATTTGGGGAATTAATTTTACCCGTTCTTCTTCTAGTTATGTATATTTCTATCACAAGCGCCAGAGCTTTGCGTATCTTACTAAGCAGTGACAAGTTATAAACGAATCACAACAGATCTAATCACGAATAGGCATATATGGCGTGATTGAAGCGGTTACATTTTTGCTTGTTTTCATTTTTGCATAGTGCATTAGTATTTTAAATGTTCATTTGTTTCTTCGCTGTAAATGTTGAGTTGGCGATCACTAATCAGATACGTTTTTAGAATTGCGTGGACATATTTGTCTATTTCTGTATCTGTTAATTCTAGATATGTACGTGATAATATGTCCGCTATTATTTACTTACGGATTGGAACGTATGTTAGTTCGAATTCACAATAGAAATCTCTGTATTCTTCAAGGGCTCTTCGTGATTGATTCAAAAAATCTATTTCTGATTATGTTCGATGATGAATTGTGTACGAATTCGGGAATGTATTGCAAGCAAATACTATAATTAGTGCTTTGTTATTCGATCGGGCAGTAATTTTGTTTTAGAGTTGGCGATCTTGACGGGTATGTTATCCTTTCCTTTCCGTGTTTTGTTGTAGTACTGTCCCTAATCCATTTTTTGCGTCTGTCTGCAGTTATTTTTGTTTGTAAATTTGGATGATAAACTTGTCTGTTTGGTTGTGGTACTTGTAATTATGTTTGTAAGTTTTTCCACGGTTTCTATCTGAAGCTTGTTGGATGACCTGTTTACATCGTCCTTCATTATATAATAAAGAGCAATACATATATATATATATATATATATATATATATATATATATATATATATATATATATATATATATATACGTCCCGTCACATAAAAGTTAACGGGTAATTAATTTCCGGACGAATCCATTTCAAGTATTTAGGGGAATTGAGAAAACAAATAGCAAGTCAGACAAACCCCCGTTCTTTTTTTTATTGCACTTCACCGGTTGAGACGTTATTTTAAAGATTAGTGCAAACACTGGCTAGGATATTTGTTTTTGTCAATTTTGATTGAGCGTGTACATTCGTTATGTAAGAGGTCCCTTAACAGCGTAGCTATTATTGTGCATTTCGATATGCAATGCACAAGTAGTTCATCATTCCTAAAAGCTCTGTATATAACTTCCGGTATGTTACTAAGGAGTGGCGAGTTGTAAAACGGCCATGACAGATTTAATCATAAATAGGCATTAACAATGGTGGTACTGGTATAACTTGAATACCAACCAACATTGTATATTATACTTAAGATTTATATTCCTAGTTAATAATTCTAAACCAATTAGTGTATCTTAAACTAATTTCGATGGGTCTAATTTTATTCCTTGATGGATAATTGTATGACTTAGGTATGTCAGTTGCTTTGATGTGAATTCGCACTGATTATTATCATACCTAAAGTTAATGCCTGCTTCTTTTAACATGGATTTTCTTAAAACATTGTATTACCTAATGCTACAGACCAGCATGTTTTTAATCAGCCTACTGGAGATTTTTCCAAAGTCATATTGATTTGCTTTGTTTCAATGGCTCTGTCATATAATCGTTGAATCTTTGATCTTCGTTTAGCTTACACGAGAAGGATTTGTGTGTTAGAAAAGTTAATTATTTTGGGGCTGATAACCCCTGTTGAATTTTCCGATCACTGTCTGTAGTTAGCACTTCTCTTCTTCATTCTCTTCCTATAGCTCCTATACAGGTTAATAATATTAGAGATTTTATCTTCTCTGTTTTCGTGTCCACTTCTTTGGCTTGTAGACATATATTGAGTTAGTCTCTCCACTTTTCTCATTCCTATCCAAGGTTTCCTGTTGTAATGAAATTTACTTCTTTTGGATTCGATAAGAATGCCACGACTCTTTTCTTTCTCTGTGCTCTGTGGTAAGTATTGATTCTGTGTTTTTTTCTGACACCATTTTGCATTTTGTGTAGCAATTTTTAATTCATGGGAACCGTTATCATTTATGGTGAAGACCAACGAATACACGTGTTAAGGCTTCGAGTGAAACTTGTTAACACTACATAATAATAACAATAAGGGAGTGTGTGTGCGTGGGTGGGGGTGCAGACTCATATGAAGAGTGAGTGTTAGTAAGAAGTACTGCTTTTTATATGAGTTTAAAAAATAATAAACGGAACGACCATAGTCGAGGTCGACCAGAAGGACCACTTTACAAGGGAAGGCACCATCACTTTCTCTGGATTGCTTCACTTACTCTTAAACCTCACTTTATAATGATAGGTGTTTAGAAAGGAGGCATAAAATACCACTTTTTGCGTTTTTGCTATAACTTGACCAAGGATTGAACTCTGATATCCCGGCCCATTAACGAGCACTCTAACCATTAGTTTTAATAATAAAGAGTTATTATGATTATATAACAATTCTTAGTTTGAGGTTAAATGAAAAGATATAATAATCGATGGTGTTCCATTTAAATACTGTTTCATTTATTTTTAAATGATTATAGACACACATGCTCACTATATCATATGATTATTTCAGCGCTTTTGACTACTTGTATGATTTGAATACTCACCAACATTGTATATTATACTTTAGATTTATATTCCTAGTTAATAAGCCTAAACCAACGAGTGTATCTTAAACTTGATGTTGCTTCTATTTGAGAAACATCAGATACTTTGATATTTTCTATGCTTTAGGCAGCTTGCACCACTCACTAGTCTCTCCTTCTTGGAAAAGGTGCAAAAAAGAGTCTCTAATCTAATAGATCCCACACTGTCTACCAAATTCCAATCCCTGTCCCATCGCTGCAATCTTGCATCCATGTGCTTGTTTTACAATTACTTCCACAGAATATGCTCTGATGAATCTACGGCACTTGTACCCCCACAACGTAAATACCCAAATACTCCCGACACACCCGATTAGCAGAAAAATACCACCTCTTCACTGTAGAAAATGCCGAAAAACTTTCTACTGTAATAGCTTCTGTCCTTGGACCGCTTGGCTTTGGAATTCCCTTCCTGCTTCCTATTTCCTCGACTGTTACAACATGCAGAAATTTAAGTGTATTGTGAACAACTATCCACTTAGAATGCCCCTTATACATCTGGCCCTTAATAACCGTAGCCCCTTACATGTGAGTTGAAAATTATTTTGTGTTGTTTTATGATACAATGGTAGGTTAAGTGGATGAGGTTCAAGTGATACTATTATATATTTATTAAGAAGTGATATCATTATAATTAAAGCTTTAGTTTGGGTCGATCTGACTCCATGTTCAAAACAGATAAAATGTTCCACAGAAGATAGAGTAAATAATTTGTTGCTTAACAGAAAATACCTTTTATTTTGGCAGAACTGGAAAGGAATTAAAAACATTCAATAGTAATCTTAAAAAAGTGGCGTACCATGCATCCTGGCAGATTATAATTCTAAACTGGTGATTTGGACGGGACCAGCCTTAGCAGGTCCGTTTCCTTGTGCGGCCTGACTTTAACTGTTTGAAGCAGAAAAAAATACTTGTGTGGGCGCGCTTCAAATAACTAGTTAAACAGGCTGTATTCATACACAAAACTATTCTGTTGGTCGATGGGCCAACTAGTCACTGCTTAACTTTGTTTATTTCCATCAAGAGAAAATAGTACATCAAAATATGTGCCTGCTACAAAAAAAAAACAAAAAAAACTATTATATTTCAATATTTCAATCTGATGTCATTTTTGACGTCACGGGTACACTAGTAGAAATAGATTGAGTGTAAAGGAGAACACTTGTTTTTGATACGAGCGTAGTGAACAAAAATCGAATAAATAAAAGATAAACGAGCGAAAGGAGGATTGAACAGACAGGAAGTGGACACTTAAGAGGAAACGGAACCAGAGAGAATCTGTAAAAGACAAAATCATGGATGCTTGATTTAGAATCTCACAAATATTAAAAAAACTAAAGGTAAAAAACAAAACTTGGCCAAAGACGAAATTGGAAAAAAATATTTTGTCTAATAATGAATGTTTTACATGTGAAATCGAAATGATTATAGGCGACTGCGTTCCTATTTATCATTCGTTGAGACATATTTGATCTCAGAATATAAAAGATTTTGTAGCAAGAAATACATATTGAAAAAGAAAATAACAGTTCTTCTAGGATTTTATTATTATGAAGATTTGATGTCTAACTGCAATTGCAACACATTGCCATAAGATATGACGTCAGATACTTAAAGTTTTTTATAAATCCTGAAACATTGAGATATTATTTTCTTATTTTTATATTAACTCTTCTGTTGTTACCTGCATACACTAAGATACATTTAGATCAAAACAATCAGTAGTAGAGAGTGATATTGCATGAGTTCCCCTCCAAGAATGGCTAATGTTACGTATATCACGCCAAACAAAAAATATGTTTGTTATTGAATTCAAATTAACAAATCATATCAATATAATTAAATCTTCGTGAGAATGCATATCTCGCTCTGGAATCGAAGTTGGCACAACAACACAAAAAACAAAACTATATCCTGAATTTGGAGAAGGACCATTATATTAGGCTGTTGATGTAGCCTTCTTTTCTGCTAGCGGAGGCAGGACGGGGAGACATATCGGGGCTACAGAGAGTCCCCACTCTTTGTGCTTATACAATATCGTGTGACGTCATTTCCTCTAGCTTGTGTTCTCACAGGACTCAAAACCTCCAAAGGTCAGCCACCTGACTCCCGTCTGACATTCATATCTTGTTTACGTGCTAACATTTTCCCTGAAAATTTAGACTATCAAATAAGTACTAGCAGACCCACCCTTACTATTTAACATTCCTCCCAATTTCATCCGAAAATTATCCCTAGATATTTTCTAGTATTACAGTCCATCGACAAAGTATAGGTCGCCCCAAACCCAAAATGACCAAGAAGAGACAATCGATTTTTTTCTTTTCCCAAATTATTGTTTATCGTCGGCGAACCAACACGACCTTTCATCTGACGTACTCTCTGGGTGTAATAGTCCAGTCAAAATGTGTCTGAACCTCAAACAAATTGCTAACAAAGGTTTTAAACTTGGATATTTGGCATGAATAACTTCTCTTTCAGATAAAAAAAAAGTTTACCAAAATTAGCCTTGCGGAAAGGGGTCAACGGCCGCCATGTTTAAAATCCAACTTAACAATATTAAAATTTCGAGACATAAAATTCCTGACATTTCTTGACAAGTATGGCCATTATTCCTGAAAATTACTGACAAAAATAAACGTTTATCCTGAGAAAAAACCTTTATTAAATTAGAAATAATTTTTTTTTTTAATGAAAACCCACACAGGGCCTACCCTAAGCCAGCTTGACATTTTCTTGGTGTTTTAAATTGTAATGATAGGTAGCTATATGCTTAATAATAAACTAACACCAGAAAATGACTAGCTTCTGCTATTGTTTTCATGTTTTAAAAAATATCTTCTTCCACTGCTAAACCAAACTGAAAAGGTGTAAGGAGAACTCTGGGTTTAGCAGCCTGCATTATCGCTTGACCAACTAATGCAAGTTTCAAATCATTGTCTTTGCCTGCAAATATCTTCTCGAGAAAGATTAACAATGTTTTAGGAACATATTCAAGAATAGCATCCTGTTCAAGATCATTCTTAGATGGGTAATATTCTGAACTTGTCTGGATACCTTTAATGTCATTCTTGATAAGCTTGGCTTCCGTCTCTAGGATTCTAATGGCCTTTGATTCTGAATTGTCTGTTGAGCGGCTCTGTGCATAGAATTCATGGAGAATACATTTTGCTGTACTTAAGAATGCAACAACATTATGTTTCCCATTAATTTCAGTGACAATGATTTTGTCTTTGAAATGTTCTAACAATCGATATTTCATGTATGAGAGACTGTATGGTTCAAAGCCAGTGTCCTCGAGAATTTTCTCGATTTTTTAACAAGATCGACAGTGGTGAGTTGTTCCTCGTCATTTTGCTGCAAATATTTAGCAACTTCCAGAAATGTCTGCTTTCTCTCTGAATCCTCTGGTCTACCTAGGTTTTGTTTCTTAGAAGAATCAGCAGAAGAGAATGCCTTAGGAATGTTTTAATTGGAATCAAAGTTTGCAAAACATGTTCTGTGATAACGTGCTTCTTCTGAAACAAGGTCAGCTGCATAACCTATTCTACCTTTAACAGTGGATGCCAGCCATCATTTTCTCGGACTTTCTCACAAACATTTAACACTCTGTCCTTAAACTCAATAGTTTCTACATGGGAAACATCAACACCTCTTTCCTTTTTATCAGATTTTGCTCCAGAACCACAAAAAAGACAATGTTCCTTAAAGTTGAATACACACAAAGAGTGGCTTGCATGGGATAGCATTTCACCATGGATGGACCTGTTTTTACGGTCAATTTCTATGTATTTGGGGTTGATCCAACGCTGTCTGCATTTCTTGTGAAGACGTTGACCAATCTGAATTATGATCTTCTCTCCACGTTGTCCAGAAGCTCTGTTAATAGAATCGATGCCCTTCTGGCTGACGATGAATGTTTCTTCATTACTGGACAGTTCATTGTTGCAAATAGCACACTTGTCAACATCCATAATTATCGGTACTTCACTTTGGCCAACCTGAAATAACAATATCACAGAATATTAAGCTCCTGCAGTAATACATCAAAAGAGACAAAAATAAGGTATAAGAAGTTATAATTATATTTAACTTTATGAAAACTGTTAGTTTTATCCAATTTCACATTGCTACATTTGGTATTTTTGAAGATGAATTTACAGAAATTGAGTTTGAGAGAGAGGAGGCTAGAATCGGCAGCAATCTTTAAATATGGCGCCCGTTGAACCCTTTCCGCAAGGCTAATTTTGGTAAACTTTTTTCATCTGAAAGAGAGGTTATTCATGCCAAATATCCAAGTTAAAAACCTTTGTTAGCAATTTGTTTGAGGGTCAGTCACAAAATCAGCTAGATTGACTGGACGATAAGGCAACATTGTCTACGACGTCGATCGGCTTTGTTTTAGCCACTCTGCGTCATATCTTTGCTGGGGCGTCCTTCGACTCCCGACTTCACAGGAATGCACGAAATTGTCCTTGCAATTCGAGTCCCATTAGAAATATGGCGACGTGACCTATGTCCATTCGAGATTATTTCGCAGTTTTTGCGTTAACGCCGGACCTTTCATCTCCACATTTTAGGCCTGACCACTCGGTAAATTAGGGCTCTAACACCCCCCCCCCCCTCACCCCACACACACACTCTGGACTGCTATGTTACACACATATTTACTGAGGTATTCCCGTATACAATCAGTATTCAATTAATCAATTAATTTCCTATGCAATCACCATCACAGTTTCAGAAAAAGGACTCAATGGCCCGTCGCCAATACGCCAACTAGTTTTTTTTTAATATAACGCTTTTGCTATTCCATGTCAAACAAAAATTCAATAATAAAATCCGTAACCCTTCCTCTCCGTCCTCGACCACACCCTTTCGATACCAGCGGAAAAAGAAAAGAAAAATACACCAAAAAATTAAACAAGAAAAAGAAAGAAAAAACACAATCACTATTGTCTTTTATGAAAACAACAATTAGAATATGTCCCTTGTGTGTTCATTTTTTTTATCACTGTCATTTACAATTTCTGTTTTTCCTTTTCTTTTCCTTGGCCGTCGTGTGTGCATGTGTGTGTTCTCCCTTTCTTTCTTACTCCTGTCTATATTTGTGTGCGTGTACGAATTTATTTAAATGTATTTATTCATGCATGCTTGTCCGCGTGTGAATTTTCGTCCCTTTTCTTTTTCTTTCAAATCTGCTTATTTCGTTAAATTTTGTTATGAATAAAACTATTTCTCTATATATGTACTCATGTTTGCTTGCTCATGTGTGTATTTTCATTTCCTTTTTTAAATATACATATGCATATATACACACACACACACACACACACACACACACACACACACACACATATATATATATATATATATATATATATATATATATATATATATATAGGTGGGGGATGCTAACGCATTCTATTCCTCTTAAATATTGAAGAAAAACGAGCAAGAAAACGTCAACATTCAACACAAATGAAGGGCAAATAAAATATCCAATACTCAAACATTTATATTAACAACAACAATTTATTTTGCATTTTTACACATAAAAATTATATTCCATATTTGACGAAAGTCTTTTAGTGTCTTTTGGATGAATGTCTCTTTGACGGCTTGAAAGAAATAGTGTCTTTTTGTTATTTAAAGCAATGTCTCTTTAAATAAGTTTTGTAAGAAGAAAGACGCACGTGTGTGCGTGTGTACGTGTGTGCGTGTGTAATTGAAAAGAGAGAAAGAAAGTGCCAAGCTTACTGTGTGTGTCCAGCAGTCAGAAAAGGGGAGAAGGAGTGATTTGACGCGACAGGTAGTCGTCGCATCGTCTTGCGACTTGCCGATGGAGCGAAACAATTCTTCCTGCTGTGTCTGAAGAAATTCTGGAGGCAAGAGACCGGATCCATCTCAAACGACGTTTATATATGTCCTAATCAGCAGGGGCAGTGACCGGAAACATATGATCCCTATTTTGGCGTTTTCTGCGGGGTGTTGAAAAACGCCTGTCGACTGCTGTTAAAAGGTGAATTCCATATATATATATATATATATATATATATATATATATATACACTTATACAAATTATTTACATCTTCTCTCTTTTCTCGATGGGTCTTCTTCCTTTTTTCTCTTTCTCTTTCTCATCTCTCCATTGCCCGTTTTGTTGCCCCCCCCACCCCTCACCACCGGTCTACGCTCGTTTTTTAATCTCTTTTCTCTTTCTCTTTTTACCTCCATCTCTGTTCTTTGTTGCTGTGCGACTCAATTTTTTTTCTCTAAAACCATTTTTATCCTTTCCATTTAGATCTATATTACGTTGCCCTTTTCTCTTCTAGCGACGGTGGAGGGGGACTCATATTTCATTTCGTAGTACACATCGGTAATGTCTATTACCCATTTCTGTATGCGAGGTGAGATCTTTATCACTGCGTGTTTAACATGGGCAGGAGTGGCATGTTATCTGTTATGATTATAAACTCGCGTGCACTTAGTATAAAAAAATGTTATTTCCCATTTTCTTCTAAATAATTATCTCCCTTTATTCATCATGCCGATGAATTAGTTCACTTGAGTTCTCAAATATTCCAATTTTGGCAGGCTGAATGCAAAAATCCTTTGTCCGTCCTCTTTTGTAAGCTGTGTTTGACAACTTTTGAATGTGATTGCCAATCAGTCAACACTCAAGAGCCTTCTTTTGATTTGTATCTGACGCATTCAAAAGAACCGTTTAAACAGAGGTTAGACATATTTCATCGTTGGTCTTATTTAAAGCCGCAAGATACCATTAGTTTTGCAAGACATTTCCTGTATTTATTTTTAATACATATATTATATTTTTTATCTCAGTCTTGTGTGCCTTCTTCTATATGCTTTATTTGAGCATTTTACCAACTTCAACAGGCAACAATTTAATCGTGCTTTACCAGAATTACTTCAGTAGTTCCAGAATCTTTTGCCCAACTCATGGCGAATGCATCTTTTTCAGTCTGACTAACACTTTTCTGTTTCTGCTAACCCTAACCCTAACCCTAACCCTGCTGATGGGGTGCATTGGTTGCAGTTCTTGTAGTCCTTTCTGAAATAGTGCTGCAGTTATGCCCTCATTGAACCTTGCTTCTGTCGGTTGAACTATCCATCTGTTCAGGTTGAAATATGCCATAGTTTTACTGTTTGTAATTTCTTTCTTT
Source organism: Sepiola atlantica (assembly GCA_963556195.1). NCBI lineage: Eukaryota > Metazoa > Mollusca > Cephalopoda > Sepiida > Sepiolidae > Sepiola > Sepiola atlantica. The sequence goes on along the minus strand of OY744517.1, from coordinate 114,362,263 downwards.
AGTTCCTGGAAGGCAATATTATCCTTCCTTCGATTTGGACTTCATTTTTTGTTCAGTTAGCTTTCCCAGTGGTGCATTGTTTGATAATTTTCCATGAATTTCTTGAGGTTTCATGAGTAAACTCTTAAATTTTTCACGTCTGATGTTGGTGTTTTATAGCTTAGAACAGTTTTCATTTCATCAGGATCTGTTTTCAGTCCTTGCATTGTAAATAAGTGTCTGCAGGCTACAACATGGTGGTCTTCATATCTAATATCAACAAATACTTATAAACTGTCCCGATAACTAATCAAATTTTGTTTATTCCATCCATCATTTTCAATCTTCATAATATTCTTCATCATTCAACTGACGATCCATCCATCTCATTAACCCTTATTTTCGAGTGGCTTTTAGCCTTGATGACTTATTAGTAAAAGCAGAAATAATAATTTCTTCCAATTTATTCTAACGCTGCAATCTTTTGTTCTTTGGAGAAGTTTTTGTAAGGTTTCTATTGTATTCTTCTAAATCTTACCACCAGTATGAGATAATCCCATTGATTCATGCTCTATGGGATAACTCCGGATATGTGGAACATAGAATGTGCTGAATGCAGTCATCTTCCTCGTTTCTTTATCTATCGTCAACAGGTGGTATTCTGACTCTAAGGCCGCCTTGCTGAATACCTTATATCTCCATAGGTACTACGTGAAGTATTTTATATTTAGGGCCAGTATGTGTGGTTATAACTTTTCCTGACTTCCCCTCGTTTGGTTTCGGTTGAACAACACCATGTGATAGGAGCTTGACACTTTTTCAAAGTTGCTTTCGTTTTCCCCTTCTTCCAACTTTTGTTTTGAGTGTTTTCTAAGTAATTCGGTACGTGCCTTAGTATGCAATTCGTACTAAACTTGGTTTCGATCACCACTCTTTCACCTTCTTCAGTGTTTTTATAGTGACACCATTTTTAGTAATCTGGTCGTTAACATAAAAAAAAATATAGTCCCTATTTACTTGCATCCTCACGAGGGTAAAGTTTGACACAAGGTCGGTTTTTAATGTAGGGAAATCCAGCTCTCCTCAAAAAGATGCACTCTGAATTGGGATAAAAGTTAAAAATTTGCTCTGTCTAAAAAGATTTATCCTCCTCTGACCGAGAACAGAACATATACTACACTTTGAATTATTTACTTGCAAATAAAATATAAAAAAATATAATTCATTTAAAAATTAGGCACAAGGCCACCAAAAGTGGGCAAAGTCATCATCTGTTTATCCTACTCTTGACTAGACCCATTTTGACCCATTTGTCCTTTCATTCTTTCACCGTTTGTTCATCACTTTCATTTCAGCAGTCACCACAATACCACATTTACTCTATTGGCTACTTACTTAAAATATCCCTTATGCTTATTACACTTTTAATTATTTATTTGCAAAAAATATAAAAGTTACATCTTGTAAAATTAGGCACAAGGCCATCAAAAGTATGGGGAATTGGGAAAGTGTTTGAAATTTTAAAATGTTATTCTTCATAAATCTATGTTTGATACAAATTCATTGACAGTGTGGAGTGGGGCAACAAAAAACAAAAAGAAACGGTTAGTAAGACTACTCTTCCAACCCTTTCTAAATAACAGAACGCCCACTGTTTTCCGGTTTATTCAGAACTGAAAACAAACAGGTAAATCTTTAAATGGGAGTGGTACCCAAGTGGAAGGAGAAAGAAATAAGAATGGAGGTTTGGGAGTGGATGGTACTACACTTTGATCCTGGTTGTTTAACTTATCTATTCCTTAGCAGAATCGGCATTAAGTCAATTGAATATTAAGCCAATTGTAAACGAGATAAGATAAAAAGAAACTACAAAATACACGGACAAATAAAAGATAAATAAAAAGAAATGAAAAGACAACGGAAAAGAAATGAAAACAAACCACAAATAATAAGACAAGTACACACACATACGCGTAAACACACGGCAAGAAATAAACACAAAAATGTAAGTAAATTTGTTCTATCTTTTTTAAAAAGATGCTTTGCTTTGTAATATTTGAACAAAAAAATTGGTTTCAATGAAAAATCTAATTGATATGAATTAAAAGAGGAATAATGATTAACCAAGTTTTGGGTTTATTGGTGTTGAAAAAAAGTTCATTGAATAACTGCTGCTGCTGATTATGATGATGTTCAAGCAGCAGCTCAGTGAATATGGCTATTATGTATTATCGAAATTTCGGGGTCGTTAGCGAAATTCGAATTACTTGGTAACCATGGGGATTAAAAACAGTTAAAAAAGAAAACATGACAAGGGGAAAAGACAAAATAAGAGGTTCGATTGATTTAAAATATAGCTTTATTTACATTAAAAATGGGGCTGGCTGCTTTTATTTCCCAAAGCAAGGTTAATAGGATTAACCCACAGTAACCAAGATAAAATAAACTTAAGACATGCAAATTCACAAAGGTTTAAATTTGTTGGCTCAACGAAACTGGAAACAAATTAATTCTTTTCTTTTTTGTTCATATAAAACATTAAATAAAGACCAAAGAAGTCTTTTCATCAATTTAACACAAGGTTCTCAAAGGGCATAAAACAATAAAATAAAAATAAAAAATATACCCGATTATATCATATTGGTTGACGAAACGTCTCTGGCAAAGTCTGGGTTAGTTTTTTCTTTTCTATTGAAATGTCCGTTTTAAATGTCCCTTTCTCTGTCTTCCTTTCATATTTTCATTCCAAAGAGCTCAATCCTTGTAATTACTTCATAAATGAAATTCTCCAAAAAAGTTCTTCGATAATCTTTCACATTTTCATTCCAAAGATCTCCTAATCTTTGAAATTACTTCATAAATGAATTTCTCCAAAAATGTTCTTCGATAATCTTTTCCTCATAACGTGTCCATTATCCAGAAACGTCCTTCGTTAATCCATCCCTTCTAGGAAAGATATGTTTCTGTATAAATAGGGTCGTTCAAATACCCTGAATTACAAATATATCGTTCTTACTCTAAGAACAAGTAGAAAATCATCTAAATATTTTACGTCCATTCACAAAATCGGACGGAGACCACTCTGAAACGAACCTCACCCTCGGCTGTCAAGCTGGTACTGAATCAAAAAGCGCGCCCAAAGGCTCCGGAAGACACTGGATATGACGTCACGTCTAGACTTTATTACATCGATGATGATGCTGGAAGGAAAGCAAGGCGGGAACACGACACACAACACAGACAGAAAAACCTTGACCTACATTACGTGCAGTGGCAATATGTTGACCCCTCTTCCCCCATGCCCAAAATAGAAATAAATTTCCGAAAGTATCACTTCTTGATTGAACGAAATCAATCAGAGAAAATCTGCACATACAGCTTTCTTGCTCTTTTTCAAATTCTCTTGTGAAGACAAGAGACATGCTCACGCCAGAATCCTGCTGAGCCCATTTAAGGGGCGAAGGTCCCCTCGGCAAGCAGCACACACATAACTAGAGACTTTCACAAACTTCTAAAGACAACACCCGGCAAAGCACACACTCACCAAAATAACATACAAAGTTTATATATACACACGCTCTCACTAACAAAAGAGACATACTAATATACATGCGCACTCGCACCTCCATGCCTATCCTATTTACACACACGTACATTCACACGTCGACAGCCGAAATGAACATGTGTACTCAATTTCCTTTTACACTATGAACAACTCTTTCTCCTAGACGGTTGCTTTAAACACTTTGAACTCTTATTCTTCACCTAACTATTTATCGTTTGTTTCCTTAACAAAATTAATTATTTTGTATGGATCGACTTTGTCACTCTCTCATTTGATAGTGCCTTTCCTTCTACAATGGCAGTGTTGTTAGTAATAGTGATACATTTGGCAGGTTCTATTAGTAAATTACGTTTCCTGGTGAATTGTTAAAAAAACCGAAGTCATAAACAAATGAAGGTACAGAATGATAAAAAAAATTATGTGATAAAGATAAATAAAATTAGGTTATTGTGTTTGAAGGGACAAAAGATGTCACGAGTATCTCATTTGTAAGATGTAAACCGAATAGCATAGACTTTGGTGGCCATTTGTTGAATTTTGTTTTCTATAAATATAAATAAAAAAATGAATAAATAAAACATAAATGTACTTTGAGTAGGAATAAGAAGAATACACATGTTGAAGAGAATATGAATAAGAGGAATACACATGTTAAAGAAGATATTAATAAGAGGAATACACATGTTAAAGAGTATATTAATAAGAGGAATAAACATGTTTAAGAAGATATGAATAAGAGGAATAAACATGTTAAAGAAGATATGAATAAGAAGAAAACACATGTTGAAGAGGATATGAATAAGAGAAATACACATGTTAAAAAGGATATATAAAAAAAAATACAGATATCTAAGAGGATATGAATTAGAGGAATACACATGTTAAATAGTATATTTATAAAAAGAATACACATGTTAAAGAGGATAGGAATACGAAGAATACACTAAAAATAAGATATAAATAAGAAAAATGCACATGTTAAAGATGGTATGAATAAGAGGAGTACACATGTTGAAAAAAATATAAATATGAGGACTATACGTTAAAGAGTATATTAATAAAAGGCATACACATGTTAAAGAGGATACGAATAAAATAAATACACATGTTAAGATTAATCCACATGTTGAAGAGGGTATGAATAAGAGGAATAACTGTTAAAGAGGATATTAATAAAAAGGAATACCCATGTTTATGATAATATGAATAAGAGAATTATACATTAAAGAAAATATGAATAAGAGGAATAAACATGTTAAAGACCATATGAATAAGAAAACTATACTTTAAAGAGGATATGAATAAGAGTAAATACACATGTTGAAGAATATATGCATAATAGAGATGCACACGTTTAAAAGGATATGAAAAATAAGAAGGTATGAATAATAGGAATACACATGTTAAAAAGTATATTAATAAGAGGAACACACATGTTTAAGAGAATATGAATAATAGGAATACACACGTTGAAAAGTATATGAATGATGGTATTACACATGTAGAAAAGGTTATGAATAATAAGAATACACATGTTAATAGCGATATGAATTATGGGATTACACGTGTTAAACAGAATATGAATAAGAGGAATGCAAATGTAGAAGAGGGTATGAATAATAGGAATACACATGTAAAATATGATATCAATGATGGATTACACATGTTAAAGAGGATATGAATAAGAGAAATAAACATGTTAAAGAAAATATAAAGAATCGGATTATACATGTTAAATATGATATTAATAAATGGAATACACATGTTAAAGAACATATGTATTATAGAGATACACATGATGAATAGGATATGAATAAGAGAAATACACATATTAAAGAGAATATGAATTATGGGATTATACATGTTAAAGAGACTATAAATAATAGGAATTAACATGTTGAAAAGGATATGAATAATAGGAATACACATGTCAAAGATAATATATATGATGGTATTACACATGGTAAAGAAGATATGAATAAAAGGAATACACATGTTAAAGATAATATTAATACAAGGAATACACATGTTAAAGAGGATATGCATGATGGGATTATACATGTTAAAGAGGATATTTACAAGAGGAATACACATGTTAAAGATAATATGAATTATAGAGAAATACACATGTTAAAGATGATATGAATAATAGGAATACACATGTTAAAGAGGATATGAATGATAGGATTACACATGTAGAAGAGGATATGAATAATTTGAATACACATGTTAAAGATGGTATTAATAAGAGGAATACACATGTTAAAGAGGATATAAATAAGAGGAATACACATGTCAAATAGTATATACATAAGAGGAATACACATGTTGAAGAGAATATGAATAATAGGAATACACATGTAGAATAGGATATGAATAAGCAGAAATACACATGTTAAAGAAAATATGAATGATGGGATTACACATGTTTAAGAGGATATGAATAAAAGGAATACATGTTAAAGAGGATATAGATTAGAACAATACACATGTTGAAGCGGATATGAATAAGAGGATCTACAATAAAGAGGATATTTATAAAAGGAATGCACATGTTTAAGAGCATATGAAGTAGAGAAATACACTTGTTAAAGAGGATATGAATAAGAGCACTATATGTTAAAGTGGTACTTGTTCGTCTTTTTCTATAGTCCGTTTTGTTTACAATTAGCTATCATGTCGCGAGAGAATTCTCAGTTTTGGGGAATATTTTTCATTTATATTAGAAACTGATGCCCCCCCCCCCTAAAATGTAAAATATTTGAAAAGAATTTTCCAAAACCCCGGAATTCTCTAGCAGCCTGATAGATAAGTGTACAGTGAAAAAAAGAAAAACAAAAGTTCAGTAAAAAGTTGTGAAAAACGGACTACGGAAAAAGACGAACAAGTACTGTTAAAGATGGTATGAATATGAGAAATACACATGTCAAAGATGGTATGAATAAGAAGAATACACATGTTAAAGATGGTATGAATAATAGGAATACAGATGTTAAATATGATATGAATAAGAGGAATGCACATGTTAAAGATGGTATGAATAAGAGGAATACACATGTAAAAGATGAAATGAATAAGAGGATTGCACATGTTAAAGATGATATGAATAATAGGAATACACATGTTTAAGATGATATGAATAAGAGGAATGCACATGCTAAAGATGATATGAATAAGAGGAATACACATGTTAAAGATTGTATGAATAAGAGGAATGCACATGCTAAAGATGGTATGAATAATAAAAATACACATGTCAAAGATGATATGAATAAGAGGAATACACGTGTCAAAGATGATATGAATAAAAGGAATACACATGCTAAAGATGATATGAATAAGAGGAATACACATGTCAAAGATGGTATGAATAATAGGAATACACATGTCAAAGATGATATGAATAAAGGGAATACACATGTCAAAGATGGTATGAATAATTAGAATACACATGTCAAAGATGATATGAATAAGAGGAATACACATGTCAAAGATGATATGAATAAGAGGAATACACATGCTAAAGATGATATAGATAAGAGGAATACACATGTCAAAGATGGTATGAATAATAGGAATAAACATATTAAAGATGATATGAATAAGAGGAATACACATGTCAAAGATGATATGAATAAGAGGAATACACATGCTAAAGATGATATGAATATAAGGAATACACACGTTAAAGATGATATGAATAAGAGGAATGCACATGCTAAAGATGGTATGAATAATAGGAATACACATGTTAAAGATGATATGAATAAGAGGAATGCACATGCTAAAGATGGTATGAATAAGAGAAATACACATGTTAAAGATGGTATGAATAATAGGAATACACATGTCAAAGATGATATGAATCAAGGGAATACACATGTCAAAGATGGTATGAATAATTAGAATACACATGTCAAAGATGATATGAATAAGAGGAATACACATGTCAAAGATGATATGAATAAGAGGAATACACATGCTAAAGATGATATAGATAAGAGGAATACACATGTCAAAGATGGTATGAATAATAGGAATACACATATTAAAGATGATATGAATAAGAGGAATACACATGTCAAAGATGATATGAATAAGAGGAATACACATGCACATGCTAAAGATGATATGAATATAAGGAATACACATGTTAAAGATGATATGAATAAGAGGAATGCACATGCTAAAGATGGTATGAATAATAGGAATACACATGTTAAAGATGATATGAATAAGAGGAATGCACATGCTAAAGATGGTATGAATAAGAGAAATACACATGTTAAAGATGGTATGAATAAGAGGAATACACATATTAAAGATGATATGAATAAGAGGAATGCACATGCTAAAGATGGTATGAATAATAGTAATACACATGTTTAAGATGGTATGAATAAGAGGAATACACATGTCAAAGATGGTATGAATAATAGGAATACACATGTTTAAGATGGTATGAATAAGAGGAATACACATGTCAAAGATGGTATGAATAAGAGAAATACACATGTTAAAGATGATATGAATAAGAGGAATACACATGCTAACGATGGTATGAATAAGAGGAATACACATGTAAAAGATGGTATGAATAAGAGAAATGCACATGTTAAAGATGATATGAATAAGAGGAATACACATGCTAAAGATGGTATGAATAAGAGGAATGCACATATTAAAGATGATATGAATAAGAGGAATGCACATGCTAAAGATGGTATGAATAAGAGGAATACACATGTTAAAGATGATATGAATAGGAGGAATACACATGTTAAAGATGATATGAATAAGAGGAATACACATGCTAAAGATGGTATGAATAAGAGGAATACATATGTTAAAGATGGTATGAATAAGTGGAATACACATGTCAAAGATGGTATAAACAAGAGGAATACACATGTTAAAAATAGTATAAAGAAGAGGAATACACATGTTAAATATGATATGTATAAGACGAATGCACATGCTAAAGATGGTATGAATAAGAGGAATACACATGTCAAAGATGATATGAATAAGAGGAATACACATGCTGAAGATGATATGAATATAAGGAATACACATGTTAAAGATGATATGAATAAGAGGAATGCACATGCTAAAGATGGTATGAATAATAGGAATACACATGTTAAAGATGATATGAATAAGAGGAATGCACATGCTAAAGATGGTATGAATAAGAGAAATACACATGTTAAAGATGGTATGAATAAGAAGAATACACATATTAAAGATGATATGAATAAGAGGAATGCACATGCTAAAGATGGTATGAATAATAGTAATACACATGTTTAAGATGGTATGAATAAGAGGAATACACATGTCAAAGATGGTATGAATAATAGGAATACACATGTCAAAGATGATATGAATAAAGGGAATACACATGTCAAAGATGGTATGAATAATTAGAATACACATGTCAAAGATGATATGAATAAGAGGAATACACATGCTAAAGAAGATATGAATACACATGTCAAAGATGATATGAATATAAGGAATATTAAAGGAATACACATGCTAAAGATGATATGAATAAGAGGAATACACATGTCAAAGATGGTATGAATAATAGGAATACACATGTCAAAGATGATATGAATAAAGGGAATACACATGTCAAAGATGGTATGAATAATTAGAATACACATGTCAAAGATGATATGAATAAGAGGAATACACATGTCAAAGATGATATGAATAAGAGGAATACACATGCTAAAGATGATATAGATAAGAGGAATACACATGTCAAAGATGGTATGAATAATATGAATAAACATATTAAAGATGATATGAATAAGAGGAATACACATGTCAAATACACATGCTAACGATGGTATGAATAAGAGGAATACACATGTCAAAGATGGTATGAATAAGAGGAATACACATGTCAAAGATGGTATGAATAAGAGAAATACACATGTTAAAGATGATATGAATAAGAGGAATACACATGCTAACGATGGTATGAATAAGAGGAATACACATGTAAAAGATGGTATGAATAAGAGGAATGCACATGTTAAAGATGATATGAATAAGAGGAATACACATGCTAAAGATGGTATGAATAAGAGGAATGCACATATTAAAGATGATATGAATAAGAGGAATGCACATGCTAAAGATGGTATGAATAATAGGAATACACATGTTTAAGATAGTATGAATAAGAGGAATACGCATGTTTAAGATGATATAGATAAGAGGAATACACATGCTAATTATGGTATGAATAAGAGGAATACACATGTTAAAGATGATATGAATAGGAGGAATACACATGTTAAAGATGATATGAATAAGAGGAATACACATGCTAAAGATGGTATGAATAAAAGGAATACACATATTAAAGATGGTATGAATAAGTGGAATACACATGTCAAAGATGGTATAAATAAGAGGAATACACATGTTAAATATAGTATAAAGAAGAGGAATACACATGTTAAATATGATATGAATAAGACGAATGCACATGCTAAAGATGGTATGAATAAGATGAATACACATGTTTAAGATGGTATGAATAATAGGAATACACATTTTGAAGAGGATATGACTAATAGGAATATACATGTTAAAGAAGATATGAATAATAGGAATACACATGTTGAAGAGGATATGAATAATAGGAATACACATATTAAAGATGATATGAATAAGAGGAATGCACATGCTAAAGATGATATGAATAAGAGGAATACACATGTTAAAGATTGTATAAATAAGAGGAATGCACATGCTAAAGATGGTATGAATAATAAAAATACACATGTCAAAGATGATATGAATAAGAGGAATACACATGTCAAAGATGATATGAATAAAAGGAATACTCATGCTAAAGATGATATGAATAAGAGGAATACACATGTCAAAGATGGTATGAATAATAGGAATACACATGTCAAAGATGATATGAATAAAGGGAATACACATGTCAAAGATGGTATGAATAATTAGAATACACATGTCAAAGATGATATAAATAAGAGGAATACACATGTCAAAGATGATATGAATAAGAGGAATACACATGCTAAAGATGATATAGATAAGAGGAATACACATGTCAAAGATGGTATGAATAATAGGAATACACATATTAAAGATGATATGAATAAGAGGAATACACATGTCAAAGATGATATGAATAAGAGGAATACACATGCTAAAGATGATATGAATATAAGTAATACACATGTTAAAGATGATATGAATAAGAGGAATGCACATGCTAAAGATGGTATGAATAATAGGAATACACATGTTAAAGATGATATGAATAAGAGGAATGCACATGCTAAAGATGGTATGAATAAGAGAAATACACATGTTAAAGATGGTATGAATAATAGGAATACACATGTCAAAGATGATATGAATAAAGGGAATACACATGTCAAAGATGGTATGAATAATTAGAATACACATGTCAAAGATGATATGAATAAGAGGAATACACATGTCAAAGATGATATGAATAAGAGGAATACACATGCTAAAGATGATATAGATAAGAGGAATACACATGTCAAAGATGGTATGAATAATAGGAATACACATATTAAAGATGATATGAATAAGAGGAATACACATGTCAAAGATGATATGAATAAGAGGAATACACATGCTGAAGATGATATGAATATAGGGAATACACATGTTAAAGATGATATGAATAAGAGGAATGCACATGCTAAAGATGGTATGAATAATAGGAATACACATGTTAAAGATGATATGAATAAGAAGAATGCACATGCTAAAGATGGTATGAATAAGAGAAATACACATGTTAAAGATGGTAATAATAAGAAGAATACACATATTAAAGATGATATGAATAAGAAGAATGCACATGCTAAAGATGGTATGAATAATAGTAATACACATGTTTAAGATTGTATGAATAAGAGGAATACACATGTCAAAGATGGTATGAATAATAGGAATACACATGTCAAAGATGATATGAATAAAGGGAATACACATGTCAAAGATGGTATGAATAATTAGAATACACATGTCAAAGATGATATGAATAAGAGGAATACACATGCTAAAGAAGATATGAATACACATGTCAAAGATGATATGAATATAAGGAATATTAAAGGAATACACATGCTAAAGATGATATGAATAAGAGGAATACACATGTCAAAGATGGTATGAATAATAGGAATACACATGTCAAAGATGATATGAATAAAGGGAATACACATGTCAAAGATGGTATGAATAATTAGAATACACATGTCAAAGATGATATGAATAAGAAGAAATACACATGTCAAAGATGATATGAATAAGAGGAATACACATGCTAAAGATGATATAGATAAGAGGAATACACATGTCAAAGATGGTATGAATAATAGGAATAAACATATTAAAGATGATATGAATAAGAGGAATACACATGTCAAATACACATGCTAACGATGGTATGAATAAGAGGAATACACATGTCAAAGATGGTATGAATAAGAGGAATACACATGTCAAAGATGGTATGAATAAGAGAAATACACATGTTAAAGATGATATGAATAAGAGGAATACACATGCTAACGATGGTATGAATAAGAGGAATACACATGTAAAAGATGGTATGAATAAGAGGAATGCACATGTTAAAGATGATATGAATAAGAGGAATACACATGCTAAAGATGGTATGAATAAGAGGAATGCACATATTAAAGATGATATGAATAAAAGGAATGCACATGCTAAAGATGGTATGAATAATATGGATACACATGTTTAAGATGGTATGAATAAGAGGAATACGCATGTTTAAGATGATATAGATAAGAGGAATACACATGCTAAAGATGGTATAAATAAGAGGAATACACATGTTAAAGATGATATGAATAGGAGGAATACACATGTTAAAGATTATATGAATGAGAGGAATACACATGCTAAAGATGGTATGAATAAAAGGAATACATATGTTAAAGATGGTATGAATAAGTGGAATACACATGTCAAAGATGGTATAAATAAGAGGAATACACATGTTAAAAATAGTATAAAGAAGAGGAATACACATGTTAAATATGATATAGATAAGACGAATGCACATGCTACAGATGGTATGAATAAGATGAATACACATGTTTAAGATGGTATGAATAATAGGAATACACATTTTGAAGAGGATATGAATAATAGGAATACACATATTAAAGATGATATGAATAAGAGGAATGCACATGCTAAAGATGATATGAATAAGAGGAATACACATGTTTAAGATTGTATGAATAAGAGGAATGCACATGCTAAAGATGGTATGAATAATAAAAATACACATGTCAAAGATTATATGAATAAGAGGAATGCACATGCTAAAGATGGTATGAATAATAAAAATACACATGTCAAAGATGATATGAATAAGAGGAATACACATGTCAAAGATAATATGAATAAAAGGAATACACATGCTAAAGATGATATGAATAAGAGGAATACACATGTCAAAGATGGTATGAATAATAAGAATACACATGTCAAAGATGATATGAATAAAGGGAATACACATGTCAAAGATGGTATGAATAATTAGAATACACATGTCAAAGATGATATGAATAAGAGGAATACACATGTCAAAGATGATATGAATAAGAGGAATACACATGCTAAAGATGATATAGATAAGAGGAATACACATGTCAAAGATGGTATGAATAATAGGAATACACATATTAAAGATGATATTAATAAGAGGAATACACATGTCAAAGATGATATGAATAAGAGGAATACACATGCTAAAGATGATATGAATATAAGGAATACACATGTTAAAGATGATATGAATATAAGGAATACACATGTTAAAGATGATATGAATAAGAGGAATGCACATGCTAAAGATGGTATGAATAATAGGAATACACATGTTAAAGATGATATGAATAAGAGGAATGCACATGCTAAAGATGGTATGAATAAGAGAAATACACATGTTAAAGATGGTATGAATAAGAGGAATACACATATTAAAGATGATATGAATAAGAGGAATGCACATGCTAAAGATGGTATGAATAATAGTAATACACATGTTTAAGATGGTATGAATAAGAGGAATACACATGTCAAAGATGGTATGAATAATAGGAATACACATGTTTAAGATGGTATGAATAAGAATAATACACATGTCAAAGATGGTATGAATAAGAGAAATACACATGTTAAAGATGATATGAATAAGAGGAATACACATGCTAACGATGGTATGAATAAGAGGAATACACATGTAAAAGATGGTATGAATAAGAGGAATGCACATGTTAAAGATGATATGAATAAGAGGAATGCACATGCTAAGATGGTATGAATAACAGGAATGCACATATTAAAGATGATATGAATAAGAGGAATTCACATGCTAAAGATGGTATGAATAATAGGAATACACATGTTTAAGATGGTATGAATAAGAGGAATACGCATTTCAAAGATGATATGAATAAGAGGAATACACATGTCAAAGATGGTATGAATAAGAGGAATACACATGTTAAAGCTGGAATGAATAAGAGGAATACACATGTTAAAGAAGATATGAATAAGAGGAATTCATATGTTAAAGATAATATGAATAAGAGGAATACACATGTCAAAGATGATATAGATAAGAGGAATGCACATGTGAAAGATGGTATGAATAAGAGAAATACACATATTAAAGATGATATGAATAAGAGGAATACACATGTTAAAGTTGATATGAATAAGAGGAATGCACATGTTAAAGATGGTATGAATAAGAGGAATGCACATGCTAAAGATGGTATGAATAATAGGAATACACATGTTTAAGATGGTATGAATAAAAGGAATACGCATGTTTAAGATGATATGAATGAGAGGAATACACATGTTAAAGATGGTATGAATAAGAGGAATACACATGTTAAAGAAGATATGACTAATAGGAATACACATGTTGAAGAAGATATGAATAATAGGAATACACATGTTTAAGATGGTATGAATAATAGGAATACACATGTTGAAGAGGATATGAATAATAGGAATACACATGTTGAAGAGGATATGAATAAGAGGAATACACATGTTGAAGAGGATATGAATAAGAGGAATACACATGTTAAAGATTGTATGAATAAAAGGAATGCACATGCTAAAGATGGTATGAATAATAAAAATACACATGTCAAAGATGATATGAATAAGAGGAATACACATGTCAAAGATGATATGAATAAAAGGAATACACATGCTAAAGATGATATGAATAAGAGGAATACACATGTCAAAGATGGTATGAATAATAGGAATACCCATGTCAAAGATGATATGAATAAAGGGAATACACATGTCAAAGATGGTATCAATAATTAGAATACACATGTCAAAGATGATATGAATAAGAGGAATACACATGTCAAAGATGATATGAATAAGAGGAATACACATGCTAAAGATGATATAGATAAGAGGAATACACATGTCAAAGATGGTATGAATAATAGGAATACACATATTAAAGATGATATGAATAAGAGGAATACACATGTCAAAGATGATATGAATAAGAGGAATACACATGCTAAAGATGATATGAATATAAGGAATACACATGTTAAAGATGATATCGAATAAGAGGAATGCACATGCTAAAGATGGTATGAATAATAGGAATACACATGTTAAAGATGATATGAATAAGAGGAATGCACATGCTAAAGATGGTATGAATAAGAGAAATACACATGTTAAAGATGGTATGAATAAGAGGAATACACATATTAAAGATGATATGAATAAGAGGAATGCACATGCTAAAGATGGTATGAATAATAGTAATACACATGTTTAAGATGGTATGAATAAGAGGAATACACATGTCAAAGATGGTATGAATAATAGGAATACACATGTTTAAGATGGTATGAATAAGAGGAATACACATGTCAAAGATGGTATGAATAAGAGAAATACACATGTTAAAGATGATATGAATAAGAGGAATACACATGCTAACGATGGTATGAATAAGAGGAATACACATGTAAAAGATGGTATGAATAAGAGGAATGCACATGTTAAAGATGATATGAATAAAAGAAATACACATGCTAAAGATGGTATGAATAAGAGGAATGCACATATTAAAGATGATATAAATAAGAGGAATGCACATGCTAAAGATGGTATGAATAATAGGAATACACATGTTTAAGATGGTATGAATGAGAGGAATACGCATTTCAAAGATGATATGAATAAGAGGAATACACATGTCAAAGATGGTATGAATAAGAGGAATACACATGTTAAAGCTGGAATGAATAAGAGGAATACACATGTTAAAGAAGATATGAATAAGAGGAATCCACATGTTAAAGATAATATGAATAAGAGGAATACACATGTCAAAGATGATATGAATAAGAGGAATGCACATGTGAAAGATGGTATGGATAAGAGAAATACACATATTAAAAATGATATGAATAAGAGGAATACACATGCTAAAGATGATATGAATATAAGGAATACACATGTTAAAGATGATATGAATAAGAGGAATGCACATGCTAAAGATGGTATGAATAATAGGAATACACATGTTAAAGATGATATGAATAAGATGAATGCACATGCTAAAGATGGTATGAATAAGAGAAATACACATGTTAAAGATGGTATGAATAATAGGAATACACATGTCAAAGATGATATAAATAAAGGGAATACACATGTCAAAGATGGTATGAATAATTAGAATACACATGTCAAAGATGATATGAATAAGAGGAATACACATGTCAAAGATGATATGAATAAGAGGAATACACATGCTAAAGATGATATAGATAAGAGGAATACACATGTCAAAGATGGTATGAATAATAGGAATACACATATTAAAGATAATATGAATAAGAGGAATACACATGTCAAAGATGATATGAATAAGAGGAATACACATGCTAAAGATGATATGAATATAAGGAATACACACGTTAAAGATGATATGAATAAGAGGAATGCACATGCTAAAGATGGTATGAATAATAGGAATACACATGTTAAAGATGATATGAATAAGAGGAATACACATGCTAAAGATGGTATGAATAAGAGAAATACACATGTTAAAAATGGTATGAATAAGAGGAATACACATATTAAAGATGATATGAATAAGAGGAATGCACATGCTAAAGATGGTATGAATAATAGTAATACACATGTTTAAGATGGTATGAATTAGAGGAATACACATGTCAAAGATAGTATGAATAATAGGAATACACATGTTTAAGATGGTATGAATAAGAGGAATACACATGTCAAAGATGGTATGAATAAGAGAAATACACATGTTAAAGATGATATGAATAAGAGGAATACACATGCTAACGATGGTATGAATAAGAGGAATACACATGTAAAAGATGGTATGAATAAGAGGAATGCACATGTTAAAAATGATATGAATAAGAGGAATACACATGCTAAAGATGGTATGAATAAGAGGAATGCACATATTAAAGATGATATGAATAAGAGGAATGCACATGCTAAAGATGGTATGAATAATAGGAATACACATGTTTAAGATGGTATGAATAAGAGGAATACGCATGTTTAAGATGATATAGATAAGAGGAATACACATGCTAAAGATGGTATGAATAAGAGGAATACACATGTTATAGATGATATGAATAGGAGGAATACACATGTTAAAGATGATATGAATAGGAGGAATACACATGCTAAAGATGGTATGAATAAGAGGAATACATATGTTAAAGATGGTATGAATAAGTGGAATACACATGTCAAAGATGGTATAAATAAGAGGAATACACATGTTAAAAATAGTATAAAGAAGAGGAATACACATGTTAAATATGATATGAATAAGACGAATGCACATGCTAAAGATGGTATGAATAAGATGAATACACATGTTTAAGATGGTATGAATAATAGGAATACACATGTTGAAGAGGATATGAATAATAGGAATACACATATTAAAGATGATATGAATAAGAGGAATGCACATGCTAAAGATGATATGAATAAGAGGAATACACATGTTAAAGATTGTATGAATAAGAGGAATGCACATGCTAAAGTGCGTATGAATAATAAAAATACACATGTCAAAGATGATATGAATAAGAGGAATACACATGTCAAAGATGATATGAATAAAAGGAATACACATGCTAAAGATGATATGAATAAGAGGAATACACATGTCAAAGATGGTATGAATAATAGGAATACACATGTCAAAGATGATATAAATAAAGGGAATACACATGTCAAAGATGGTATGAATAATTAGAATACACATGTCAAAGATGATATGAATAAGAGGAATACACATGTCAAAGATGATATGAATAAGAGGAATACACATGCTAAAGATGATATAGATAAGAGGAATACACATGTCAAAGATGGTATTAATAATAGGAATACACATATTAAAGATGATATGAATAAGAGGAATACACATGTCAAAGATGATATGAATAAGAGGAATACACATGCTAAAGATCATATGAATATAAGGAATACACATGTTAAAGATGATATGAATAAGAGGAATGCACATGCTAAAGATGGTATGAATAAGAGAAATACACATGTTAAAGATTGTATGAATAAGAGGAATACACATATTAAAGATGATATGAATAAGAGGAATGCACATGCTAAATATGGTATGAATAATAGTAATACACATGTTTAAGATGGTATGAATAAGAGGAATACACATGTCAAAGATGGTATGAATAATAGGAATACACATGTTTAAGATGGTATGAATAAGAGGAATACACATGTCAAAGATGGTATGAATAAGAGAAATACACATGTTAAAGATGATATGAATAAGAGGAATACACATGCTAACGATGGTATGAATAAGAGGAATACACATGTAAAAGATGGTATGAATAAGAGGAATGCACATGTTAAAGATGATATGAATAAGAGGAATACACATGCTAAAGATGGTATGAATAAGAGGAATGCACATGTTAAAGATGATATGAATAAGAGGAATGCACATGCTAAAGATGGTATGAATAATAGGAATACACATGTTTAAGATGGTATGAATAAGAGGAATACGCATTTCAAAGATGATATGAATAAGAGGAATACACATGTCAAAGATGGTATGAATAAGAGGAATACACATGTTAAAGCTGGAATGAATAAGAGGAATACACATGTTAAAGAAGATATGAATAAGAGGAATCCACATGTTAAAGATAATATGAATAAGAGGAATACACATGTCAAAGATGATATGAATAATAGAAATGCACATGTGAAAGATGGTACGAATAAGAGAAATACACATATTAAAGATGATATGAATAAGAGGAATACACATGTTAAAGCTGATATGAATAAGAGGAATGCACATGTTAAAGATGGTATGAATAAGAGGAATGCACATGCTAAAGAGTGTATGTATAATAGAAATACACATGTTTAAGATGGTATGAATAAGAGGAATACGCATGTTTAAGATGATATGAATGAGAGGAATACACATGTTAAAGATGGTATGAATAAGAGGAATACACATGTTAAAGAAGATATGACTAATAGGAATACACATGTAGAAGAGGATATGAATAATAGGAATACACATGTTTAAGATGGTATGAATAAGAGGAATACACATGTTGAAGAGGATATGAATAAGAGGAATACACATGTTAAGAGGATATAAATAAAAGGAATGCACGTGTTAAAAATGATATGAATAAGAGGAATGCACATGTTAAAGATGGTATGAATAAGAGGAATGCACATGCTAAAGATGGTATGAATAATAGGAATACCCATGTTTAAGATGGTATGAATAAAAGGAATACGCATGTTTAAGATGATATGAATAAGAGGAATACACATGTTAAAGATGGTATGAATAAGAGGAATACACATGTTAAAGATGATATGAATAGGAGGAATACACATGTTAAAGAGGATATCAATATGAGGAATACACATGCTAAAGATGGTATGAATAAGAGGAATACACATGTTAAAGATGGTATGAATAAGTGGAAGACACATGTCAAAGATGGTAGAAATAAGAGGAATACACATGTTAAAGATAGTATGAATAAGAGGAATACACATGTTAAATATGATATGAATAAGACGAATGCACATGCTAAAGATGGTATGAATAAGAGGAATACACATGTTAAAGAAGATATGAATAATAGGAATACACATGTTGAAGAGGATATGAATAATAGGAATACACATGTTTAAGATGGTATGAATAATAGGAATAAACATGTTGAAGAGGATATGAATAATAGGAATACACATGTTAAAGAGGATATGAATAATAGGAATACACATGTTGAAGAGGATATGAATAATAGGAATACACATGTTGAAAAGGATATGAATAAGAGGAATACACATGTTAAGAGGATATGAATAATAGGAATATACATGTTAAAGAAGATATGAATAATAGGAATACACATGTTGAAGAGGATATGAATAATAGGAATATACATGTTAAAGAAGATATGAATAATGGGAATACACATGTTGAAGAGGATATGAATAATAGGATTACACCTGTTGAAGAGGATATGAATAATAGGAAAACACATGTTGAAGAGGATATGAATAATAGGAATACACATGTTGAAGAGGATATAAATAAAAGGAATGCACATGTTAAAGATGATATGAATAAGAGGAATACACATGTTAAAGCTGATATGAATAAGAGGAATCCACATGTTAAAGATGCTATGAATAAGAGGAATGCACATGCTAAAGATGGTATGAATAATAGGAATACACATGTTTAAGATGGTATGAATAAAAGGAATACGCATGTTTAAGATGATATGAATAAGAAGAATACACATGTTAAAGATGGTATGAATAAGAGGAATACGCATGTTAAAGATGATATGAATAGGAGGAATACACATGTTAAAGATGATATGAATAAGAGGAATACACATGCTAAAGACGGTATGAATAAGAGGAATACACATGTTAAAGATGGTATGAATAAGTGGAAGACACATGTCAAAGATGGTATGAATAAGAGGAATACACATGTTAAAGATGGTATGAATAAGAGGAATACACATGTTAAATATGATATGAATAAGACGAATGCACATGCTAAAGATGGTATTAATAAGAGGAATACACATGTTAAAGATGATATGAATAATAGGAATACACATGTTAAGAGGATATGAATAATAGGAATACACATGTTAAAGAAGATATGAATAATAGGAATACACATGTTGAAGAGGATATGAATAATAGGAATACACATGTTTAAGATGGTATGAATAATAGGAATACACATGTTGAAGAGGATATGAATAATAGGAATACACATGTTGAAGAGGATATGAATAATAGGAATACACATGTTGAAGAGGATATAAATAAAAGGAATGCACATGTGAAAGAAGATATGAATAAGAGGAATACACATGTTTAAGATACACCTGTCCTTCACTCAACTATTCAGCAGAAAATAAAATAAAATTTTTAAATATTTTGTAAATTAATTAATTGTGGTAAAAATTAAAATCCTCATCCCCACAAATGATCACAAAAAATGCAATTAATGAAACAAAACAGGGGAAGATAATTGCGGACACATTAGAAGTTTAACATAAAAAAGAAAATATTAATCGGAAAGAAAGGCAATGAGAATGAAAAAGAAAAGAAAAAAAGAAGGAATTCTCCAAGTACATGTATATATTGTTGTTTGGTTTTTATTATGGTAGTGATGGAAGTCCCTTGTTAAATGTTTATGAATATTTTAATATTAAATAGATTGTACTTTGGTATAAATAGGATTTTAATCTTTTTCCAAACCACTAAGAGACAGACAAACAATCCAAAACTACATCATTATTTACAAATAAAAAACTATCATATTTGTGTGAAAACAGGCTTTCTATGCCGTTCGGACTAATGAACTCAAAATGACGTTACAATTGCTTTACGTTTTGGATTACCAAATCAGTTATACTCCAAAAAAAAACAGATAAACCGGCCAGGAGCCGATACTTGGTTATACAAACAGAGTATCGAGTTAATAATGATAGACATCCACCTTAACAGACAGACCAGTAGCAACATCACAAAACACTGCCTCGATCAGCAGCCAAGTGAAAGGCATACCTGGACAACATATCAATCAGTGGCGAAACTCTATAAAGCGATGCAAATCTGGTGAATGTAAGTTAATATTTTACAGTTCGAAATGAACAATTAACTTTACTTCTAAACTTTATCGCATTGAAATATAATTGAATACTTCAACTATTGGTATTTTCATGTTACTTCAAGAAAAATCAATGACATTGTGTAAATTTATACATACTAGCCTGGTGTCTGGCTTTCCCAGGGATTTTGCAAGGAAAGTATTGCTTAAAGAGATAAAACAATAAATGAACGTGCTCAAAGTTTTAATTTGAAAAAAAAACAAAAACTCCTGCTATTTGTGTGAATTTACATCTAACGATAACAGTCGATTTGTTAGTGTTCAGTATTAGGTGAAAAAATAAAACAAGAAACGAACGTGTTTGCAGTCTTATACTGAAAAATAATTTCCTACACAAGTTAAGTGTTAATTAAAAAATTAAAACAAGTTCAAAGTCTTTATCTAAAAAAAAAGATCCTACAATAGTAAAACAGCAAATGGATTTAGCGAATACTGGAATATTAATTTTTATTTAATTATTTAAAACATTTAAAAAATTGAAATAAAATAACTTTTTAAATGTTTTAAACTTATTAAAAATACATTCTTCACTAAGATATTTTTTGTTTCATTTAATTTTTTGTTTTATGAAACGAAGAAAATATATTTAAAAAAATTAATTTCACACAAACGAACACACATTATAAAAATAAAGTATTTTACTTAAAACCTATACATTATAGTGTTCGTTGGATGTACCGGGGTTTCATCAATCTGGCCATGCCGGATCTGGTGTAAAAATTGTCTCATAGTGGCAGCTCTACTCTTTAGCACCTTTCAGTAGGCGAAAAGCTTCAAGAAAAACAGACAAAAAACCACAAATCTCCGGTTCAAGACATGCGGTGCTCACTTTTTTGTGTTCTCCCTTAACAGATATTCATTGTTTGGAAAGGCCTGCTGTTGTTATGGTTTGTTGGTTGATTATTTAAAATGTATTTTTATCCACACTTAAACAAACAATAACAACAGACAGCTCTTTACGAACAAGGAATATCTGTTATGATGAAACACAAAAAGTGTGAACCGCTTGCCTTGAACCGGTGATTTATGATTTTTCTTCTTTCTCAGTGTCCTCGCCTACTGAACGATGCTGAAGAGTTGGTCTGCTACTATAAGCTAGTTTCTAACCCAGACCTGGTATGGCCAGATCGATGAAACCTCATTACACCCAACAGACACTGTAATGTATAGTTTTAAATAAAATACTTTACATTATCTCTTGTAGAACCTACAATTGAACACTTTAATGTTTTTGTCAACTAACTTATGATAAATGCTATATATATATATATATATATATATATATATATATATATATATATATATATATATATATATATATATATATATATATATATATATATATTATTCTTGTCTTTAGCTTTTCTCCTTCCGTTTTAATATTTTGTGTAATGTATGTGGGCCCGGCACTCAGATTTTACTTTTCCACTCAAAATTCTGGTAGAATTTGGGGATTTGTTGAAATAAAATTTTGTTTGTGTATATGGTATGGACAGCATGTAAAAAAAGAATTGTGGAAGAATTATGGTGCATGGGGAACTTGGTGATTTTTTTTGTTTGGACAGGGAGACAGATTCCTGTATTATTGATGAATGGGGATTGGTTTCATTTTGTGAGCTGTTGCAGAAATGGAAGTCTTGAGGGAGACATTGGTGAAGATTCTTTGGAATTTGCCTTCTCATTCATAAATGATGGCTCTCATGAGATTTTGGAGGTCATAAGCAATGGAAAGTGACGATGTGGTGTAGATGATTGGATTGTCTTTAAACATTTTATATCTAGATCTTATAGACCCGAGAAGAAAATTACAAGTGTAAATTGCAAAAGTAAGGGGGTAGGTATGATTGATATGATGAACTGTCTGTAACCTTGAACCAGCTAGAAAATGGTTTAGAAGTTCCAAGTAGAATAATGTCAGATACGAAAGATTATTCAGATATGATTGATGCTCGATGCATCGTGGGTATTCCATTGGTTGGTATTGGTCATGTGAACTAGAAAGGCAAAAAAGAGTTGCATATTTGAACAAGGAAGGATACCATAATTTACGGTCTTAGATAAAGAGAAACTGTTGCTTAGCGCAGGAATTCTCAACCTTTTTCCCGTTAAGTATCCCCTGAGTTATAAAACCATTTTCCCGAACCCTCAATAATATGACAATGAACATAATGGTAATTTACTGACAAACTCATTATACTACAATAATTCTGCAAAGGATGTATATATATATATATATATATATATATATATATATATATATATATATATATATCTTCGAAGACATGTTACATATAGGTTTGAGTGCTTGGTAACTTAGTAACAGTCTGAAGAGTGCTTGTTCGAATCACTAACGTTTCTTTTTAATTTTTTATTACTATTATGATATATTTACTTTTTTCTGTTTGAATTATTACTTATATACTGATATATGTTTTTACTAAACCAATAACGAAAGTAACTTTATGAAGGCACAGGCACTGCATTTCATAATCCACAACTATTACTATTTAAAATACCTCTTTTATCAGCCATCTAAGCACCCCTTGAAATCTTGTTGTAAACCTCTGGGAGATTGCGAACCCCAGATTGAGAACTCCTGGCTTAGCAAATGGCTGTATACTAGTTAAGTAAAATAAAATATATATTTTCAAATTGAAAAAGAAATGTGTAAAAATATTTTGTGTTCAAATGCGAGAAGAAAGTAAGAGATGATTCGAATTTCTCCTTTAGAATATTTTTTTGTTATTTGGGTTTTCATGTGTAAATATCAAACGGTTAAAATGTTCGTTTCATTTATTTAAAAATTATTTAACTGAAAAGGTGTGTAACCGTGGAATTTCCACAGTAATAGCAATTATAGTAATTATAATTGTAGTCATACTGGCTATTAGTTATGCCTAATTAGCATAATAGTAGGAAAGTGTATAAATATATATATATATATATATATATATATATATATATATATATATATATACAGGGTGGGCAAAAATAAGGGTCCTATTTTTAAAAATTCATAACTTTTTTATTTATTGATTTTTTAATTTTTTTTTTAGAATAAATAAAGGACCCCTTCCGAAGCAAACATGAGCCGTATTAGCCCTAAGGAACGTACCCTCATTTAGAAAACATTATTTTTGCTTAAAAAACTCAAAACAGTGTAAAAAACAATACTTTAGTTTTTGTAAGTTTTAAGAAGTGTTTTTCGGCTAAAATTTGTTTTGTTTATTTCAAAAAATCTCGGAAGGGTCAGTCTACACACACATAAAATTTGGTGAGTTTAACTTTTATTTTGTGGAAGTTATTCAAATTCAAGTTATTCAAATTTAAAGATAGGACCCTTATTTTGGCCCACCCTGTATATATATATATATATATATATATATATATATATATATATATATATGGTTCTCTCTCTAAGAACAGGGTTTGAATAACTTTGGCTAGCTACTAACGAGAATAATCTTCACTTAACAACAATGGTGCCATCGATAGGATTCCTATTGTCTGTCGAGGATTTCGACTTTGTAGATACATGGCTACGATGTTTTGCTGCTAGTGCAGGAACTAAAAAGTGAAAAAGAAAACGGGAGCCTGTGATGCCAAAATCAAAGTATGAACTATGTCGTATCTCACAAACCTGGAAGACTTGACTTTCGAAAAAATAAGTCAAATCATAAAAAGAATTATGAGACCTAAGAAAAGGTTGATCGTAGCAGAAAGAACAAAGTTCATGTAGATGAAACAAGAAAGCGGTGAACCAATCATAAAATATCTACACCGTCTACGAAATGTGAGTAGATATTGCGAATTTGAAAATCTCGGACAAGAAGAAAAGACAATTGAAGAGGACTTAATTGAATTAATTGAAGGTGTGTGCAATGCACCAAACCGATATCAAATAATGGAAAAAACTGAAAAGTTAAAAAACGATGAAGCGAGTTTAAAATGAAAAGAAAATGTTACCTTTTCTTATTATGAGGCACGAAAATTACCGGTACATTTGTTGTCACTAGTAGTAGTAGTAAAATTATGAAAACTAATAGAACAGGTTTGGTTTGGTAGTTTTGTTTTACGGCATATCAACCCTTTTTGGGTTATTTAATGCCGAATCTGGTTATTATAGTGAAAGTTTTTATGCTTCAAGTTCTTTATATCTTCAAATGTTTAATCAGGGTTTTTGGTTTGGTAGTTTTGTTTTACGGCATATCAACCCTTTTTGGGTTATTTAATGCCGAATCTGGTCTTGTTTTCTTCTCTTTTTTGTTTCTTTCCCCTTTTAATATCTGTTTCTATTTAACCCATAGTTGGGACCCTAACAGGTACTACCACTCCGGGTCAGGGTGGACCTGGGAGCAATGGTAATTAAGAGGAGGCTCCACATTCCCCAAAGTCCGTAAGCCGGATCTCACCATCGGATGTAGTTTAAGGTCATATCCAGGACCGGGAGTAGGGTAGGAAAAATAAAAATAAAAAAGGGGAGGGAGAAAGGGAGAGGGGCTGTTGTTTTTGTAGAACATAATTAAGTTTTACAAAAAAAAAAAAAAAAAAAAAAAAAAAACGTCAATGTAGGTGAATTTCGTCTCAGGGAGCCACAGGGCAGCCTGATCTGGTATCACCAGTAATAGAACAGGAGCTTCTTGAACATTTTTCACCTGGGTGTAGCAAGTGGGCATCTCCCAATGTAGTTTTGAGAAAGTCAGATGGTGACATACATATATGTGGAGATTATAAAATAAGCATGAATCACAAAGTTTACTCGAGTTCATATCCTAGACCTAATGTTAAAGTTGCGTTACATGAACTGACAGGAATGAGCATTTTTATAAAAATAAATAAAAAAATGGCATATCACCAAATACCAATAGACAATAACTTCAAAGAAGTAACGACGATTAATTATAAATGTTATAATAAGCGTTTGGTAGCAAGGAAAAAAGAGACGAAATAAAATTAAAATCCAACAAATTGTATTGTTCAAAAATACATTGATACAAAAAACAAAGTTGTTGTTGCTGTTGTTATTCTGCCGTGTTATGGGTTGTTATTCTGTTGCGTTATGGGTTGTTATTCTGTCGTGTTATGGGTTGTTATTCTGTCGTGTTATGGGTTGTTATTCTGTTGTGTTCAAAGTGTGATGTAGTCAAGATAGCGATGTCGTTGGTAGCTCGAGTGGGGTGGGTAGTTGAGCAAACGGTCGATACCGACGCGACTGTCCAGTATCGGATTCGCAGCGTTACGCTGCATGCTATCGGGCCCTGCTATTTAAGAGTAGCACGAAGACGTAGTTGTAGACATCCGGCTCCCAAACGATAGGGGGAAATATGGCCCATGACATTAGAAAACTGTTTCTTTTAAATCCCATTTTCGCCATAGCGAGCACGGCACATGAGTAATCAGCACACAACTTTGTGGTGATGTGCATGAGTATGTGCTCCAACGCTGGTGAGACCATGACAACTAGAGAACAGATCTCAGTGTACCTAATTCCACTTTTAAGCGGTTACGAACGACAGAAATAAGGCACACTTGGACGGGGTCACCACCATAACAACACGCTTGAGGGCACGACAGGCGTCACCGAACAACATAAAGGGATACTAAAATGCAAAAGGATGCGATGTGAAATAAAAACAGCAAGCAGCATATTTCAAAGGGACATCGAACAGGTTTTAGGAGAATCTATAAAAATTTGGTCTGTTACTAAGACGATATATGCATAGGAGCTGATAATGAAAATGAATTAAAAAAGAAAACCGACATATTCGTCAATAAATTAAGAAATGCTATAATGACATTTAATAAAAAGAAATGTGTAAACAATAGTAGTAAAATATAATTTTTAGGTTATTTTATTTGAAAAGAAGGTACATCACCAGACCAAGACTTAATAGAAAATATACTAAAAATAGCGAAACTTACAAATGAAATTTGAATCTTTTGTGGTATTAGTAAATGTATACAGGCGATATTTACCAAAATATACGGACCTGACAGAACTGTTTTCAAATTTAAGAAAAAAGAATGTTGAATTCATCTGGTCAGAGGAACACAAAATAGTTTTTGATATGTTAAAATTAATTATGGCAAAGAAACTAATAGTGAAAATCTTTTATCTCAAGAAGGACATTCGATAATGTATTTATCAAGAAGACTAACGAATATTTGATTTAATTATCAAAAAAATAAATGAGACAATAGAGACGGAAAGAATAAAGAAGAAAATAGAGTAGAGAGACATAGAGGCAGAGAGAATAGTAAGAAAAAAAAACAGAAAAATATAGAGAGTGAGAATACTAAAAAATAGAGAGGGGGAGGAAGATAATCCCAAAAATGAAGTCATCAGAAGAAATACAAGAGTAATTTACTCCTCTCCAGGAGTTAGGCACAAGGCCAGTTTTTATCCTACTCCCACAAGTAAGATGTGACCCAAGCTCGGGTCGGAAAGTGGGGGTTGAAAAGCCAGCGCCCGAGAGGTGCGCACTCTGACCATCAAAAATTGCTTGGGCAGCCCCGTCGGCATTCCCCGGTAGGGGCGCCTCAAGCAGTACGCAATTAACTTACTCCTCCCCAAAGAGGGGAGGCAAAGCCTGGGAGGGTGGACCTCCTAGAACTGCACAGGACAATCCCATAGACCGGCATAAATCAAGCCCCGAAGGCCAAGACAATACCAGTCTATAGGGTGCAGTATCCATCGGAACAGATACTACACTTTAGAAATACAAGATCTAATAGGGGCATAAAACCTTTATTTCAGGGAGATGTAGTGATACTGGCTATTCGCTATGCCTAATTAGCATAAGAGTAGAAACTTGTATATATATATAGTTCTCTTTCTAAGAACAAGATTAGAATAAGCTTAACTAGCAACTAATGAGGTTACAACAATAATTTTGAATGGTATTGATTTGCTTAGAAAGATAATTAATGCATTTGATGGTATTAGGACCGGAAACAGAAAGCGTCCTCTAATGACGAACAACAAAAGAAAGTATCTTTATATCAGTAAATCCTACCTGTGATATGTCGCCATTCTATTTTCTTGCAAGACATTCTCAATTATAGCGTGGCATCTACAAACTGTGCATTTCTATAATTATTTTCAGAATAGATAGTGAGAGTGTATACAGTTACCTTCTTCTCAGTGTTTTATAGAAACATTATTTTTAGTTATCTGAGAGTTAACACTTTAAAGGGTACAGAGTTCGGTTGTTAAAGTCATCTATCCCTTAGTCAATTGAACTAATATAAACTAATATATATAAACGAACGTTTTATTTGGTTTTGTCTGTTTTACGGCATATTGACTCTTCCGTAGATTATTTAATTATCGGATATACAACAGAAAAATGACTACTTTATTTATAGCTGGTGAGATTAATAGCTTTCCAATGATATTAGTGTTGTGTTCACGGCTCTTTTTCTAGGCAATATCAGCTTCAGTGATACTACCATATATCCCGTTCTCTCCATAGACTGCCAAACTTATATTACACTTAATGTAGTTTCAAGTGGATAGATACAGTATAGTTCCCCTTTTGAACAGATAGACTACTCAGCAGTAATTTCTTGGATATAGAAATATTGAAAGCAAAGAAACTAGGACATTAAAAATTAAGTCTTTGAAAAACTAGCCTTGACTCAGCTATCTAAGTAAATCAATAGTGGTATAAGAAGTGAAGAGAAAAACAGAATTTCAATTCTATGGATAATTACTTTAAAATACGGATTTATTTGGCTAGAAATAACAAGTGCTAATTTAGACACATAAGAAGATGTCTGCAGGTTGTCGAAGTATCTGGCAGGAGAGACGAGTAGGAGACCAACATTATGACTCGACAGAACAAGTTTTCTGACTTTTCTTTTGTCGAGTTACAAACAGCGACCACAGTAAGAACACTTATCATAAGAACATCTATTGCAGAGTTTCCATATATTAAATTCCATGAAAAATGCCAGTATATTGAAATGATATGACCTTAATAGGGTTAAGATGAAAATTCATATACACTAAATGTAGAAAAGCAAGGAAATTCCTAAATTTTTACACTTTTATTGTCATTAAGGGTATGCGAGCACAACAGGACTATGTATTTTACTGGTAGGAATTTTTCTTCAGCGCACCTCACCCACTTCATCCACTCATGCATAGAGATTTATACTGTAGTGATGTGATAATGAAATGATTTGGTTGATATGTAGTCATATACTGGCATTTTTCATGGAATGTCACTACTTTTGTAAAGGCTATGCCTCAATACAATGCCTTCTCATAAGGTTTTTTTGGAATTTTCTGGAAAACTAAGGTATATGGTAAACTGAAATTAAAATGCCATCAACTAGACCCTAGAACCTCTATCTCTGCCAAAAATCAGCTGAATCCATCAAATAGTTGATGAGATACAGGGTGGCACGTACGTACACACAGATAACATGATTTCATGATTGAACTTTCTGGATCTCTGGGTTGCCTTGACTAATGATGCTGACATTCTACACACTTATAGAACTTATCAAATAAAAATTTCGTGCAAAGTTTTAACTAATTTGGTTTATTGGTTTTTGAGTTATGATTGATCAAAGAAATGAGATTTCCAGCATAGGTCATTCGTGAAGTCTATTGAGGGATAGAGCGCTCTCGCGCCTCCCTTTATTATTTTTGTTATTCTGTGAGGCTATATACTTCATATCGTTCAGGCGATGCAGGTCATGTTACCACAGTCGTATATCTTAATAGGGCACTAGACTTTTGGGGTCACGGTTGAAAGTATCTGCTGGATATCTTTTGTAGATTTAACTTAAAATATATATTTCATTTAATCATACTAATAGATATTCGTTTCTTTTATTTTCAGAGTGGTCACATGGGTTTCAAGTTCTCCTGTTTATCACAATCTTACAATGGCTCCACAATTATTTTGTGAGAAACTGAAATCCAACGACATATATTTCCTATTTCGCATGAATAAGTCAACCAACCAGCTATCTACTTCAAATATAAGGCTACATATAAAAGGACATACCCTGTCAATAATACTTAATAACCTGTCACACATGGCAAATCATATCTACATATTTCACATGAGTAAGTTTACTTACCTTTTCTGCAGGAGTATAGGCACAAGGTCAGGTGGTGCTTCAAAAAGCAAGCACACCAGGTGAAGTGCACTCTGGCCTACAAAAATGCCTGAGCAGCCCCGCCAGCACTCCCAAGTAGGGACCTCTCAGAATAATCCAATCCCTTCTCAGAGAGAAGGCAATGCCTGAGAGGGTAGACCTCCTAAGATTGAACAGAATCATACCTCAGCCTGAAGCAACTGTCGGACTGATTGTTAAGGATGCATCCTCGACTGGCGCGAACAATACCTACTCATGCTGTGCCAAGTATCACATTAGTAAGTAAGTAAATATAATAGATTCGTTGGAATTTGAAAGCAGTTTGCTAATTTCATAGTCAGCATTGACATCCATTATGCAAATGTGTCCCTTCTCCTTTTGGTTGCACTAGAGTATTCTACTTTCTTCAAGTGAAAGACAATTGAATTTCGAACCTGGCAGATCCACAAAAATATTTTCGGTTTGACTCACAACTCCTGAAACAAAATGTTCTTATACAGTTCAAGCTATTGCGCATTCATTGGCAACTGAAATTGTTTCTCCTCAGGTATCCCTAGGGTAGACTATAACCTCATATGAAAAGTAGACTGGTTAGCTTAAGCACGTAACATAAGAGAAATTTGAAATTAAGCTCAAGTGCTGCTAAATTGTTCATCTAAACCACACGTCATGTATGGTCTTGTGAAATAGGTGTAAGAGGAGGATAATATCCTCCATTCTTCTATGAAGATAGCTCAGAAGCCGTTTGTGATTAAAAGGTTGGTGCTTCATTTATTTATACAAATAAGATATAATTTAAAGTTAAAATCGTTATCATCTACTTAAGATACATTATGCACCAAATTTTCACCCCAAAAGACAGAACATGAAATGATGCTAATAATATACAGCATAGTATTCATTGGATGAAAAACTCATTGGATAACTATATGTATGACACAGTCTGAAAAACATTTATAAGTAAATTTACTGAGAATATTAATGGCAAATGGACACAATGTAAGCTCACCATTTTCATTTTTGCTCCAGAGTTAAATCAGCGACACAAACAATTAGATTAGTCTAAAAACAAAGCAAAAACAATGC
This sequence comes from Sepiola atlantica, assembly GCA_963556195.1. Classification (NCBI taxonomy): domain Eukaryota; kingdom Metazoa; phylum Mollusca; class Cephalopoda; order Sepiida; family Sepiolidae; genus Sepiola; species Sepiola atlantica. Next base: position 114,330,137 of record OY744517.1, on the reverse strand, counting down.
AAAAACAAAAAAACAATAGGGTTGTGTGATTTATTTTATGGAAAATCACACAACCCTGGTGCGAGGGTGTAAAAACTATGATACTGGACGCCCACTTGACAACATGTACATTTTTCATATAGTTGTATTCATGTAAAATACAAATGTTATTATAATGTACAATAGTGGATTATATACGATGCTATATATATGGACTAGAAACAAAATTTATAATAAATACAATGTATCTAAATACAAACTAAGTTATAATGTATGAATGGTCTCTGATCAGTCTTGAATGGATACCCCCTGTAAGTGTGGCTGTGCATGTAATTGTGAAGCAAGAGTTGTGCAATCTCCAATCACATCTCTCCTGAATCGCTGGTCCTCGGCCTTTTGGCTAAGATCAAAGTGTAGTATCTGTTCCGATGGATACTGCACGCCTGTCCTGTGCAGTTCTAGGAGGTCCACCCTCCCAGGCTTCGCCTCCCCTCTTTGGGGAGGAGTAAGTTTATTGCTTACTGTCTGAGGCGCCCCTACCGGGGAATGCCGACGGGGCTGTCCAGGCAATTTTTAAATGGCCAGAGTGCTCACCTCTCGAGCGCTGGCTTTTAACCCCACTTACTCGACCCAAGCTGTGGTCACATCTTACTTGTGGGAGTAAGATAAAACTGGCCTTGTGCCTAACTCCGCGAGGAGTAAATAAACATCTCTCCTGAATCGGCACTGTTTGATTCCAGTTGCGAGGAGAAGTCTAGAACGACTAGAAACAATGCCGATATAAGCAGAGAGCACATACAGCACTTGGTATTCCCAAATGGTCACCCATTTAGTACTAACCATGCTCAACGTCGCTTCACTGCGGTGATCGAATGGGAACCGGTGTGTCAATGCGATTATTCCCTATATAAGTTATATATATCTTAAATAAATTAATAATGCTTTGCAGCATTATTTACCATTAACAGGTTTTCTCGATAAAAAGTTGAATAATATAGCAGTCCAAAAATAAATGCAATCATTTCAGTTTCTTTATAAAAAGTTATATAGGGGCTCAGATAAAAAAAATTCGCTTTTGATTGTACCGGTATTTGCTACTTTCAGATATTTTTATTGGCATGGAATAACTCCTATAGTTTTTTCTCTTAAAATGCCCTCTATGATTGCCTCTTTAGGGACAACAGGTTACACTAACATCTTTACTCACAAAGTTAAATTCTTCCATTCAAAAACATGATGACCAAAAAGATGACTGAATTAAAGCCTTCAATGGTAATTGAGGATTAAGACACATCTCTTGAACTTATGACGTAACTTTTTTAGTTCAACGCCACCCATTTTTGGTGAAATCGTTTATTCATACCCTTCACCGCATTCAAAAGTGAGTCTGAATTTTGAATGAATCCATACATTTCATTTCACTGAGATCATCGATTATTAATTGAAGACCAACCCAAAAGTTAATAAATTATGACGCTTTTTGTGTTTGAACTAAATTGCAAATCAAAGACTCAAATAAACGTCTTTTGCGAAGAGACACTTGTTGCTCAAACATTTCATCAATGTCAATTTCTACTGTAATTTCAAGTACTGTCTACATTGCTAGGAATAACCATTTTCATGATAGTCCTGAAGAAAACTGTGAGTTGCCTAAATCTCAGCTCTCATAATGTCAATTGTAACATCAAAAGACAGAAACAATTGACTCTCATTTTCATCTGAAATAGAACAACATTCCAAGTAGAAATCCAATACAATGATGTTGATTTAGACTTTTCTCATGTTTATAAGATGAAAGTGCAATGTATTAACAGCATTGATTCATGATTCGCTTCTAAGATTACATTACCTTTTCAAATAAATAATTTTATAGGTTTTTCCCAAATCAAAGTAATCAATATAGAACTTTTATTCAAAGAAACTTGATCCATTTAAGGATTAATTAACAGATTTCCAAAGAAAAAAAAACTTTTCTTAAAACATAAAGAAAAATCTTTTTTATAAGTTGGGCAACTTTATAATCAGATAAGTAAATTATCATGGCAATTCTTTGAATGCTATAGCGAGAGAAATGTCTTACTTAAAAGTGTTCCATAACGGATGATCATTTGAAGTAATAGTCGCAACGATTCATTTATTGGGAGAAATGTGTCTTGAAGCATTTTTAGTCATTTTGTCTTGTGTTAGACAATGGAAGTATTTTTTATGTCATCTCTGTCCAAAGAATTTTGTACAGCCTTGTAGGAGCCATTGTGCAAATTGTCGGTCTTTTTGTATTGTGTTGAAAAGTGAATATGTTTTTTGCCATTTTTGTCTAAAGATTGTTTGGTTCTTTAGGCGCCATGTTTTAACTTTGATAAAAAAGTCCTGTTTTTGTGTTTTAAATGTATTCAAATTAACAGTATATTTAAAAAAATTATTTCAACACCACAATAATTAAAATAGTCAAGTCAAATATATTTGACATATTTTACATTTCTTGTTTGATATTATGTTAATAATACAAACAAGTAATTAGATAAACAAAACTATTTAGAAGCATGTATTATTAACTGCCCTTAAATGACATTCGGTAATTGGATTGGAATATTTGAAATATTTTGTATACGTCTGTATACCGACCACGTGTTAAAGTATATTCTCCAAGCAGGAGGTCACCATATTGAACATGTGTTTCTTGAGAACACACATGGATAGGAAGTAAATGTGAACATAACAATGTGTGTAGTATCAAGTAATTGATACCCATCTCACCCCTTTGTTAATAATGGAATATGCTACATTCGTGTAATATATTAGGAGTGGATATTTTATCCCCATTTGTAACATTAAGCAACGAAAAGTTAAATTTAAGCTTATCAGTAAGTTATGCTGACTTCCAGTTATTATTACAATTTATTTAACTTCGTTATGGAACGTTACCTGAAACCCGACCGTCTGGACCTTGATACGTCTGACTCGGATTTTACTGACAAATGTTGGCACTAAAGAAATCTTTTTTGAAGAATTCCTTACAGAGCTACAGTTATCTTTAAATGCAGCTTTAACAAGTACTGAAAAATATACTCTTCTATTATACCATGTTTCCACTCCAATTTATAGGAATTTATCTGAATGTGAGAATTACGAAACTGCCGTGGACATTTTAGAAGCTATGTTGGTCCAGAAAAAAAATACCATTTTTGCTTTGCTACCCAGCGTCAACAACCAGACAAAAAACCTTGAACAGTACGTTCAGATTCTAAAGACATTAAGTCGCGGTGTGAATTTACAGCCTTAACTGCAAACCAAGCGAGAAATGTTTTTATCAGTGACGCATTTATTAATGGAATACAGTCCAACCCAATAAGCCAAAGACAACTAGAGAATAAAGAATAGACTTGCCAACAGCTTATGAACAAGCCCTAACGTTGGATATGGCACAAAAGCAGTCTGTCTTCTATTTACCACCCGAGGTTTAGGGAGCTGCTATCGTAGCCCCCTTCTTTTGCAGGTTCAAAATTTTTCCATTGTTCCAGATACTCCCACACCCCGTTCTAACGATCACGAACAACTTATCACTGCCGCCTCAGCTGGATCCACATGCTATTTTTGTTCGTCTTACCCGGCTTGAGACGTTAGATGCCACAAGTGTGGTAAGCAGGTACATTTTTCGAAAGTTTGCCGGTCAGCTTCTTCACAAAAAACCGTTCAGCTAGCCAATTACATTATCAGCTGCATTCCCCGACTGCCTCTCAAAGACAATTGTGAGAGTTAAAATAAATAGATCGGCTATCCATGCTCTTATTGATACAGACAGTTCCGAAAGTTTTATTAATGCCAGTATCATAAAAGCGAATAAATGGGAAATCTTTCCTTGTTCCAACCAAATATCAATGGCAAATTCATCTTTATCGTCCCATGTAATTGGATACTGCATGGTTAATCTGAAACTAAAAGGAAACTCATATCAAGGGATCAAATTATCGGTAATGAAAAACTTTTGCTGCGAGGTGATTTTTGGGTCACAAATTCCTAAAACAACATTCATGTGTTGAAATCCCCTTTGGTGGCCTCAAGCCGGTCCTAAGCTTATGCGGACTAGCAGCTATCAAAGTGCGGCGGCCGTCACTTTTTACAAACTTGACTCCTAACTGCAAACCAATAGCAGTAAAATCAAGATTCTATTCACAAGAGGACGAACAGTTCATAGCAATAGAAGTAACAAAACTGCATAAGGAAGGAATTATAGAGCCAAGTGAATCTCCATGGAGAGCCCAGGTCCTCGTAACAGCCACCGAAAATCACAAGAAAAGGATGGTCATTGACTATTCCCAGACCGTTAACAGATATACTTTACTTGATGCCTATCCACTACCTCGCATTGACGAAATGAATTCTAATATTGCTAAATACTACATTTTTAGTACTTTAGATCTCAGAAGTACCTAACATCAGGTACCTATCAAGCCAGAGGATAAGCCCTACACAGCATTCGAGGCCTGCGGTCACCTATGACAGTTCTGCCGAATTCCATTTGGGGTAGAAAACAGTATGGCTAGTTTCCAGAGGGTTATAGATGAAATAATCTCAAATTAAAAATTGATGGGTACTGTTGCGTATATAGACAATGTCACAGTATGCGGCCATAACCAAGGTGAACATGACCACAACCATAAACGATTCATAGCTGCCGTCAAGAAATATAATCTGACTTTGAACAGTGAAAAATGTTCTTACAACTTGAAAAGCATCAAGCTATTGGGATACATTGTCAAAAATGGCACCATGATGCCGATTCCCGAGCGACTGAAACTCCTAATGGAATTACCAATCCCTGGAAATATGGCAGCCTTATGACGAGCCCTTGGTATGTTCGCCTACTACTTCCAATTGGTTGCGTCTTTTTCAGAAAAAATACACCCATTGACGCAAGTATCTACTTTTCCTTTGTCCTGTTCTGTCATCCAAGCATTTAAAAACATGAAAAGGGACATTGCTCAGTCTGCCATCTCTACTGTGGATCCTTTTATCCCCCTATTAGTTGAGATGGATGCCTCCGACTTTGTGATAGCTGCCTCACTGAAACACTCCGGTCGTCCTGTAGCTTTTTTTTTCAAGAACACTATTGCAGTTCGAGCAACGATACTCGGCAATAGAAAAAGAGGCGTACGCCATAGTTGAGGCATTACGAAAATGTAGGCATTACCTAATCGGCCGACATTTTAAACTAATCACTGACCAAAAGTCGGTCTCGTTTATGTTTAACACGAAAACAACGAGAAAAATAAAAAACAAAAAGATAGAGAGATGGAGAATGGAGTTTTCTTGCTACTCATTTGATGTCACTTACCACCATGGTAAGGAGAATGCTGCGATCGATGCACTTTCAAGGGTATGTGGCCTGGTAACCGGCTCAAATGATCTTCAGAATATATACAGGGAATTGAGTCACCCAGGTATCACAAGAATGACTCACGTAGTCAGGAGCAGAAATTTGCCATATTCTGTCAAAGATGTAAAAAGAATTACAAACTCTTGTCTGATATGCGCAGAAAATAAGCCACGGTTCTATAAACCCCCTCCAGCAACACTCATTAAGGCCACACAACCTTTGAAAAGCTTAACCTAGATGTTAAGGGACCTCTATCCTCTAAAATGAAAAATAAATACATGCTCATAATTATAGACGAGTACTCAAGATTTCCGTTCGTCATCCCCTGTCCAGACGTAACGGCTGCAACAGTAATTCAAGGTTTCTGCTCCAATTTTGCCGTTTTTTGGAGTGTCCGCATATATCCACTCAGATTGTGGATCTGCTTTTATGCCGGGCGAACTCAAGTAATTACTGCATGAACGAAGAATAACTATTAGTTGAACAACTCTTCACAATTCTCAAGGAAACGGATAGTGCGAAAGATACAATGACATCATATGGAAGACAGTACAGTTGGCGGCTGCAAATCGCAAGAGTCCGATCTTTGATTGGGAAAGTCTCATCCCCATGGCCTTATACGCTATTAGGACTCTATTATGTACACTGACAAATGCTACTCCATATGAGATATTTTTCTCGTTCCCACAACGGAGCTCAGCAGGTACCTCACTCCCCTCGTGGCTCACACAACCTGGAACAATTCTACTAAAACGCCATATTCATAACAGTAAACATGACCCATTAGTGAGCAAGGTAGAATTAATCAAAGCGAACCCCCAGCGAAATTCGGAAGGAAGGCAATCTACTGTCTCTTTAATGGATCTAACACGGCAGGGAATGTATCTGAACCTAGAACTGCTTCAGAGGGATATACAGCCCCGGTTCACAGAACAAGTCCGATCCACTTAGATGATCCTGCGCTATATACATCAAGTCCAGAGTCTCTACGAAACAAATCTGAATATTCTAACAGAGTCCAATCTGACTCTAGTTCTGACGACCGATGGGTACCATGAAAGCGGCTTCACCCAATATCTGAGAAAGATACTAAATCTTCAGACACCAAGCGACCAAAGCGTCGAAGAAAACCAGCGTTTTGGAGCAAGATCTTTTAGCTCTAAGCCAGCCACACAAGACAGTCCCGAAATGTCGTCAAGTCCCGAGGAGCCTGAGTTGGAGATGGATGCCGGGTGCGAACCACCAAGATACCCCCAAAGAACCTGCAGGAGGCCAAGGCGATGGGATGACTTTATTCCCTACGAATAAGTAGGTAGGTGGGGGAGAATGTAGTATCAAGTAATAGATATCCATCTCACCTCTTTGTTAATAATGGAATATGCTACATTCGCGTAGTATATTAGGAGTGGATATTTTATCCCCCTTCGTAACATTAAGCAACGAAAAGTTAAATAAAGCTTATTAGTAAGTTATTCTGACTTCCAGGTTTATTACAATGTGCAATTTTTTAAATTTTACTTCAAAATCGAGGAATCAGGCTCTCTTTCGCAATTAATAATTTAGGGGAGTAATTTGTTATATATTATACGTTCTGTCTATAACAGGAATATCGACTTCATGTCTTCTTGATTTTACATTCTTTGCCATACATCAGTCATATTAAAAGTTTTTACATTTAAATTATGAAATCCTTTTTTCACAAATTTTAATAATTATTTGATCTTCCTGCTTTGTAAATGCATCACACTGACAATTTCTGTTTTATGGCCCAATACCAATTTTTGATGAAAAAAGAAAATAAAACGAAACTCGCAATTAAATTCGTGGTTCGTATTGACTACCAACCTGGAAACAAAATTGTACGCTATTTGTCAACACTAAACATTAAAAATTTACATATGTGTTTAAATTTCATTAAACTGGGGTTCAAATATATAAACAGATGCATTTTTTATGGAAAAACAAAAACAATAAACAAAAAGGGAAAGTGAAGCACTCTTTAGCCTTGGTGAGCAATCACCTGGAGATAAAAAACACTGGTATGTATCATCTCACTGGGTTGGCGTCAGAAGGGTATCCAATCTATACAAATTTTGCCTCGATTAATGAAATCTCTTCCAAAGAAAATTTATTTTTTGAAAGCTTGTACGGAAGATCGAGTAAGATTGTTGAGTTTCTTGAGAGAAGATATATTAATGTGTGTATATTAAAGATATACAGGTTATGTCCAAAAAAAACGATAGAGTGGTAAATCTGTCAGAATGATTCTGGGAAAGAATACACGATAGCTATTTTGGATTGGAAATGAAAATGAAACGGTGGTGTTAGCATTTTTATTGCAGAGAAATGGGTAGATAAAATGATTGAAGTTTATCATGTAAGTGATAGAATCATACTGCTGAAGTTGATGGTTGGTGAGAAAATTTTAACAGCAAGTTTATGTATGACAATGTGATTTGAGTAAAGATGAAAAGATTTTTATTGTAATATGTAACCTGTTATGTTGGTGAGAAGGAAGTTGTTAATGTGGCAGGTGGTTTTGAGAATGTTCATGGAGGAAATCGATAAGAATACAAAAAAAGAAAGAATCTTAGAATTTTGTCTTGCCATGAACATGTTGGTTGAAAATATATTTTTAAAGAAAAGGGAAAGCCATCTCATTACATGAATCTAGAACAGAAAAGACTCAAGTTAGTTATCTGTTAGTAAAGGAAAAACAAAAAGCTCTTGAGTGATATGGAAGTAATATCTGGTGAAACAATTGTGACACAGCATAAACAGTTATTTGTGACTTTAAGTTATAGAAAACCCATGAGGTAAAGAGAAAATTTATATGTAGGAGAAAAATGTGATGGTTGAAGGTAACGTATTAGAAAGAACCTCCAAAACAGTGTTATGTGGTATTAGAATGAAGAAGCAGAGAACTGTATTAAAGAAAAGCGGAAACGATGGAGTGAGTGAAAAAAAAGGTTTCGTGAATAAGGATATGCATCTGGTGGCAGAGAGGACAGCAAGAAAAGCAATCTACAAAGCCAAAGGTCGAGGCTAAGCAAGCTAGATTTTCAGATATACTACAAAGGGATGACCAACACAATGAAATAATCAGGATAGCTAAACAGATAGCAACGACAAATATGGATATTATTGTAGAGAAGTGCATTTGAAAAGACAATGGAGTCTAGCAACAAATAACTAGGACAAGAGAGATGCTTGGAAATGTCATTATAAGAGATCGTTGAATACTGAGTTTTCATGGGATCGAGAAAATCTAGTTATAGAAGCACTATCTGGTGAAACCATAAGAATTGAGAAAGAAATGGTACACGAAGCTGTGAGTAAGATGAAGAAAGTTAAGGCTGCAGAACCATCAAGTCTTGTTGCAGAAATGTTGAAGGCACCAGGTGAAACAGTCATTAAGATGATCACAGACTTGACAAATCAGATCACAAAAGAAAAGGTTGCTCTGAAAGAGTGATATCTTAGTACAATTGTGAACTATTACAAGGGTAAAGAAGGCGATCTGGGTAGAGGTTTAAAGTTGATGCATGAAAGTAGTTGAGAGGATAACTGAGGAGCAAATAAGTTTTTTGGTTTTATGCCTGATACTATATGTATCCTGAGACAAATGTAAGAAAAGTATCTTAGTAAAAACAAAATCTATATTTTGCTTTTTCGGATTTGGAGAAAGTTTTCAACAGAGTGCAAAGGAGTGTTTTCTGGTATGCTTTGAGTAAATTAGAAGCTAGCTAGTGGTTGGTGAAAGTTGTTCAAGTAATTTACAGAAATGTTCAAAATCGTGTTCAAATTAACAGAACATTTAGTGACAGATTTAATGTTAAAGTGGGAGTACATGTATGTTTTAGAAGCGTTGTCCAGGGATTTTCGTACAGGTTTACGGGAAGAGATTCTGTATGATGATTCAGTACTTATCTGTGAAACAATGGAAGGTCTACATGTAAAGTTAAAGACTTTTAGGAATTATATGGTGAATAAAGGTCTGGAAGTGAATGTTACCAAGACTAAAGTGATGATCAATGGTTGTAGAGTTGTAAAGTTCTCAGACAGAGGAAAGTTCTTCTGTTCAGTTTGTGGAAATGAAGTTGGAGCAACTAAATATTGGTGGTACTTGTAAGAATTGGATACATAAAGAAGTACATTGGAATTATAGGTAGGTTGAGAGAGGATAACTAGTTTTTGTGTAAGAAATGTAATACAATGGAGATGGACGAAAACTCAGATGTGGAGAAAGTCTATTTGGATGGTGAGGCTATTGAGGTTGTCCAGAATTTTTGTTACCTTGGTGCTACCAATTGGAGTATGGGAAGGAGCTGGTGCTAGTGTGATTGCAAGAGTTAATAGTGGATGATATAAGTACATGGAACTTCTGCCATTACTAACCAGCAGAGCATTACCATAGTCGATAAAAAAAAGAGTCTATTAGGTATGTATACTCAGTGTGATGATGTATGGAAGTGAAACCTGACAAGTTAGGATTGAGGAGATGTGTTGCATGGAGAGAAATGACATGAGAATTATATTGTGGATGTGTAATATGAGTTTCAAACACAGGCTTAGATCTGATTACCTCATAGGAAGATTAAATCTGGACAGTATAAGGAGATGTATGCAGAACAGGAGGCTTCGTTGGTTTGGTCACATTGAAAGTATGGATGAGAGTTTTTGGGTTAGTATATGTAGAACATTTGAGGTAGCAAGGTGAGTTGACATGAGAAGGCCAATAAAAACATAGGAGGAAGTGATAACGATGGATTTGTAGAATAGAAGGATAAATAAAGACATGACCAAAGACAGGTTAGTTTGGAAGTCAATTTATAAAATGTCAGCATGTAATATGAACGTTAAACCGAATAGTATGATGATGATAACACAATGTATATTATTATAGTAGTTGATGACTACATTACATTATGTAGACAGAAAATATGTAAATGTTGTTAAAATGACCGAAGGTGACTAAGAACTTCTGCAAGCTGACTCTCCAAGGCCACCAAGGTATGGCGTCCACCCAACTTGATCAGGAAGTTCGTTGATAGTATGCAGTTGCTGGGAAAATAGACTATTTATATTACCATAGCTGATTGACTATGTTACATTATGTATATAGAAAGTAAATCAAACATGATAAAATATCGGAGGGTGCAAAGTACTTCCGAGAGCTCCAACGAGTCAGCAAAAAGCATGCACCCTGCAGATATATGATTCATTATTAGTTCATGGTCAACAAAGACAATGCAACTTAGGTATAAAGCAAGAAATGTGGAGAAAATGGTGGCGGTCCTCCTTGGAGCCTGCTAGCAGGTTTTCCCCAAATCGAGGAGGTTGAGGGCAGTATGTGCCAGCCCTAAGACACTTGATTGCTGATCGCATTTAGATGTGACTTGACGTCCAGGTTCGAATCTCAGCAAGTATGTACTAGCTTCGTCTAGCCACAGTTATGAGACGAAGACAAAGATGATGAAACAGTAGTCTATTGATGACTATATATATATATATATATATATATATATATATATATATATATATATATATAAACTTATCTTGTCGGGTATTAAAGTTGAACCTAAATAGCAATCCGTCTGACATATTGATACTTGATTCGGATAAGCCTATCCATTCGTTTTTTCTTTCCACAATGTTATTGGCACGAATATTCGTGTCAATAACTTGTGGAAACATTTTTATTTCTGCTAAGAAAACTGTTAGAATGAAAACATTTTCTTTTACTCACCTAAACAGATTAAAAAGAAGTTATCGTGAGCAATTATACTGAGAGGGGATGGGGCTGTCACCTCCACATTATTCACAGATTATTATTTGTTCTTTAATAATAATCGATCAGCGTCATGTACTAAAATTAATTAAAAAAAATTTCTATTTCACAAAATTATTTATTATAAAATTAAGTAAGTTTTGTTTCTTCATAAGCAAGAGAGTCATTTTTTTCTTTTACTCCCGGGTAATGCCGAGTAAATAAAAGTGTGTGTATATATATATATATATATATATATATATATATATATATATATATATATATATATATATATATATATATATATATATAATTAGGTATGTGTATATGTTTAGATATTTGTATGTACTCCTAAAATAATTAACTGAACATCATGAATTTTGTAGCAAATCTGCTAGGCATAAAGGGTCCAAATGTAGATTATATTTAGTTTAATTTAATGCAAATAGGGTAAAAAGTGCTGGAAACACTTCGTGATAATTCAAACACCTCCGATTTTTGTGAAATTTTAACAATAGGTATTACACATGAATTAATTAATATCCCAAAACTTCAGTTTCTTTGGACTATTTTAAAGGGATTTAGAAAGCATAATATGGCCCCAACCTCCCATTTGAAAATTCAAATATATAAAATGTGTGTGTGTTAGACCAAACTTGAGTTTAGAAAATAAAATATTTTCAGTTAAATTCACCTCCTAGTTGATGGATCCGGAGAGAAACTTACTTTTAAAAACCTAATCAAATCGATCATATGTACACTCGCTTTGTTTCGTTACACACTCGTTTTCTTGAACTACTAAAAACAGAAAATTATCAATTTTTGATCTAACATAGAAATATAAACATTTTCTAAAAGCAGCGTATCAAAATAAAAGACCTTTCAAATTGTATTTTTGCCAATCGAACAATAATAGTTAGTCTTAATAATTAATAAAGCGCACAAACAATATAATATATGCAAATGAGACAACTCCAAAACTCATACAAGCTTAGATGTGTAATGTTTAAAATGAAGAAAGCCTATAGCTAACACTAAGAGGTCCGAAGCTGCTGATTTCTCTGCTCTTCTCAGTCATAACTTGCATACTTTCTAGCTGGTGGCACTCGGTACAGATTGACTTCTCTGGAATGTTCACAAGAAATCTAATCAGCATGTAATACTTGACTTCTTTTTTTTTCATTAACTCTTGGTTGTTATTTGACGATGGCGTTGCCCGAGATTACATATCTTGAGCAATTGGTTGAGATTATAAACAATTACTCTCAAACTAGATATTATTTTTGTTTCATAGCTAGCGATTTATCCATAGGCGCTCATTATATGTAGCCAAGTAGTGAGATATACAAGCCACATAAAATTTAATGCTAATGAGCAGAACAAAAAATGCATTAAGCTTGATTAAAATATTGCTATAGTATAATGCAGTCATGTCTGTTTTTTGCATCATTTAGCATCCTTATACAGGATGAATCAAAAGTATTGCTATTAAGTATAACCATTTATAGGATTAACATATATTCGAATCCTATAATTATTAACCAATAGCATGCTATGCCTCAAAATTACATTTATAACAACTGACACATTTTTCCACAACATACGGCTCAAGACAGAAAAAAGACGACATTAATAAAAATAACAGCTATGTGACTGGTTTACAAGTACGTCCTACGGTTAAATCACTTTGGGCACAAAAAACAAATTCGCTATAGAAAGCCGATCGTAACTAATGGAAAGAATTTTGAAACGGTCACGAACACTATTAGCCAATAAATATTACAGAGACCTGTCAAAAGAGAGGACACAACACGCCTTCTTCCAACTATGTAGCCCTGGCAAGGAAGAATAAAATCTGCTATCACTTTCTATTGACTGCCACATATATTCACACACTGACAAAAGAAGGCAAGCATTTACACACATTGTCATGCCTATACTCACAAACTGACAAAAGAAGGCAAATGCACACACTTCTTATGCAGACGAAATCCTCTTCGCCCAAACAATTTAACTATCTATACTAACAAACACAAATGAACACCTCTGTGTAGCTTAATTGCCATAAGTATATTTTCATACTTTACTATAGAAATAGGTTGTGTTTCTTAATCCTGTTTTTATTTTCATCCTTTCATAATACATTTATTTTAATTATACTTGTTAGCTTGAGTTATGGTACACAAAAGATAAAAGACCACCGTCTATCTCATTCATACATGTAGCTCACACTACAAAATAATAGAACGATCTATTTTCTAAACACATATTATTTTTTTTGTTCTGTTAAAGCTGGAAAAATTATGTTCAGCACATTCCAACAAATGTAGAATTTATTTTGAATATCAAAAGTCCATTTTCTGCACTTTAAAAGCCCGGGGAATCCACACTCACAAAAAAAGTGATACCTCATCTATGCGTAATTTTCAAGAACAGGATTCTGTGGTTTATTGTAGATGTGTTAGGAGACCACTTCCGTACAGACGTTATCTAACAATCTAGGAGGAGTCAACATCAGGATCTGTTGCCCTCTGGTCGTCCCTGCCTCTGTGTGGTTGGCTAGCAAGGACGTGTCAGGTTTGGAAGCACAATCAAAGCATCGACCAAAGTGGACCTGACACTGTTCACCAGAGTTTTTATTTACAGAGTTTTCAATAACTTCAGTAGAATATTTTCTGATTTAACAGAATGCCTACCAGAAGGTACGTGACTTTTGGGACACTCGTTGTCATGTGTACACTTCATTTGTTTGATGGGAATGTTCTTATTTTATTTGTTTTACTCGTGGTCGCCCAAAACTCATACCTTTCTTATGCCAACAATACCAGTTCAGGATCCGTCCTCAACAATCAATCTAACAGAAACTGAACCATTATGATGGTGGTATTTTTTATTGTGTCAAACTGTGGTATTTGTTCTGTTCAGCTCTAAGAAATCCACCCTCCCAGGCTTTCTCGCTTACTGGGAAATGCCAACGGGGATGCAATTCTTAAGGAGCTAGAGTACACCACCTCTTGTGCGCTGGCATAGTCTCCCCACCTTCCAGCCATGTGCCACATTTTCCTGTGGTGGGAGGAAAGTAAATACACTCACTGTAGAGTGACAATGATGAAAAAGGATTGAGTGGGACGAAAAAAAAGTAAAGGATACTATTTTCACTTAACAGTATGTATGGAAGGTATAAAATATTTCTCCATATATTTTAAATTCATAATCACTAATTTAAATGAGGATTGCACATTCTAAGATCTTCCATGAATTCATTATCCGTTTTCTGTTGAACACCTGGCACTCTATTTTTAAATTCTGTAAAACAAAAAATTTCAACATAATTTTTGCTGTATTATCGAGAAGACAGAAACTGAATTTAACTAACGAGTTTATAAAAAACCCAAAATGGAAAATTAAAACCTAAACACTGATATTTTCATAATATATTATATACAGGAATTACATGAGAAATGCATGCAAACTTAATATTTTTGCTAAAAATAAATTAATTAGTTGATGTTAATCAATTTTTTAAAGATTGCTAAAGGAAGAAAGTTTTTAATGCAGCCTACTCTTCCTCTACTCTCTGTCTCTCTCTTCCTCTACCCTCTGTCTCTCTTCCTCTACTCACTCTCTCTCTTCCTCTACTCTCTGTCTCTCTCTTCCTCTACCCTCTGTCTCTCTTCCTCTACTCTCTGTCTCTCTCTTCCTCTACTCTCTACTCTCTGTCTCTCTCTTCCTCTACCCTCTGTCTCTCTTCCTCTACTCTCTGTCTCTCTCTTCCTCTACCCTCTGTCTCTCTTCCTCTACTCTCTGTCTCTCTCTTCCTCTACTCTCTACTCTCTGTCTCTCTCTTCCTCTACCCTCTGTCTCTCTTCCTCTACTCTCTGTGTCTCTCTTCCTCTACCCTCTGTCTATCTCTTCCTCTACTCTCTGTCTGTCTGTCTCTCTTTCTTTCTTTCTCTCATATTCTCTCCCATTTAATCTCTTTCACATTCTCACTTGACAAACTGCTACATATATCAGAAATCGTCATGGGTGCAGGCATGTAAACGGGCTTGTGAAAAAGATAAGCCGCAAGTAGGGGCAGTGACAAGTATCAGGACTACCTTGTTATCAGGGCTCTAGTGAAAATATAAGAGGAGTCAACATCAGGATCTGTTTCCCTCTGGTCGTCTCTTCCTCTGCGTGTATGGCAAACAAAGATGCGTCAGACATGAAGTGAGAATAGCAATATTGCTTCTGTGCATATGTAATCGTCAATCTTGTGTGATCAAACCTTCCTTGAATTCGTATGCAACCGCTGGGCCTTGCCTCTGTGGGTGTTGGGGATAAAAGTCTGCAATCTTGCAAGTATAACAAATAGTTACATTTCAACGAGGAGGACTTCGTGCAGACCAGACAATGCTGAGGCACGATCTTCATGGGCTCTCTGCATAAATTCAGTTCGCTCAACAACAACAACAACAACAACAACAACAACAACAGCAGCAGCAGTAGCAGCAACAACAACAACAACAACAATAGCAGCAGCACCACCACCACCACCACCACCAACAACAACAACAACAACAACAACGACAACAACAACAACAACAATGAAGCTCCATGATACTAAATACGTGATGCCCCGAAGTGGATCATGTGTTCTAAAAAAACTAAAACACTTCAAAGTCAAAGTTAAGATAGTTGTAGGACAACGTTAAAGGGGCTAACACCTCCAACAAAACTCTGTACCAGATCGAATCGACGAAATGTCTAGAAGCCGTCCAGAAGATGTCGAAGGTCTCAAATCTGATTCAAGAGTATACTATGCCCAAGAGAAATGTTTACAAGATTGGTCACAACAATATGACTATGATTCTCCGAATCCAAATCGTTTATAAACCACTATGCATGTCAAGTTCTGTTAAATGAAAACACCATCTCCAGTATGTCTGGCGCCAAAATAAAGAACAGGTTCAATCGATAGAACCAGTGACGTTGTCGGTTATTTCAAAAACATTACCTATCTGAGAGATAAAGAAATTTAAAAGAATAAGAGAAGGAAGAAAGAAGCCAAACAAAAAAGAGAGAGAAACTAAAAAGAGAAAATAAGCAAATGAACACAATAAAAAACGAGAGAGAGATAGAGATAGAGAAAGAGAAAGAGAGAGAGAGAAAGGAGATAGCGAGAGGGTCGAGAGGGGTGATATAAGACACATGTTCATATGTAAAGCATTTCGACTTAACAAAAAACATAATAATAAATAAGTTTCAATTTTGAATCACTTACACACATCATTCCACTACTAAATTATTGTTAAACTCCTATTTTTTATAATTTTATCATTCTTCATATTTGCTGCTTTTGTTTCCTGTTAATTGTTTCGTTACATGTTCATTTAGCCTTTGTTTCACTGAGACTGAAGCTAACTGAAATCATACTCTGTCTTTGTCGTATAACCCTAGCTGAGTGATTCTTGATCTGCCAGAAATTTGTCTTATTTTTTATAAATAATTATGTACAACACAAGTTGATAGAAATATACTGGCCCTTGGTATTATTGTGTGAAACTCTTCACACACCACATATATACTATATGGATCCTGGTAATGGTGCCCCCACTCACAAATCCATACGTAGATAATCCGCTAATGGTTGCTGGGTACAGTTTTATCGTATAAATTAGTGAAAAACAGAAGAAAAAATTGCGAGCGATTCCTGTACCCGCTCGCGATCGGGGCACAGTGCACTCAAAAGTAACCCTTTGTCTCGTGCACTCGGTTGTCAGTGTACTCGCTTTGTTCAACCTCTTCCTACATCTTTCCCACACCCCTTTTGCTGCAAAGGCTAACCCTATCATTTATGTTTAAAATTATCACTAACACTGGCCAAGCTATTACCGTGCCCATATCCCCCTTCTAACGCGAATTTTCATTTCCTACAAGGCTTAATTGAGCCTTCAATTTTTCAAAGCTAATAGCTTTCTACCTACTGATTACGTAACATATCCTAACACATTATAATGTAACTGTTCAGTGGCGTCGACTGGCTAGTCCTCGCCTCATGCTTATCACCGACTGGCTAACTCTCTCAACTTCAACTCACTTATATGGAAATCGATTGTGAATCTAACAACAAAGTTCAACTTCGATAATGTTATTGAGACATAAGATGTTTATAGGTCACTCTGACAATATAAACCAAACTTGAAAATTGTTTACCCTTATCCAAATTATAAGTATATTACATTTCCACTGTTTTCTAATTCGAAACAACAAGGTTCAATTCCGATAATGACATCTGAGATTGAAGATGTTTTGAGGTCACTGATCATATAAATTGATATATGAACTTGTTTATCTTCAGTGGAGAAGTGTTATTTATCAAGCTAATTCTCATTTTGTTTATTTGAGGTCCAATGTTGGTTAATGTTTATGGATACATAAGAGGTCTATAGGTCACTCTGACAATATAATTGATATATGAACTTGTTTATCTTCAGTGGAGAAATGTTATTTATCAAGCTAATTCTAATTTTGTTTATTTGAGGTCCAATGTTGGTTAATGTTTATGGATACAGAAGAGGTCTATAGGTCACTCGGACAATATAAATTGATACTCTTATTACAAACCAGAAATTATATTATATTCTACTGGGCCAATTTATACTAGCCGTGACAGCTGGGCGCCGACCTTCTAGGGCCAGTTAATATTGTCACATTGGAAGTTATCGATGTCAAAAGAAATGCAACTAATGGATAATTTGTTTTGTCAAGAGAAAAAGACTAATATTGCTACTTCTATTAGTGTATTATATATATATATATACATATATATATATGTGTGTGTGTGTATATATATATATATATATATATATATATATATATATATATATATAATTATTTGTAAATAAGTATTATTTATAAAATAAACCCATACACACATGTGTTTCATGCCAAACCTGCAATCGTCAGTATGAGAGGTGACAATTCCTGTCGGTCACACAGTTCGAACCCCGATATGAAAGTCATGTTGACTCAGTAGCTGAGGCACGTACCAATACACTGCCATGCATTATCTAGAGATGGGAAGTAAATTGACATCTAAATAGCAAACATGGCGGCTGTCCAGCAAGCAGTCAAGAGAAAACTCAATAGGCGGAGCCCAGAGTTATTCATTACATAGAATGACGGCTTGTTGTCAAATATATATATATATATATATATATATATATATATATATATATATATATATATAGTTTTTTTGTTATTGTTTTTTTCCTAACGATAGAAACAGCGCTGTTCTGTTTTTCCACTTCCTAAGCGGTAAAGAATATTGCATTCGGTCGCTTTTTTAAATATAGGACGTGTCATTATTTTTTTAATTTCATATATATTTCTTAATTAATTAATTTTTGCGTACATAAAAGGAATGTTTATGTATTCACAAATTTATATATATATATATATATATATATATATATATATATATATATAAAGATAGATGAAAGAAGAGGGATAAACATGTACGAATGACAAATCTATTTCGACTTCGATTGTTCAATGCAAGGTGTACTCGGTAAAAACATGTTTATCATTCTTTCCTTAAGCCAAGGCTTTTCAAAGATTAAAATCTTATGATCCCCACAAGTTGTTTCTTAGAAATTAAAATCAAAGCAGTATACTTTGTAATCTTCGAATAGAAAATGGCAGTTTTCTGCTCCTTTTTCTTTTCTCGTTGCAGTATTTTCATTTTTAAAACAAGTTACTTACAAATCTATTAAAAAAATACTAAAAAAGATCTTAGTCAACTATGTTCCATTGTGTATGAAAAGAACATTGTCAACTTATGAAGAACTGCCGTGAATCGGTTTTGTTTTAAAAGAGAAATAAATCTTTAGTTGCCGCAATATTTTCAGTCAATTGCGGCAAAACATTTGATAAAAAATAGTTAGAAAGATTTATTCGTTTAATGTATGCACCCTCTACAAATGTATTTTTACTTTTGCAAAATACACAGGTTTTTTTCGGTAATTTGAATTTTTAAAAATACAACAACTCCAAAACTAAATATTTAGACATTTAAAAATAATCGTAATCGGTAATCGTATCAGAATTTGGAAAAATATTGGAATCGCCCCATCACTAATTAAAACACACTTTATATAAGTATAAATAGATTAATAATTACTAAGAATTTCTCACACTTACAAATGCACCAATTACACAATTACATACTGAAACAAATACATTAGTGAGACGGCATATCAATGGACGGCGGCACCGGGGGGGGGGGGGCTCAAGCCCCCCCCCCCACTTTTTGATTTGCCCCCCCCCCCCACTTTACGGTCATCAATAATGAAGTTATATATGCATGTGTTTAACCGCCCCCCCCCACTTTTTAGTAGAGCCCCCCCCCCCCACTTTTATAATTGTGCCACCGGTCCTGATACCTATGCCTAACAACGTAATAATGGGCCCAAATCTTATCTGAGCCTTACTTCTGGGTCTTGTATAAAGTATTGCCGAAGTTATTCCATGGAAACGTTAGTAACTCAAAAAATATTTATCTGATTAGGCTGAAATTGTGTGTGGTGGTTACTGTTCAAAGAGCCAGCGGATTCATACAACAAATTTGGAAAAATCTGAAGTTGAAATTCTATCAAAATTTCGACAATGACCGAACTTTTCAAGATCAAAGTCAATGGTCCAGATGAAGGTTATATTAAATGCAGGACTTTATTGGCCAAGTAATGAATCCCTACAATGAACAGAACCGAAGTTATCCCCAAAAGTGTGACTTTCACCTTTTCTGTGACTTTGACCTTGACCTTTGACCGAGATATCCCCAAATAAAATCAGTTCTAAGTTAGTCCATGACCTATATTTTGACCAAGTTTGGTGACTATTAGTCAAGCGATGCGAACACATCAAATGCATTGTTCGATGAGTTAAATTTTTTAGGAAAATACTGCCAAAATATTGTGCTTATTGTCATAAAGTAAGTTTATTTTTACATCTCTAATTACACAAAGACACAAGAAGGATTTTCTTCTTATTGTCATGTAGTTTTAAAATGTTTATATGAGTATTTCTTGTTGATTTAACGGGCGGCTTTGTTATTGTTTTGTCAGAGAATCATTTCTTTTTTGTCTATTAAATAGACATGTATGTGTTACTTTTATAGTTGGAATTCCGATCCTCGGATTTTCAGGAAAAAAAAGTGATCTCGGCTTGCTACACTGACAGGCATGCTAATCTAGTTACATATGAAAAAGAAAGGTTGCAGATTCCTTTCAGCTTATACAATTCATTCAAACGTGAGGAATTGATCTGACTTATCGTATGTGTGCTGTTTTTCACTCATATTATATGAATTACACGTTCTTTGTATGTCTATCGTTTGAATTAACAAAAGTAAATAAATAATTAAAATCAAAACTATCATCCATGATTTTGATACAAATATCAATAATTAATTATGGAGTCTTAAAAAATGCAATGACCATAGTTGAGGGTGATTCAATGGCTCTTTTTTGATTGGCTACTGCAGCAAGATGTAGGAGGGGCGACACTCCTTCCTAAAGATTGCTCCACTTACCCTTAATTCTGACTTTATAATGCTGAGTATTTAGCAAGGAGACATCAAATCCTATTTTTAAGTGTTTGGTATGATTATACTGAGAATTGAACTCTGATCTCCTGACATGCATTTAACATTTTCATTAAAAGAAAAATTGATGACAAAATAAATAAAAACATAAAATGAAATTAATATCTAAACTTAATGAGACGAATGAAATTAAAATGTGAATATACACATATATATATATATATATATATATATATATATATATATATATATATATGTGTGTGTGATATGAGCGAATTAGAGCGAATATGAATTAATTGGTAAAAGAAGCAAATTTGATCAAGATATCATGAAAAATAATTAGCATGACGTTTTAATAATTCCATCTTATATAGATCAATGAATAACATTTTTTGCTGTAATAGCAATGTTGCATGTGAATATGAAGATCTTATTTTTGATAAAAATATCCCAAAACTCTAGCAATCCAAAAATAAGTCTGTCTCTTTCAATTTCTTTATAAAACATTAATTTTCTAAATGCTAATCTGAAATATATTCTGTTGTTTCAAATGCTATACACACTATTTCTACCATATGTCATAACAGGCATGATGTATTCGTTGAACACTTTCTGTTTAATGTTTATAGTGGAATTTCTACTCTTCATGATGTTGTATACTTTGCAAAAGGCTGTCTGTCCATCCAAGCGCAATTCACTGTTTGATTTCAGGCATAATATCAGCGTCACTTCTCACCATTTTCCCTAGGTATATGTAGTTGTCAACTTCCTTGATATTTTCACCGTCCACTATGACTTAAGCATCTGTGACATATTTGTTGAAAATGACCTTGGTTTTTCCAGTATGCATTTTAAGGTCAACAAAATGATTAGCATTATGAATGTTCTTAAGAATCATTTCTAGTTCTAGATAGCAAGGTATTCTCCATTTACATTGATACCGCTGTCTTCTAGTCAATTGCCGGCAGGATGTAAAGAGGCTTGGTGAATTATTGTTGCCTTGTTTGGCACCTCTTTTAAAGTTTTAAAGTTGCTGAGGTTCCATCGTAAAGGTCCTGATACAAGTTAATGTAAGCGCTGTCAACTCCTTGACTTTTCAAAGCTGTGAAAATAGGGTGAATTCGATGGACCCAAATGCTTTTTCATAGTCAACAAAGGAAAAACAAAATAGTATACCTTGCTCATTAACTTTCTCTTGGAGTTGACTTACAACTTGAATGTGGTCCATGGTGGAAAATCTAGGTTGTCGGAAACCAGCTTGTTCTCTGGGTTGGTTTCTGTCAAGTGTGTTTGCATCCTTTTGAGGAGAATTTGAGAGAATACTTTTTAAACAACAGAAAGTAGACTTATAGGCCTGTAGTTCTTAATATCTTTCAAGTCTCCTTTCTTTCTGATGCATTCTCCTAGTTCCTAGGCATTTTGCCTTCGTTGAAGGCATTTGTTGTATAAACTGGTGAGTATTTCTGCGATTGGTTCACCCCCATCTTGAAGAACGTCTGTCTTAATTTCATCTTCTGGAGATTTATCTCTCTTTAATCGTTTAATTACAGCCTGTACTTCAGACGTTAGTATAGGAGGGAGTAACGTAGCATCCCTCTCTCTGTCTGTAAAAGGTTGATCTTACGGTCTCCTGGTTTTGTAGAGCTCGGTATAGAACTCTTCACATCTTCGGATCAACCGGTTTTATGCTCATTACTGTTAAATTATTAAGTCTGTTAAGAGATGTGTGAACGGAAATTCTATGGCATATTTTTTAGGAACTATGGTTGTGTCGCGTTATGTTCCTGAAGAATAAAAAAAAAGAAGTTTTTCATTGCTGACACTTTATTGTGGTAGAAGGCAGACATTCTTTTAATACACTACTGCTTAAGATACAGTCAACTCTGCAGCCTCCATTGAAGGGAGCAAAAGGCAGAACGTCAGCTCACTTCAACCGCAAGTCTTGCTCTCATGTTTTTTCCGTTTCTCTTTCGATTGGTGACATAACAATACAATGCTTATATTTTGATTGTTCTCCAAACCTTGAAATTATCACAACAATCAGTCATCGTTTTTTTTTAAAGAATTTATTTGTATTCCAAACGCGACGTCTACTCACACCTCTGACCTACATCTCGGTACAATCTAGGTCATAATACATATTTACTATCTTGCTTTTTCGATTACCCCGGAGTAATGTTGTTAAAATTGATGCAATGTAAGTTTTGAGTAATGCTGACAAGTTAACTATGACGAAGAAACCCTTTTAAATCATTAAGATATGATGAAAAAATATGTTTTTTCTTGAATCTGGGATTTCTGGCAGCCACAGTATTCACAACTATACTCAGTGACACTATACACAGCAACCATGTTTTAATTGGTCAAGGTAGATTTTGTCCTGTAAACGTTTTTATCTGATGGAATAAGTATAACAAGATTGTTCCATCTAAAATATAGCCTGCATGTGTTTACAAAATTGGGTGAAAATTGATCAATTATGTTCACAACATTTAGCCGTTGTCTATGTGACATTCTTCAGGTTCCTTTTGCATAGTCAATAACTTGAGAGTTTCAAACTTAAGTTCCTTTACCATTTCAGTAGAATTCACTCTAGATTATCTTAGTGAAGAAACTTAAGAAACAAGATATCTAAAACGGCATGGGGTGCAGAATGAGAGAAGTCTGACTAACCGCCAAGAAAGAACTATTCACAGTCAACATATTCAACTTTATTTAATTACTTACTACTAAAAGTAAGTAAGTAAATTTGTGTGAATCAACATAGTACAACTTTGTTGACCGGCTTGATTCTGTTGTTGGCATTTTTGGAGAAGGGACCACGTAATGGTTGGCAACATTCCTATGAAACCGACTGAATTCGAACTTGGCACATCTAGCTCGTCAGTCCGTGTCGTTATCCACTTAACCACCGTCCATTCCTTTCTACTAAAGAACAAATTCACAGTCGTAACTTTTGTCCACATACACTCAACTTTTTATACCATATAAAAATTAATAAATTTATATCAATTGTTTGTTTATAATAAAAACCTTGTTTTCCTTTCTTTAACAACCCTCTTCTACAAACTATAATAAGAAAGAGTCTTGTAATTTACGTGAAGATTCGCTTCTATAAATATGCATGATTAAACATGAGGTGTTTCAGAAACGGCTGTATGTGCGGTTTTTGGATAGAGATAGACACTTTTTAAAAGAAATATTTTCTTAACAGAAGCCATATTAATGTGGTCACATTTATTATATATATTTTAGTTATTAGTTAGCTGTGTATATTAAAAAAATGCCAGTGTTATAAGAATCACAGTGTTTTTAATCATCTGCTGGGTTGTTGTTTTTGTGTGTATTCTGTGCTAATACGAAGTCTAAAAAATCATGGGTAAAGATTGATGTTGCATAAAGGCAATGGCAAAGAACGAATAAAAAACGCAGGTGAACAGTATAGAATAAAAGGAAATCAAAGTTTGGATAGGTAAAAAAGCTGGAAATGGAAGGAAGACGTCATTGCAAGCTAGATAGGCAGGAAAAATATGTGACAAAAAGTAAATTAATTCACCAACTAAAATTCGATTAATAAAAGAAAAATAATTTGCCTCCTAAACCGTGTTTTGGTTGCGGGTAATTGCATTGGTACAAATATTGTCCATATAAAATTTTTAAAAGTGTTTTAATTGCGGTCACATAAGACATAAAACTACACACCGCAGAGTTAAAAATAAAGTAAACAATAGCTTTATTAAAATTGTTAAAAGTTATGAAGTTGAAAATATCAAGGAGTTTGTACAGGTAAAAATATTGAATACAAATATTAAGTTAGAACTGGACTCCGGCTCAGATATGTTAATAATACATCTTCAAACATGGAAAAATGATGAAAACCAACTTCGATGAGAACGAAAAAATAGCTAAACCCGTCACTGGTGAACAAATAAAATTTGAATGCGAGCTAATTGCTCATGTGACATTTAAAGGAAACACTTTGAAATTAAAAAGGATTTTAATGAATAACTCAAACAACCTTGTGTCACGGACTGGAATGAAACATTTAAATTCTGCAATATGCCCATAAACTCTTTCTGTCAAAATAATGAAACTTTAAATAGCGAAGCAGAGAAGCTAAAGAAAAAAAATTAAAAGACAACTTTTCGGATGTTTTTTCTGGTGGACTGTCAAGTTTTAATTAAAACTAAATATTCAACCAGTTTTTAAAAAGAAAATAAATGTTCCATTCGCGTCACTAAATCAGATTGATAAGGAATGAATAGGCTCGAAAAAATGGGAGTATTATTGAAAGTTGAGTACAGCGAGTGGGCTTTGCCTACAGTTTATGTAAAGAAAAAAGTAAAGAGATCCGTGTTTGTGCAGATTTCTCCATAGGATTGAACCATGTACTAAGGAATTACCACTACACTCTGCTGAATCCAAAAGAAATATTTGCTAAACTTAACGGAGGGAATTTATTTTCAAAAGTTGATTTAAGTGATACTTATCTACAAATATCTGTGGACGAGGAGTGCTCAGATATACTTTGTATAAATACCCATAGGGGTTTGTACAAATTCGATCGATTACCATTTGGGGTTAAAGTTGCACCAGCCATTTTTCAACAAGTAATGGACACATTGCTTAGCGGACTGGAATTTGAGACAGCCTACCTAGATTACATTCTAGTGATTAGTAAAAGCACTGAGCAACACAAATCACATACACACCAAGTATTTAGAAACATCCAAGACTATAAATTTAAATTGAAGGGAGGAATATGCAATTTTTTCATGGACAAAATTAAATATCAAATTATAGACTAAGATGGTAGAAGATCAGACCCAGAGTGAACGAGTGCGACAAAAAATATGCCGGCTCCAGAAAACGTTTCGTCACCACAAAGTTATCTTAGTTTAGCAAATTATTACAATATGTTTATTCCAAACATGCACAATTTGCGAGCCGTTCTGAATGAGCTACTAAGAAAAGAAAAAGATTGGGTCTGGACGACAGAATGTCGGAGGAATTTGAAAAAATAAAATATATTCTCACATCAGAATTTAATTTTGACACACGACAATCCAGATCTCGAAATCATTGTAGCTACTGATGGTAGCTCGTACGGCATTGGAGCTTGTATATTACACAAAATGTAAGATAGATCGCCAAAATCTATCGCACACGCGCCTCGTACATAATTACCTGTAGAAAAAGTTACTCACAAATCGAGGAGGAAGAATTGGATATTATTTTGCAGTCACTAAATTTCATCGATTTGTTCACAAAAGACATTTTGTGTTGTAAACCAACCATTAGCCATTACTAACGATTTATGGGTAAAAAAAGGAATTACCAACGCATACTGCAAACAAACTACAGATATGGGGGATCATTCTCCTCAATTACAATTATAAAATAGAGTATCTTCCATCGTCAAAAATTAGTCATGCTGACGAATTATCTAGACTTATCCCAAAATATGCTGACTCCCTTGAATACATAGTGATTGCCTTCCTACAAATTGAGGTAGAAGTAAAAAAAAATACATTGTGTAACACCATTAGGGATCTTCCGATAACACTCAAAGAAATAAAAGAAAAGATGACGATTTAAAAAAATATAAAACATAAAATAAAAGGAAAACACTGACAAATCTGTAATGAAGTAGTTATGTACGGCGATCGAGTGGTTATTCCTGCAGCATTACAGAAAGTAATACTAAAAGAATTTCATGCTGATCGCCCTGGAATTTTGAGAACGAAAAGTCTCATGAGAATTCATGTGTATTGGACAAGTTTGGACAAAGACATCGAAAATGCGGTGAAACTATGCAAAGGTTGTGTTTGGCAGCAAACACACCTCCTATAAAGTTCAGACCCTGGCTGAAAACTGACCGACTGTGGTTTAGGATCAACATAGATTTTGCTGGTCGACTGAATGGTTTCTATTACCTAATAGTGGTGAACAGTTTCTCAAAATGTCTGGAAATATTTAAAAGTAAAAAGCCAATACAAAAGTAACCATTCATTTTTTACATGAATTGTTCGCCTGGTTTAGGGTCGTTGACTGTATTGTATCATACAACGAACTCAATCCAAGTCTAGTGAATTTCAAATATTCTGTCAAACCTTTGTAGTGGAGCATAACATGATTACACCGTACCATGCCAGAAGCAATGGTCAGGTAGAACGGTTTGTGCATATGTTCAAAAGAGTTCTTAAGAAAGCGAGGGGTACACCTACCGAATATTTGCAGGTATATAGATTGACCCCAAATGACAATGTTCCATCTTCCATGACGTCAACAGAAGCAATGTTTGCTAGAAATCTTAAAACAGTGTTTGATAGATAATTGTCAACCTATACTAAACCAGGACGTGAAAAAATTGTCATGAAGGGATGCTTCAAAGTTGAAAAAAAGTTTTCTTTCGGATGTTCAAAAGTAATAAATTCTACTGGGAAACAAGGATAGTGGATAAACAGATTGGAAACATGATTTACATGATAAAGGGACCCAAGTTTACCCAAATAAGTAATAAACCTTAAAAGGAAAAAGTATTGACACCATACAGAGCAAGAGTTTTAGTGCATTAATACACACAATAGATCAGACAAGGTTTGAACCTGGCATCGCCGATTTCATACTTTGTGACAGTATGCATTTTTTTGGTCTTATTTTTTACTTTTATTCACCTAAAACAAGACATATTGCTACTGAAGTGTAATGCCCTACTGTGATAAAGGTCAGATTTATAGGGGGCAAACTGGGTGTGGATTTGAGCAGCAATATGTTTGTGCACATTGCATTTAACTTTCTGTATGTTGGTACGGTTGGAAAAGCAGAGAACAGGAAGGGAATTCCAAAAGGCAAGCAGGCAGAGGAAATAATTTATCAGAGTATATAATCTTCTGGCATCTTCGGACCTCTACAATGAAGGGATGGTATTTTGCGGCTAGACGGGTGGGTCAGGAGTATCTTCGTTGGGAGTACAAGGGCAGTAAGTTCAGCAGAGCACATTCCCTGAAAGTACTTGTAAAGCAAGGGATACAACACGATGGTTATTCGACAGGTGCTCGATCTTGGCAGACAGTTTGGGACCTATGAGGTTAGAAATTATCTTTTGCATCCTGTCCAAGAGAGGGAGAGGCTAGTGATTGGTGCACTAGCCAAGATGCGGCAACAAAACTCTATGCACAGGAATGATGGCTTTATAGAGATGTAGAAACTGGCAAATGTGAGGTTTTTGAGCCTTGTAGAGTGGCACTACCTTCTTTGCAGCAGACTTGGCAACATCTATGTACTTATTCGAATTCATATTGCATTAGAATATTAATTAATCTAATTACTCGCCCACCTACACTGTGGAGTAATTTTTATGCACAAAAAAAATATTTTTATCAATCTAATTTTGTGAAAATATCATGTTAGTATGTGATATCTTTTTTATGTGTTCAATGCTTCCATTTTTGCTGCCTCAATAATGCAAGTCCTGTCGGCCTTTTTCCGTGTTTGATCTGAACAGCAGTTGTACTAGCCGATTCTGCTTGGTTAGAGCTGTCAGCCATTACGATGAGTTCAACTATCTGACATCTTAGGAACACCCATACTCGCTTTCCTCTGTTACTTTTTGTTTGTTTGTTAAGTGTTTTGTTAATTTGTATTGAGCTCACAAAGATTATGCCTCAGGATTGTCTGGTATGCATGAAGTCCTCCTCATTGGTAGCAGCTATTCATCAACCCACAGGATTACAGGTTTTAACCCTGACACTGAGAGCAGCAAAGTGGAACAGTTGCATGCAAAGTCTGGAAAAGTTTGGCCCAGAACACACAAAGTAATGGCTCAGAAGCAACGTTGCCACTTTCACTCCATCGATTTGCAGTTCTGTGCCTGACACGTCTTTGCTTGCCACACACAGAAGCTGACACGACCTGATGCCAACTCCTCCTGGATTGTCACCAGAGCGCTGTTAGCCAGATTGAATACCGCTTGGTGCCAAATCTGTCTGCCATGGGTGACTCTGCCAGGAACAGAAATTCCAGACAGCATAGCTCTGACACTATCAAGTTACAATGGTGAGGAACGGTTGAACTTTAGGGGGAGATTTTTGGGAGAGTTGGACTATAGGGGGAGATTCTGATGCTCCGACTATGATCCAAATAGTATTATTTCCTCTGTGTTTCATAAGAATACACCTGATCCATATTTTGCGGCATGTGCATCGCTGTATTAATGGATACCATCATGACTATTGAATTGGTGATGCTGAGTTCAAGTCATATTGGGTTTGTTGTGAGCAATTATTCATTAATACCAGTGGAAAAAGTTTGAACCAACACTTTTCCTCTAGTTATCTCTGTTTATATAAAGCTGGACCATTTAACGCACTGGCAGTGAGATTAAAAATCCAAATTCACATTTAAAACAGAAGAACAATAGCTTTCTAATATACTGATCATGTGTATGAGATGAAAGGCCCAAGGTTGCATATTGCTTTGAAAAAGGACATCTCATTAATTCACTATTCGTTCTTATTGTTTTCTCATTCAATGATTGTTTTCATCTTATTATCACATATAGTTCTATCGACGCATATTTCTTATATTGTTGATAGAAACTTAGCATTTTGTATGAAAAGAGTTTTTCCCGTTTTTTTCAGGTCAATTAATTTCTGGTGGTTGGGATGCGGTTTTACATTAGGAATTAAAAACAAAGCTTACTCCCTCAAATGCATATCACGACCCCGCAAACAAGTCAGTGGGTATTTTCCCCCAATAACTTTTTACAAATATTTTCTGTATTGTGGTTAAATGCTTAACATTTTGGGTGAAAAAAGTCTTTCTGGTTAATTTACTTTTGTAGATTGCAATTCTTGATTTCCTCAATTTTCCCGGGTAATGCCAGGAGTTAGATCTTGCTAGTGGGGTCCAATAGGCATTGTGTTTTGGCATTAAATAATCAAAAAAAGGTGTTTCTATGCTATAAAAGAGACAAACTAAAGCCTATCTCTATTTCACATAAACTAAACTAATTTTTGAGGTGTTAGCTTCTAACAAGAGACATTTGTATAGATAGGTTTTATAATTCAACAAGAGATTGCAGCAGGTGTTATTATTTGAAAGAAGAGATAATAGCTTATCTGCATATGCTGCAACACAAACATATTTCCAAATTATTTCAAGACGAGGTAATGGGAAATAGCTCACCTTATCAATATTTTTGAATAGTTACAGCAAATTGTCTCAGACAGCAGCTTAGAGCATTATTCACCAGATTTTCAAATGTTCTTTTATAAAGAATGAGTAAAATTAATTCCTTGACCAGAACAGTTTTCTATCATTTTTATGTCCCATTACAAAGATAAAAATCATGATATAATGATACTAAACCTTATGTCTAGAATCCTTATTCTAATTTTGATCAAAATCCATTACATAATTTTAATTCTATAAAAAGTTTAAAATTTAAGGCTTAACCTTAAGGAGTCTTAAGAAAAAGAGGAAATTCTGGGAATCTTGCTTAATTAGTGTCTAATGACAATTTGAAATATTAGAATTTTCAAAAGGGAGGTTGTGCTCATATCATGCCGCTTAAAAATCTTTTAAAATATTCCTAAGAAATCGAAATTTGAGCAATATTTATTAATTAATGTCTAATGCCCATTGTAAAAATTTCACAAAAATCAGAGTTATCTGATTTTTCTCAAAAAGGCTTTCACCCTCTTTGCATGAAAATAAATCAAACTAAATATAGCTCATATTACCACACTTTATGCCTAGCAGCTGTGTTCCAAAATTCATAATGATCTGTTAATTAGTTTAGGAGTGAATCCTATATATGCAAATATATAAATATACAAACATACCTAACTTTATATAGATTCTTACTGCTTATAAAACTGTATTGCATGTTCTAGGTGACTCTACATTGGTGGAACATCTTTTTTCTATATTGGGGAATATTGCAGACATAACATTTACAGTTCAATGTCGTATTCAATGTTGGGCGACAGAGATTGACATCTTCATCAATTTGTTTGCTTATATCTATCAGGCCATTCCATATAAATTCAACGAAAAAATATAAAAATGCGACCCCCCCCCCCCCAATAGATTTTTTCATTTGGATAGATTTGATAGGAATTTCTAATCTAATTACTTAGGTCATATAATAAATTATCACAGGAAATTTTCATGGACCGTATTATAGGTCCTACACTAATGTTTGTTTTCGAATTATATCATCTTTTTTCAAAGATTAGATTTATTTTAATTACTAGATAATAGTTATTTTAACTGCTTTGGTGTCTAGACCTAGATTATTTTAGCAAAGAATGCTTAATCGCATTCTTTGCTAAGATAATCTAGGTCTAGACACCAAACTCATCTTTCTGGTATTTTTGATTAGATGTGACTTATCTCATTCATTTCAAAAGCTAAATCCATTGATGGTTGCTGTTCTTACATAATTTTGTAGAATATGGTATCACCTTAGAATTTCAGCTTAGAGTTGGCAATAAGTAATCAGCTGATAACTAGTTCAGTTGCATTCATTAAGCTTTAAAACCTATCTTTTGACCAGCAACCCGCATTTCTAGGTTGTAGAGTAATTGATAAAGCAATTTCAAGTAGCCAACTTGTGAAAACGCCTTTTCAGAAGTTATTTTTCCCTAGACTTTTAGTAGGTTATTTAGAATACCCAACAGTATCAGAATCCAAGGATGCTGGAGAGTACAACGGTTGAAATATTGTGAATATAACCAAAACATGTAAATAACTACAATCCCTCATCTAAGGAATATTTTCAAAATATCATTAAAGGATGACTTGCATTTACTTTTGGTCTTCTTCATACAAGAATTTGGAACACTTGAAAGAAAATCATGGCAGATGGTTTCATTCAAACTACAGAGATGGACTTTCTCTGCAGCATTTTTCATACCAGCTTAGGTTCGTCTAGGAACTCAATCCAACAGACCAGATGCTGCTATGGTACCTTCAGTCACTTTTTTGTCGGCTGAAGTATCAATTTTAGAAGATGTATCTTCCAGGCATTACCATCTCTTTTTGAGTTGCTTTATTGCCGGTTATCTAAGGCGCCTCTACCAGAGAATGGTAACGGGTTTGTTCATGTGTATTGTTATAGAGACAGAGTGCTCCTTTAGATGCGCTGGCCCAACCTCCTTCCACCTTCCAACCTTGTGTCACATCTTTCTGCAGTGGAAAGGAAGTAAATAACAGCTACCACCATGACCAGACTGACAAAGAAAGCATGGAACAACAGGAAGCTGACTTAGCACACAAAGATCCACATTTACAATTGGCAGCAAAGAGTGAAAGCTCAATGCTTTTCGATGCACCCTGCCCCTAACCTGGCAGGACAAGGTCTAAAACACAAAACATTTCTGAAACAGACATATGCACTGGCTCAACCATGTTGTACACATGGACGATGGATAGATCCATAAAAATCTCCTCTATGGTGAACTTGTGCAGGAAAAAACATTCTATAGGCATCCCACAATTACGAGAAGAAACAACTCTTGAACAGTCTGCTACGAGACTGTGCAGAAAGATCTTTTCAAACTCAAAGAGACACCCACTCAACAGAATGAGGACAAGATGAATGAGAAGAAAGGCTAAAGTTCAGGCAGGCAGACCAGCATCAGATTTTATATGCATCCTCTGCCACAGAGACTCATTCCCACATTGGACTGATCAGCTACACCCGATTCTGTACCAGAATAAAAATCTAGAGAGCAACTCCCCAGTTTTGCCAGACTGAACGATGCATATTATAAGTGACAATGTTCAGTGTTTGAATTGAGATGACCCTAAGATATGCCAAAAAAATCCTGTTCAATTTTTCACTTTTATTATCTTTGCTCAATTTCCAAAATAGCAATTGAAGAAACCCATCTTTTATTTGTTGTTCTATTTATTATTATTTCTTTTCTCTTAGTGTTTACTACATTTCATGTTTTGATTAAATTTTTTGATGAAATTATTTGTAGTATTGTAGTATACTCAAACTCGCTTTTGAACGAGATTAGGGTAGACTTACCGACCGTTGTGAAATGGAAAAATCTAATAAAAACAGTGAACTCGGCAACCAACAATTAGAGTTCTTCTGGGCGATACAACTGCATGCTTCGACTCTACTAAGATGACAATAACAACAACAACAACCAGCACCCAACTAATAAACATGGCGTATGATAAAATCCTGTTAGAATGACTGATTTCTCTACAATATCTACCTAACTCAAAAAGGTAAACACACACACAATCACACAAAATGGAACTTTGAAACGAACACACATCTTTCTAATGCTAGTATCTTTTCCTCATTCTACAAACACAAGAACCTACACATTTCCCAACGAACTTTACTCACTGAAAATATATTCCACATTGCCATAAAATTTTTTAATACATAAATATGTTTTGTTTGTTTTTCTCTCTTTAATTCGCAAACATTGTTGTTGGATTTAGCATTTGTAAAATGGTCACCCATTCTCAATCATTCAACATTGATGAATGTTTATCCATTTTTCGCATTTGTTATTTTATAACAGCATATTAATTGTCAGCCTAGTTCTTGGCAAATCCCCAAAACGCATTCGTCATCTAATACCCTAGCCAAGCCATGAGCTACAATACTATTTCAACCCAAATCGAACAGAAACCAAGTTTGGAGTCATAAAGAAAAAAAAAACTAATCAGCACCATGTCACAAACGTGGATCCCATGGATACCTTGGTCGTGAATGTATTCAAACTAAACATAACAGATGTGGCCACTGTGGAGAAGAGGGTGATTTTAGTAAGTTCCGCTTCCATAAAGTTAAACAAAAACAAATAGAGACAGTAAACAGAAATAGCCACAACCGAGGTGATGGACACAGCCGATGCAGCCACGGATCTTACAGAGGTCAGGGAAAAGGAGCTGAACACAGTGTAAAAGAAAGGGTAAATGTCAGCTCAACTGATAGCACCTATTAATGTTATCTGGTATAGAAGATCCTTTCTTGCCTTGACAGAGTACACAACTGACTTCGAAATCTAGTTGGGATGTCCTCTTCTCTTCCTTACAGCCTCTTTCACACAGAAGAGAGGTTGCTAGTCTTTCTCTACTCTATCGTTATTTACATGGTAAGTGCTCGACTTAGCTCCAATTTATGGAACCCCCCCCATCCATTGTAAAACATTTACAACAAAAACTTGTCTACTATAACCACTGTAAATAATTTTCCTTTACCTAAAACTAAACTGAACATCTCTGAGCAAATTTTCTTTCTAAAAACTATCCGTCTGTGGAACACAATACAATGGGGCTGCTTCCCAGCCGACTATAACATCGTCGTTTTCAAGTCCAATGTTAACAAATTCTCTTTGAGCTGTCCTCTTAAATGATTTAATTTGGATCAGTCTCAACCATTGTTACCAATCCTGACATTGTTGTTTCACTGTCCTCCTGACAAGCTCATTAACCCTTATCCTCGAATGCCCTATCGGCCTTAATAAGTGCTGACTCGTTAGTACATAAAGAAAAGATGCAATAAAGCTTTACCTCAATGATATAAGTATAGTCTTGACTCAGAGATTTATCACAACATATAATCACTTAAATATTCCAAATAATTAAAAGGACTAAAATTGAAATCCAACATGTTGTGACAAAGCTGCGTCAATATGTCAGTATGGAATCTCTTCAACTATTGAAGTAATGTAAACTGAGTCTGGTATCCTATGCTTGCATTGTGTGAAAAATAGACTCGTCATGTGCTATCGAAACTGTTATTTGTATCCATATAATTTTATACTGAGTTTCTAACTGTTAGATAATGGCTTGGACGCATCTGTTTGAGACGGGTTTGACTTACGCGGTTGTAGCGAAGTCATCTCGTGCAAGTTCGGTCTGATGCGTTCCCAGGCTCACGGTGACAACTGATCTGTGGTTAAGGTTACGTGAGGTCAGGGAGTTCAGGTTGCACCTGGCATGTTGACGACGAGATTTGGGACGAGAGTTCCGACCGTGGGAGAATTGAATCGGGATTGAATCAGATTTGACTTGGAAGCGAGAGAGTCAAGATCACCAAAAATGTAACTGTACGAGAAAGATTCCGAATGACAGAAATCTTAGAGCCAATTAGTAAATCTCAATACTCCTCTCTCTCGGGCAATCAAGAATATTAACTAGTGAAGTTAGTTAGCGTAAACTCTCTCTCAATCAAGACTTGTTCAGGTCGGCTAATTGAAGTAGTAAATAAAGATGGCTCTAATTAAAAACAGGAGAGACTTTGTAAGCTTATTGAAGTGAAGGTTTGATTTTCAGTTAGCAGAAGACAACAGCCTGGAAATGTTAACGCGCGACAAGAAGTCTGAAAAGAATGATGACAGCGGCGACGGCGACGGCGGCGACGGTGAAAACGACGAAGGTAGCAGTCCCATCAACAAATAGTTGCAGAGGAAAAAGGAGCGCAAATAGTCACGGCAGAAACAAGCAGGCGACAATAATGGCTGCCGGCAGAATCGAGAAAAGAGAGAGAGAGAGAGGAAACAAGGTTAGTGCAAGCAGTTCGAATAAGTCCGGGCAGTTGAGGTTCGCGGAACCTGACGACATATCGCCCCTTTGCGTCAACAGTTAAGTTCGACGAGAACGAAAGAGTTGGTGAACTTAATAGCCAGTAATAACCAGTAATACAACATAACTAAATAAAGCTAAATCACTGTTACTATTGTTCTGTGTTTAACTGTTCTACTTATCAAAAGTACCTAACACTGAGCAATCAGTCACTGCTTCATTTTTAGTTACACCACGACCACAAGCACCTCTCACTCATGGTTGTATTAACAAATCCATAGGAATTTAAAAATCGGAATAAAGGAACAACATCTATGAATTAAATTACATTTGCTACTCTTTAATCTCCTTTTCTATTAAATGTTACTACTAAGTAAGACTTTTTCTCTGTAAAATTCTGGCAATTTCAAACTATGCTACCCCAATAATAAAAAATTCTACTTTTTAAGCAATTACATGTAAACTGTCTGCAAAAACTTGACGGTAAAAATTAATTTAGAATTTAGAATGAAGGATCTGATAGCATTTTAGGACATATAACTAAATTAAAAAAAAAAAAATTTTGCGTGTGTGTTTTTTAGAAGGGGGGATTGAATAATTCTTGAGCATTTTTGTGAATACAGAAATTCTAGACTGACTTCGTTGTTACCCAAACACAGATAACTGAACTGTTTTTGAGGAGACCAGACTTTGTGGTCACCAATGTTCGATGCTTGGCAGCGCCAATACTCCTTATATAATTGCATGTGTTCAATATACAAGCATGCCAATGAGAACAAAGTAACAACTTGGAAAACAAAGAAGTATACAACAAAACATTTATTAGTCGCAAAACCTACTGGGTTCACTATGAAATACTGTTCATAAGAATGTGTATAAAGAAAGAACTATGTATGCATGTGTGTGCATACGTATGTGTGTATGAAGAGAGGAAAAGTTTATGCACAACATGGTGTGTGCTGATGAATTGAGTTCATGAAATGTATATAAAAAAGTCTGGGTAGAATGATATGTACCTATGCATGTGTGTAAGTAGAGAAAAGTCTTCTGCATCAGCATAGTGTGCTTGTGTGTGTGAGCGCACATGGCGTGTGATTGTGTTAGTCCAAGCCGTCAGACTAAGACGATCCATGAGGTGTGTTTGCTGAGGCCAAACAGGAAGAAGAAAAGAGACAGAATTTTGCCTGTGCAGCTCATTACAAAGAGCAAACAACTTTGGCCTAAAAACGCCCTCTGGTGGTAAGTCTGAGTAATTATGTTCAGAAAGGGAGGTAATACTATAATAGCAATACTGAACCCATGTGTATGATTTAGTCATGTGCATAAAGGAACCATTTCTAAGAAATGATACAGGACCGATTCTATGAATGACCTAATAAAAAAAAACCCAAACGGCATGGACTGTAGAGTTTAGTACAGAAAAATGGAGATATGCGGGAACCCACTAATGAATAGATGAACAAGTGAATGCTATTTAGGTCTGGGTGGGGAGTAATTCTGGCAGAATGATGAGGGGGTAGATACATATCGAATATTCATTCATACAAAAATGTATTTTATTTATAACATCTCTTTAAGAAACACACAGCAATGTAAACACCATGTAAAACTTGGTGGTAAAAAAGAAAGGATGAAAAAACAATTATTTTAAAATGTATATTTTTAGCAGAAAAACAATTATTTTACAATGTATATTTTCAGCAGAAAAAATAATTATTTTACAATGTATATTTTCAGCAGAAAAAAATTATTTTACAATGTATATTTTCAGCAGAAAAAACAATTATTTTACAATGTATATTTTCAGCAGAAAAATCAATTATTTTACAATGTATATTTTCAGCAGAAAAAAAACAATTATTTTACAATGTATATTTTCAGCAGAAAAAACAATTATTTTACAATGTATATTTTCAGCAGAAAAAAAAAAACCCTCCAAGACTCACACCCACAATTGATTTTCAATTAATTAAGAAAATGGCTAAGATTAAAAAACAAAAATGGTTCTCTGTGTTTAAAAACGCTATGTGGTCAGGAGTGGGTGATCATTTTATGTTACGTTTGCATATAAATATATGCAAAACTCATCCCTAACTCTAAAATAAGTTTTTGTTTGTTTATTTTTATTGCGTAGTTTTCAGGTTGTTTACAAGTAATCACCATGAAAAAAAAGTAGAATCTCAGTTTTCGTTTTGGGTTAATTAGCATATGGTGTGAGGGTAGGTTAATGTCGTTTCTCTTTATGAAAATAAGTATCCAAACTTGAACTATGAGGAGAACTGGAGAACTGGGCTTAAAAAGAAGAAAAAAATTGTAGAATGTCGAAGAGTCAAGCAAATATTCATAAAAAAAACCCAAAGTAAAAACTTTTGTAAAAAGAAATATGGACGGTCGAGCCTATTGAGTTGGTGAGGCCTTCAGGATGGGGGATATGAAACCCAACGGAGCAGGGTCGGACTGGCGCATTTTTGGTTGGGGGGAAGGTAGTTAAAAAACCTATATTAGGTTTTGCCTTTCACCATTCAATAGGTGAAAAGAAGAGGAAGGTGAACAGTGGTGACCGCTATTCCCCGGCGAACAGGGCTGGTGGCTAGTACGGCGAACATCAACAGACTCTCTTACGAGTCAGACTTTTTCAGATACAGTTTCCACTAGCAGTGGTGTATGACGGACTCTCTTGCGAGTGAGATGTTTCAGCTACAGTTTTTCTACTTGTAGTGGCGTATCGACAGACTCTCTTACGAGTCAGATATTTCAGATTCAGTTTCAACTAGTAGTGGTGTATCGACGGACTTTCTTGCGAGTAAGATGTTTCAGCTACAGTTTTTCTACTTGTAGTGGTGTATCGACGGACTCTCTTACGAGTGACATAGTTGAACTACAGTTTTCCACTTACAGTAGTAGATATGGACAGACTTTTAGGATGCTGAAAGAACTTTGACACTGAGGAATTCATTCAGATTCGTATTCGCATGTCAACCCCTCAACGAAACAGACTCTGTTACGAGTCGGCGTCAACAGTACGACTTTGCTTCAACCAGAGACTCCATTTTTTTTACCAGACCCTGTTGGGTGGGTCGCTGAAAGAGCAATTCTTTTAGCAAGACCTTTCTCCTTCCGACTGCTGCCTCGGCCCCCTTCAGGGTACGTCGAGAAGAGAGATACTTTTATATTCGATAATTTTGTATATCGTACGTAATACATATTTTTTCCCCAACACTTTAGAATTGACAGTTTAAAGACTTCAAAATCACTGTCGAATTCTCCATGGGCACAGTAAACGTCGCTGTGTGGGACATAGCTTTGATAAATACACATTGAATAATTATTTTTTATCGGCACTTGTGCAGAATAGAGATTTTTTTTTCATTTGTGAAGAGTTACCGTAGCTTTAATGGCAGACAATACTGGATTTTTTTAAAACTTAAAGTAACACGAAATCAATTATTAAAAATAATTAATTAATAGAACATTTATTGAAATAAATTAAAATGTGTGTGTGGGGTGTAAAAATAGGGAAAACTAAAACGAATTTTTTAAAATTCTATTAATTATTTATTAATAAAAAGCAAAAGTATTCAGAATGGCGTAAAATAATTATGTGAATTAAAAATTATTTTAAGTCAATAATTACTTAATTATAGTGTTTTCCTTAATAATAGATGATCTGTACAGTTCTAGAAGGTCCACCCTCCCAGGCTTTATCTTTGAGAAGGGACTAGTTAATTGATAATCGCTTGAGGCGGAGAATGCTGACAAGGCTGCTTTGTTCAGGCATTCTTTTATGGGCGAGAGTGAACACACCTCCCGTGCGCTGAATTTTCAATCCCCACTTTTTGACCTCGTGTCACATCTTCCCGCGGTGGAAGGTGAATACTTACTATCAAATAGATGTAAAATAATCGAGAGAAAAAACAAACAAAAGTTAAGCCAAATAATAATAATAATTTTTAAAATTATCTTATTTATTTTCCAAATATTATAATAAATTTGTTCAACAAATAATAGTTAATTAATAAAATATCCTATTTCAAATGGAAGTATCAGGAAATTCAACCCGATGTTCTGCTGGCGCGGCAGGCTGAGAGCATGCTCAGTAGAATGGACTATGATCGAGATTCGAGAGAGGCGCTTTACCAAATTATCTCCCTTTGAATTTACCGGTGTCGCTAGTAAAAAGTAAACCGAAAATATAAAGTAAATGTTTTTGTTCGATTTACCATTTATTTATCTATACCAATACTGTGGAAAAATCCAATACAACTTAATATTATTCTTAATGTTTTCATCTTATTTTATAAAAGTGGCTAACTATTTTTTTAAATGTATACATTTTCTACGAAACAATAGCTGAAACAATGAGGCTGTAGTATTACGATTTTTCATCAACAAAACATCGCACATGTGCATTTTGTCGGTGAGTGTTTCCACCTGAATGTCTTTCTTCTTAAATATAATATCATCTATTACACGCCACCATAGTCGTTCGCTTTCATCATTCTTTATGGAACTCGATGTACAGGCTTTGAACGGGGGACACTCAGCCCCGGAAATACTCGGCATGATCAAGGACCTGGTTCCTAAATTAAATTATACTCTCCATAAAGGCCAATGTGGAAGAATCGCTGTTATTGGTGGTTGTGAGGAATACACTGGGGCACCCTACTTCGCTGCTATTACATGTCTAAAGCTCGGAGCTGATCTTTCACATATTTTTTGCACGCGCGACTCTGCACCAGTTATAAAATCCTACAGTCCCGAATTGATTGTTCATCCCGTGTTAGATAGACAGTCAGCCGTAGACGAAATTGGAAAGTGGCTTCCAAAAATGCATTCTTTAGTCATTGGACCTGGTTTGGGACGTGATGAGAATTTATTAAACACAGTTGGAAATCTAATGGAGAATGTGAAATCTTTACAAATACCCCTAGTTGTGGATGCTGACGGGGTCTTTTTATTGAGTCAAAAACCAGATATAATACGGGGGTATCAGAAGGCAATACTAACCCCAAACGTTGTGGAATTTCGTAACCTCTTTCAGAAGGTAATGGGTGCTGAACCGTCGAAAGAAAATCCCGTGACAAATGCGAAGGATCTATCCAAAGCTTTGGGAAATGTAACCATTGTCATGAAGGGTCCCTATGATATAATAACTGACGGGGAAAAACAATTGGTTTGCAACCATGAAGGCAGCCCTAGGCGGTGTGGTGGGCAGGGCGATCTCCTTTCTGGGAGTATGGGCACGTTTAATTACTGGAGTCATTCTGCTTTAACCCAAGCAGATATGGATTGTAACGAGTTTCTAAAGCAGTATGGACCCACTATGAGTGCAGCGTATGCGGCGTGTACTTTAACCAGAGAATGTAATCGCCGGGCTTTTATGAAATATAGACGCTCGGTTACGACCTCGGAAATGTTGTCCGAGATTCACCCAGCTTTTGAGGAACTGTATGAACAACTTTAAATTATTCTTCGAACGAAAATGAAATACGATCGCTAACGACTAAAGTATTTAACTTAGAAGATTAGATATTATATCAAACTAAATATTGATATTAAAAAGAAAAAGTATACTTTTTGGTTAAATTGAGCTAAAACAAAATGGCCAACCCACAACACACACACACGAATACAAAAGATAACAGAGAGTGAGAGATTTTGTCGTATTGCCATCCGGACTTAACGTTAGTGGTAGGCATGTCCTTTTCATGATTTTTAACACTGATATCTCGGCGTGAATGATTTAAACAAGAATAAAATCCAATTTTAATTTAAAGGTAAAAAACTCCTACATATTCTTCCTTAATCTTATCACTGACACTAAGTCCGGGTGGCAATACAAAAAAAAACAATGGAATAAGTATGCGCAACATGAGTGTGACAGATCCATTGAAAGCAAATTTACAGAAGAACCTTAAAGCTCAATGTCACCCTACTTTTGTAAACATCTAATAAAAAATGAATAACTTTTTAAAGTTTGCAATTTTGATATTTACATAAAAAATATTTAATTTTATCAAATGTAAAAATGGTTTACAAATTATATTTAAACTTTTTTTAAATTGAAAATATGTCAATAAGATGTTAACCATTTGAGGTGCATAAATGTTCTAATTTAATAAAAATGTTATCTTCATTGAATTAAAGATATCTAAAAATATGTATATTAATAATAAATCCTTATCCTAACGTCTTTTAGAACATGACGTGCTTTTCTCGGAGGTAATATCATCAAAATGAGGAAGAAGAAGAAGAAAAGACTGTAAGACAGTCTCGCCTGACAAAGTTGTTTTGCAAAAAAAACAAAAAAAAATGATTTTTTCATTTAAATTGCACAATGTGTTGATTTTCAAAAATATTTCACTTAATAATAAATCTTTTCAGTATCTTTTCAGTTTTATGTACCTAGGTTGTCGGCAGATGGAGAATTAATTAGTGACGTAATCCCCACTGCCTTGGTGGCATAGGCGTATTAGACAGCTGAGATTCTGGAGAATAACGACCAAAACGGACTTGGCTAAGCACTCAGGTCCACAGATAGTCAGCCTTAGGATCGCAGTACATGGGCTGTTATGGTTTGGGATGTGTCGGCAATGAAGCAATAAATACAACACAGACTTATAGACTTTCTTTATTAATTAAAGTCTTTCTTTATTAGTTATATTTTTCATGTTCTTAAGTAAAATTCTTTTCTGCATCCTTTATAATGTTATAGTCAGATATGCACACTAAGCCGAGTAAAGAGTACAAAAAAAAATTTATGATGAGAGGCCGGGCAGACTGGATCCTTTCTGTCACTTTTATTGTTTTATAATTTTCTGGCTGTGTGATTTCACCCTTTATTTGTATAAAAAAGACACATCACACCTAATTTTATTCTGGAAGTTTCTTGACGTGTTAATCATCCAAATTTATTTATGATATGTCTCCTAGCATACTACTCATCAATAGAATCAGCTGTTTGTCCCTCAACTAACTCGACTTTCTCTAAAACATTCAGCATTCAGATCAGCCTAGTCTGAAAATAAAATGTATACAGAATGTTTATTAAAAACATTATTTTTAGAAGAAATAATTAAGCTTAGTGTGATATTTTAGCTATGGATGTATAAACTATTATACATCCGCGTCGTAGTCAAACCTTAATACATCCGCGTCGTAGTCAAACCTTAATACATCCGCGTCGTAGTCAAACCTTAATACATCCGCGTCGTAGTCAAACCTTAATACACCCGCGTCGTAGTCAAACCTTAATACACCCGCGTCGTAGTCAAACCTTAATACAACCGCGTCGTAGTCAAACCTTAATACATCCGCGTCGTAGTCAAACCTTAATACACCCGCGTCGTAGTCAAACCTTAATACATCCGCGTCGTAGTCAAACCTTAATACATCCGCGTCGTAGTCAAACCTTAATACATCCGCGTCGTAGTCAAACCTTAATACACCCGCGTCGTAGTCAAACCTTAATACAACCGCGTCGTAGTCAAACCTTAATACATCCGCGTCGTAGTCAAACCTTAATACACCCGCGTCGTAGTCAAACCTTAATACACCCGCGTCGTAGTCAAACCTTAATACATCCGCGTCGTAGTCAAACCTTAATACATCCGCGTCGTAGTCAAACCTTAATACATCCGCGTCGTAGTCAAACCTTAATACACCCGCGTCGTAGTCAAACCTTAATACACCCGCGTCGTAGTCAAACCTTAATACAACCGCGTCGTAGTCAAACCTTAATACATCCGCGTCGTAGTCAAACCTTAATACACCCGCGTCGTAGTCAAACCTTAATACATCCGCGTCGTAGTCAAACCTTAATACATCCGCGTCGTAGTCAAACCTTAATACATCCGCGTCGTAGTCAAACCTTAATACACCCGCGTCGTAGTCAAACCTTAATACAACCGCGTCGTAGTCAAACCTTAATACATCCGCGTCGTAGTCAAACCTTAATACACCCGCGTCGTAGTCAAACCTTAATACACCCGCGTCGTAGTCAAACCTTAATACAACCGCGTCGTAGTCAAACCTTAATACATCCGCGTCGTAGTCAAACCTTAATACATCCGCGTCGTAGTCAAACCTTAATACATCCGCGTCGTAGTCAAACCTTAATACATCCGCGTCGTAGTCAAACCTTAATACAACCGCGTCGTAGTCAAACCTTAATACATCCGCGTCGTAGTCAAACCTTAATACACCCGCGTCGTAGTCAAACCTTAATACACCCGCGTCGTAGTCAAACCTTAATACACCCGCGTCGTAGTCAAACCTTAATACATCC
This sequence comes from Sepiola atlantica, assembly GCA_963556195.1. Taxonomy (NCBI): domain Eukaryota; kingdom Metazoa; phylum Mollusca; class Cephalopoda; order Sepiida; family Sepiolidae; genus Sepiola; species Sepiola atlantica. Next base: position 114,286,570 of record OY744517.1, on the reverse strand, counting down.
GCGTCGTAGTCAAACCTTAATACACCCGCGTCGTAGTCAAACCTTAATACATCCGCGTCGTAGTCAAACCTTAATACATCCGCGTCGTAGTCAAACCTTAATACACCCGCGTCGTAGTCAAACCTTAATACATCCGCGTCGTAGTCAAACCTTAATACACCCGCGTCGTAGTCAAACCTTAATACACCCGCGTCGTAGTCAAACCTTAATACATCCGCGTCGTAGTCAAACCTTAATACACCCGCGTCGTAGTCAAACCTGAATACACCCGCTTCGTAGTCAAACCTTAATACACCCGCGTCGTAGTCAAACCTGAATACACCCGCTTCGTAGTCAAACCTTAATACAACTGCGTCGTAGTCAAACCTTAATACATCCGCGTCGTAGTCAAACCTTAATACAACTGCGTCGTAGTCAAACCTTAATACACCCGCGTCGTAGTCAAACCTTAATACACCCGCGTCGTAGTCAAACCTTAATACAACTGTGTCGTAGTCAAACCTTAATACACCCGCGTCGTAGTCAAACCTTAATACATCCACGTCGTGGCTGAACTGAGGTTGTTTATCATCTGTGCAATACAATTACTCAGACACCCGTGTTTTATAAAAGGTTTATTTAAAAGAATACTCACAGAAAAACATAAGAGAGACAACTTGTATACATGTGATAGAAAGACAGACAGGCAGAGAGCCGAATAGCTTGTCTAGCTACATTAGCCACACTGCGTGTGCTGTAAGAACCGCTGGACATGTCTTCTCTACTTGAAATCTTGCCGGCTAAGAGGGCGAGAGCTTTGCCTGGAAATCATGTGGTTTCATAACTTCTGCCTGGTGTCACTCTGACTCTTGACCTGTAAACTTTTCCACTCAAACATGCCCCTCATTATATAATATTAGTTATTGCTTTCTTTAAATAATAATATTTTTGGTTTCATTAAATTACAAATACAACTGAAGCAATCAAATTCTTTTGTTGCAAACACAAGAATTTAAAAACCAAAGATTCCAGGAAAATATTAATTAGTTATACTATAAAAAATTTCACTCATTGGGTTTGGGTTAGATTGTTTGAATCAGGAAAATGTGAGTTTGCAAAGCCAGTTAAATTAAAAAAAATAAAAATACAAAATCCCAAATTAGTCTTTCTATTCGCTATATCTCCCTCTCTCTCTCTCTCTCTTCGTCTCTCCAGCTATGGGTTAGATAGTATTAACACTTGTGGTGATATTTCCTATTGTTTATAATGGACTATTCCAATATTCTGTTTTAAAGTTAGTTTTATTACCTTTGAAAGCTAATAAACAGAGAGAGAGAAAGGGGATAGATACTGTTTAAAATAAGAGCGAGAGTATAAAAGCGAGAGAGGGTGAGAGTAATAGACAGAAACTTAGTAAGAAATGGATGACTTGGTGAGTAAATTACAAATTACACCTAAGTAGAACAATGAAAATGGATTTTTTTAAAAGCATAACTCAATCCCAAAACCAAAGAATATTTAAGCATGTATTTTTTTGTGATTAAAATATATAGGAAAATCTTTAGGGAAACAAACGTTGATTAACTCAGCTTTAGAATAATAATAGATATATAAAAAAAAAACAGATAAATAATAAATAATACACCATAAACATTTATGAAGCCTAAGATTATGCAAATTAAATATCACCATCTCTGTTATAAACACTAATGTCATTGCATATATTAAAGTGCTGTAAATGATCTTTGAAGAATAATTTAAAACCAGTGAGAGTTTGTCTCTAGTGGTAGAAGAGGAAGACATACAGACACGATTTTCTCCTTACTCATATTTATAATAGATAAGTAAAAAAAATGATCTCTTTGGAGGAAATAAATTTTAGGAATTAGATGAGGAAAAATAGATTGGATTTTAGAAGCAGGTGTTAACCAAATCATCTTGTGAACAGATGCCATCAACTGAAAATAAGTTGTCAATAATTACTTTTCTTCAAATGGATATGTTAAATTTTATGAAAAAATTCTGTGTATATAAATATATATAAATATATATAATATAAATATATATATATATAAATATAAATATATAAATATAAATATATATAAAAATATAAATATATATAAAAGAGACAGACAAATTGAGTATGTTATTAAAAAAGTCTTAAACGTCATTGTTTCAAATTTATTTTGTTTGTGATATTTATAAAAGCACACTTTTGAATAAATTATTTTAACTTAAATGAACCCCTACATACTTTTTCAACGAATCTTTGACCAAAATAACCCTGCTTGCATTAGGGAGAGTCATTTCATGTTAAGTATACAAATCAAGCTGAACCCCAATCCTTCAAACACTGAAGAGTAAGCGTTTCACAAGATACTTTTTATGATCTGAGAATTTAGATAATAATCTGAAGATGTTTAAAAAAATATCTAATAACAAAAATTAAAAAAAATGAAATATCACACCCAAGATGTAAACTTACATGGCAAAGTGAATGTTACGCCACATAAAATTATTTAAAAAAAAATGAAATTAATAATTTGAAAAGTTACTGCTTAATTGATAGTAATTGGAAGATTAAAAAAAATTAAATACAAATAATTAAAGAGGTGATATGTGTCATATATGTCTGTTTAATATTCTTATTGTTCTTTCATCAGAGAGTGATAAAAAGATACTCATCTTAAAAATCAGAATTGGAGATTGTTGCAATCACCTGTTTTCTAAAGACCACCACCACCACCACCACCACCACCACCACCACCGGTTTAACGTCTGTTTTAGATGCGTTAGATGACTTTAATAAATTGACTTCCAAACTAACCTATCTGTGGCCAGATCTTATTTATCCCTCTTTCTCTCAAATCCATCCTTATCACTTCTTCCCATCTTTTCCTTGGTCTTCCCCTGTCAACTGACCATGCTACATCAACTATTCTACATCTACTAACCAAAGAACTCTTATCCATTCTTTCACTGTGTCATACCAACATTTCTCTATAATGTCCAAATTTAATTTTCTCCTTGTGTCATCAGATCTAAGCCCGTGTTTAATACTCACATTACACACCCATCGTATCATTCTCATATCATTTTTTTTCGGGCAATTGATGTCCTAAAACCCTCACTGGCCAGATTTCACTTACATACACCATCACAGTGCATACAAATGCCTAATAGACTCTTCTCTTGGTCAACAGTGATAACATTCTGCTGGTTATTAATGGTATAAATTCCCTGAACTGAAATATAAAAATTGTTGAACTACTAAGGTTTGATTTGTGTGTTTTAACAACATATAAACCCTTTTGTGTTATTTGATTTTAAAACACAATACCTATCAAAAATGATAGGTTTTAGTTCTAATTCAGTTCACACTGTATTAACTGAAACCTTGGAGATGTGCAAGATTAGTCCAATGGATGCTCATGCCAAAGCACAAGATGACACTTCGGGCTCATTTTCAGACTAATCTTAATTTTTAAGATTAGTAACTCAAAATGAAACCTTAGTGCATCACTTCGAACCTGAATCAAACAATGGACACATTCTGGTCCTCCACCCCCAAAATTACTAGCAGACAGCACTTTTTGCAAGGTGATGGCTTCTGGTCATATTGATTTTGAAAGCATGATTATGACAGACTATTTGGAAAAAGGGAAAAACTATTGACAGTACTATGCATGAGAATTAAGACAAAAGGAGTACTCAAGTTGAAATGCAGATGAAAGCAAGTATGCTCTTGTTTCAGGGTAATCTGCCAATTCACACTGCTCTGCTTACAGTAGATGAAGCAGCCAACAATCCTCCTTACTTACCAAACTTAGCTCCATCTGATTTGGTATTGAATTGGAAATGAAAAGGGAACAGGTGGTGTTGCTATCTGTATTGCAGAGAGATGGGTAGATCAAGTGATTGAAGTTAATCATGTGAACAAATCATACTGATGAAGTTGGTGAAAAAATGTTCACAGCTATATCTGTTTGTGCAATGTGGCTTGAGTGAAGATGCAAAAGATGAGTTTTATGACGCGCTTATTGCAGTAACTATTACAGTTGATGAGAAGAAAGTACTTGCTGTGGCAGGAGATTTGAATAGGCGTGTTGGAAAGACCCCTGATAATTTTGAAGGTGTCCATGGAGGAAATGGATATGGTAATAGGAATGCAGAAGAACAAAGCATTTTAGAGTTTGGTCTGGCAATGGACATGTTGGTTGAAAACACTCTTTTTAGAAAAAAGGAAAGCCATCTTGTTACATATGAATCTTGCACAGCAAAGACACAAGAAGATTATTTGGTGGTTAAGAAAAAGAACAAAAAGCTCTTAAATGATGTGAAAGTAATACCTGATGAAGAAATCATGACACAGCACAAACTGGTTATTTTCAATTTCATGCTGAAGAAAGCACATGAAGTAAGAGAAAGTTTATCTCCAGGAGAAAGGTGTGGAGGTTAAATGAAGAATACTTAAACTGCAAGTTTAGAGACTAAGTGATGGAGCGTTCAGCTACCAGACCCACTACAGAAAGTGGAAGAAGCTGAAGGATACAATGTTGGTGGTAATAGACCTGACTTGTGAGCAGATGAAAGGGCTCCTAAAGCATAGGGTGATATGGTTGTGAAATAGGAAGTTGAGAAGTGTATCAAAGAAAAGTGGAAATGAAGGTGTCAGTGGATAAAAGGTTTAGTGAATAAGGATATGTATCTGGTGGCAAAAAGCGAATCAAGAAAAGCAATATACAAAGCAAAGAAGGTGGCTGAGAAAGCCAGGTTTTCATATATACTATGAAGGAATGACCAAAATAATGAAGAATTCAGGAAAGCTAAACAGATGGCAAAGATAATTATGGATATTGTTGGAGAGAAGTGCATTTGAAATGACAAAGGAGTGTTAGCAACAAATGGACATGACAGTTGCAGAAACGATGTTTGGTCAAGCTATAATTGAGAAATTGAGAAAGAAATGGTACAAGAAGAAACTGAGATGACGAAGGATAAGGCTGGAGGACACTCAGGCATTGTTGCAGAAATGTTGAAGGCTGTGGATGAAACAAATCAGATCATAAAAGAAGAGATTATTCCAAAAGACTGGTGACTTAGTACAATTGTGAATTGTTACAAGGGTAAAGGGGAATCACTAGATAGAGGTGATACAGAGGCTTAAAGTTGATGGATCATGTCCTGAAAGTAATTAAGAGAATAATTGAGCAGTAAATAAGAAGTCAGATAAGCATAGATGAAATGCAGTTTGGTTTTATGCCTAGCAAAGTGCGCCCAGATTGTAAAATATGGGAATAAATTCAATATCTTGACTTAAAATAATCGCATAATAATGGTTAAGGACTCATTGGAATCGTATTTCTGAGCCGCTTCTAGTGAAAGCAATCTTTTTCAATTTTGGGGGGCCTGGGCCTAAATGTTCCATATTTGTTTCTTGATAATGAATTATCTTGTTGTTGGTGCTCCTGCTTAAAACCATGTTCATATAATTGTAGAAAAACAATGGATTTAAGCAATAAAGATGCAGCCCAGATCTATCTGCAGTACACCAAGCATTTGTCCACAACAACCCCTAAGATAAAAAAGGCTGATGTTACTGCTTTAAAGCTGATCGAAGAATGCTTTCCTTCTGGTGATCGAAGAGCAATTAAGATTAGTTTCTATAGATTGTTCGAGGGCAAACCAGGGAATAAAGCAACTCAGTGTACTGTGGAGCGATGGGAATCGTCTCCTTTCATGAAACGGACTGTCGTGCCACCATCATTGCCTAAACCACCTCATGACGAGAAACCTAAGAGGGGAAGACCCATCGCTACTCTTGCAGAATTACCATGCCAGAAGTTACAAAGATCCATGCTGTGTAAGATGGTTGATGAAGTAGAAAAATTTTCTCAGGAACAAAACATTTTAAAAGAAGAAGCTCTCCAAATGATTGAAGACGAGTGTAATCGCACTTTGCATAATCCAAACAATCCAAGGTCGAACAGACATAAAGAGTCTTCTGTTTCAACCTTGGAACAGCACCAAATTGAGTCTATGTATTATTGATAATTATTGACAACTTTTCCCAGTGTTTCATCATTTGATGCCTTTTTAATTGGTCTGTTTTAATGATAACATTGACTAACTCTATTTTATAATACACCAGGTGCCCATTGGTGAGAAATTATGTGATCATTTTGTAAATTTAGCATTTTCTGGGAAATTCCGGAAAATTTCAGGGAAATTTTTTAGTTCTAAATTACTCACCCACATCCAACTTCAAGTTGAATTTCAAATTTGAAAGCCAGCTAAGGGTTTTCTTTTGTATATATTCAAAAAGAGGACAAAAATTACTTTCAGATAGATGAAGACAACATTTGTCAGTCTCCTTTCGGAAAAATTTGGCGATAGTTTGAAAATTGACCAATTTCAGCACAGAATTTTATTTAATGGCAATTTTCTTCCTATATTTTCTAAAATTCAAAAATGTTTAGAAAAATACTGTGTTTGACCCTTTGATACCTTTTTATTGGTGTTTTTTTAATGATAACGTTGACTAACTCTATGCCCATGGTGTGAAATTATGTGATCATTTTCGAAATTTACCATGCTTTGGAGAATTTACGAAAAATTCAATGAAAATGTGAGTTCTAAATAACTCACCCGTATCCAACTTCAAATTGAATTTTTCAAATTGGAAGACAATCTAAGGGTTTTCCTTTGTATATATTCAGAAAGAGGAGAAAAAATGCTTTCAGATAGACGGAAACAAACATTTTCAGTGTTGCTTCTAAACAATTTGGCGAAGGTTTGAAAATTGACTATTTTTCCTCAGAATTTTACTTGCACACCCGAGGAGAAATGAAGTGACCGGTTAGTAAAAATTGGCTGACTTTAAACTGCTCTCAAATCTTAACCGTTGCATATTTTTACATGCGTTTTTTTTGCATTGTGTTCCCTGGGTTTTCTAGTTAAAGAGATTCTAAGAAAATGCCATTTTATGAAACCTTGAAAAATCAATAAATTACAACTCTGGGCACACTGTGACTGGTGCTATATTTATCCTGATACAAATGCAAGAGAAGTACCTTGGAAAGAAGAATAACCTGTATTTTGCTTTTGTCGATCTGTAGAAAGCTTTGACAGAGTGCCAAGAGATGTTGTCTGGTGGACTTTGCATAAATTAGGGGTAAACCAGTGGTTGGTAAAGGTTGTTCAAACAATGTACAAAAATGCTTGCATTAGAATTAACAGCATATGTAGCGACAGCTTAAATATTAAAGTGGGAGTACATCAGGGTTCTGTACTAAGTCCGTCGCTTTTCATTTGTGCCTTAAAAGTATTGTCCAGAGAGTTTTGTACGGGTTGCTTAGAAGAGATGCTGTATGCAAAACAATGGAATATCTACTTGTTAAGTTAAAGCATTGGAGGAAAGTAAAGGCATGAGAGTGAATGTTATCATAATTAAAGTGATGAGCAATGGTTGTAGTATTGGAAAACCTTCAGAACGAGGAGAGTTCTCCTATTCACTTTGTGGAAACGGAATCGGATGCAACTCAATTTTCTTTGGTAGTTGTAAGCATTTGTTTACACAAGAAGTGCAATGGAATTACTGGTAGGTTGAGAGAGGATAACTAGTTCGTGTGCAGAAAGTTTAAGACAATGGAGATGGATGAGAACTCAGATGTGGAGAAAGTATATCTTATTGACAAAACCATTGAAGTTTTTCAGAAGTTTTCTAACCTTAGTGATACAATTTGAGTTCACAGGCGAAAGCCAAGGAAAAGATGGGAGGAAGTGATAAGAATGGACTTGAGAGAAAGATAGATGACCAAAGATAGGTTAGTTTGGAAGTTAATTTCTAAAAGATATCCAACACATGGTAGCATATAATATGGACGTTGAACCGAAGATGATGATGATAACTTCCTGTTTCTTCCGTGATAGGATTGCAATGCTTGAGCATCGTTGAACCAAGTGTATTGATGTCAAAGGGTTTTTATTGAAAAATAGTGAAAAACTGTCTTTTTATTTAACACCTTTTGTGTGGTTCTTAGAACCTACTGAACAACCCACCTATTATCTGCAATGAGCGTAATGTCTTAATTTCGATTCCCAAATATAGATAGTGGTGTCGTCACAATATTGTTATCTTGTTCATATTGGGATGAACTGATTACTGAATGACATAGAATATTTAGTATATTAATCTGTTCCATAACAGTTACCCCCCACAGTTCAAAAGTGCCCTCTCTCTATCATGTTATCTTGCTCAATCGATCACATCTCCTACTTCTCTGCCCTCTTTTACTTTCTAACAAGTGATACAAGGGAGATGACTTTTTCTATTTTAATAAAGTAATGCTTTCAGATCTTATATATCTGTGTGCGTGTTAATTTTTCTATGTGACTGTTTAAAATAAAAATCTATTTAAAGCAATTGCATTCAATTAATTTAATGACGAAACGATCTCATAATGAAATTAATTTAATTTTCACAAAAGTCCTTTATTAATAAAGAACTTTAACAAGCAACATGCACTTGACTCTTAGCTTTCGTTCTCACCAGAAATTAGTTTAAAAGCTGTGAAAAAATGTATGTGTGTGGAGGGGAGAGTGAGACTTGCCGATTGTGGGTTCAGCCTTCTGGTAGGGGGGGGCGAAATATAACCAACAATAGGAAGATAGACAGATGGGTTTATGGTCAGGAATTGACTTATTGTTACCAGACTCTGTTGCGATGGGTCTCTAAGAAAGTATTTTTTTTGCACCCCTCCACCCGACTGCTGCCGGGCTCCCTTCTGGGTATCGCCCTATAAAATATTTTTCCAATCACTTTAGATTTTTCTGGCAATGACTGTGATCCCAATTATTTATCTTCCTCCTACAAGTAACTGGATAATTTAATTTACAATTGTTGATTTTAAAACATCTAAAAAAATCAATGTAAATAAATTAAACTTTTAATATCACATTCCTTAAAAAATTTACAAATGCTTCAAACTGATTATTCAGGAGGAAAGAGAGAATTAACATTAAGTTATTAAACGTTAAATGAAAAAAAAACATAATGCAGACTTAACTTTTCTTTAGTCATTCATTCATTTCAGATGATTTTATTGTTGGCATTGGTTTACCGGGAATCGGGTACTTATGGGAGGGACCACGTGAAGGTTGCCAACATCCTAAGTGAAAGTGTTTCTGTGGAACGAACTTGAATTGAACTTGGCACACCCAGATCGTCAGTCTGTTTCGTTAACCACTAAGCCACCGTCACCCTTCACTTATCTTTATTAATGTATATGAATTCGAAATGGTCTAGCAGTAAGAATAGTTTTACAAAATTTATAAAATTGACTCAGTGAATAACAAAGATGACAAGAGTAAAACAAACACAAAGAACTTATTATACAAAAAAAAAAATGACTTCAGATAATCCACCCATTTCTTTGTCCATATTATAAATCCTATCATCGAGCGAATAATACGATTTTTTGATGGTTTTATTATTTTTAAAGTTTAAAATTAAAAAAAATATTTTTATCATTTTTTATTTTTGTTATTATTGCACCCTGCTTTTGAAAAAGGACATCTTAGTAATTACTATTATTTGTTGTTATCTATTGAATAAATGCTTTAGTTTTAGATTATTGTCTAGATTTAGAACTCTAAAATAAAATTATGTACATTTTCGTCTAAATTCGAAGAGAATTTTATTTTAGAGTTCTAAATCTAGACAATAATCTAAAAGGTGTTTTCATGAATAGTGACGATGCAGAGGCGCTCATAAAGCCAAGTCAATTTACGATGTTTCTCTGGTGTGGCGCAACATTAATAGACCAAGGCTGTTGAGGAAGTCATGCATGGCAGGGCCTATCACTCCACTCGTTTCCATGATGATTGGCGTGAACACAAATTTGTTGACAAAACCAGCTTATTTTGATTGCTTTCAGTTCTCTGCTGATGCTGTTGCATACCCAGGGTTTGTTACTGATTTTGTCACTGACGAGGGCATTAAAGTGTCGACATAAGTCACATCCCATATAAGTGACTTGCCGTTTGCAAAGGTAAACAGCGTCAGGCCATCAGGCTCTTTGACATCCCCTTTGTCGAGGCCAATTGGTTTGAGAATCGACAGGAAGCCAGCAACATCTTGGGCACATTGGACAAAATCATTGAGAGCACTGTGTCTACGGAATCTGCCGGCGCCCCTGCTATATGAAAGGTTGTGAAGTCCATATACATCGACTGGTTGACCACAATGGCACCCTCGAACCTGTGAGCAGAGTGACGGCAAATCTTATGGCAAGGCTGTGGTGAAATTGCAGCTTGCAGAGATTCGACTCTAGTCTTCATCCTGACCGCGTCTCAGCTCTTCTGTCTCCCCATCTGCTCTGGAATGATGAGACCAGGCTCCTTCCAGTCGGTACTCTCAACCAGATCCTGACTTTTGCAGATGAAAGAGGCATAAACCGGCAATGCAACGTCCATTGTTAATCTAAGTCCAAGTCCACCAAAAGAGATAGGAAGTGTGGACCGGCGCAAGCCTACATTGTACAAATAGATGTTGCAGATGGCTGTTGCTGTGACCTGAATTATGTAATCTAGCCTGCTCAGGCCGACAGGAAACTAGTAACATAGAAACTAGTAATACAGAAAGAGAATGAAAATTTCGACATACAGAAGCAGTTGTGCAAGAGGAGTACCGGATGCTTATCAATCAGTAAGAGCTGAGATGACATGTTGGACAAGTTTGTAAGTTTCTTTTTGTTGATGTCGTCTTGGATCGCTGGTTTGAACAATCTAGATAATTAAACCCTGGAATATTTTTAATAAAAAAATCCTCAAATAACCCTTTAGTATTCGTGATCAATTAATAATTTTCAAATACTAAAAAAAATGTCTTACCAGTGACATTTAATCTATACCGTGCATATAGTAGATATCAACAGCATTAAAAGTTGGCACTGGCCAAATAACAGAAATGCTGTAATATATCAATAGTGATTAAAAAGAAGATGCCGGTTCAATTGTGATATTGTTTTGTTTACAAAATTTGACCTGCGTTTAAAAAAGAACATTTAATAAAAACGTTTAAAATATTTAATTTTATTATTTTTAATTTTAAGATTGATTTAAAACAACAACAAAAATACAGAAATCAGCTGATAGAAACTAAAAAGCTTGTATTTTTACTCGGTCCTCATTTTTTTTTTGTGTGTGTGTGTGTGTGTGTGGGGGGGGGTGATAATAAAAGGATTTTCTCCCTTCACAACAATAGAATGACAGCATTAATCGATTATTTACTAAAATCAAAAATGTGAAAAGTATTAAACCGGAAACAAAAAAAAACTTGAAAGTATTTATGCGATTTAAAAATAAACGAGGAAAACAAAAATAAAAGTAAAAAGACTTCTAGGCAACGCCGAGTAGGTACAGCAAGATAAATTATTTCCTGTTTCTTTTTGTTTTGTTTTAGTGTCCACTCTTTTAATATATATATATATATATATATATATATATATATATATATATATGTATATATATAGGTACTGATATCGATCCTGAACCAGCTTCTGTGACGTTCGACTCGGAATCGTTCGGCTGTCCTACGCAGTGTTGGCGAGCCGAAGCAGCGAGCAGCCGATAACTTTGTTAAAAAGTGAAAATAAGTGCTTTCGAAGACGGATTTTTTGTCAGGAAGTTTTTTTGAAGAAAATAAACCCAAAATGAATTACGAACAGCTTTGCACTACAGTATCATCGCGAGCAAGTAAAAATAAATAACAAAAATTAAAAAAATATGTTGTGATAAAAGTAATTTTGGGACGTTTTTTTTTAAAACAGTAACCTCGCTATGTTTTTTTTTTCCTGTTGTTTCTTTCAAAAAAATTCATGAAAATATGTTTAATTTTCTTTGTTGTCTCTTTAAAAAATTCCTTACCCTAACCCCTAACCCTAACCCCTAACCCTAAACCTTTACCCTAACTCTAACCCTAAACCCTAACCCTAAACCCTGACCCTAAACCCTAACCGTAACCCTAACAAAAAAAAAAACAAGCAAAACATTATTATCATAGGACACAGCACTGTATCAAAAATGTCGTCTGGTACAAATCGGCTCATCAACTCTCGGACGTATGCGTATAACAGCCGAACTCTTCCGAGTCGAACGTAATGAAAACTGGTTCAGGATCGATAAGCGCACCATATATATACATATATATATATATATATATATATATATATATATATATATATATATATATATAAGGCATAGCTCATTGGGTAAAACTAATTTAAGCTCTCGGCACTTAACAATGTTTACATTGAGATGTCACTTATATTCAGTCAGTGGCGTATGATAGCGCAGGGGTAGAGGCGCCGACTGTCAGCTCGACAGTTGAATTTCAATCCCAGCTTGAGGCACTAGCTGAAGAGCTGTGATACAGCAAAACAGTCTGTATGTGGATGACTATATAAAGCTCCCTTTCTTGGGTAGAGCTTATTTGTAAGGATATCGCCAACTGACATTAGCTTTAAGGCATAGCTCATGGGTAAAACAAATTTGAGCTCTTGACACTTGAAAATGTTTACATTGAGATATTACTTACATTCAGTCAGTGTCATATGATAGCGCAGGGGTAGAGGCGCCGACTATCAGCTTGACGGTTGAGTTTCAATCTCGGCTTGAGGCACTAGCTGGTCTAGCCGAACTGAAGATCTGTGATACAGCAAAATAGTCTGTATGTGGATGACTATATATATATATATATATATATATATATATATATATTAAAACTAAAATAGGTTATTGAATGATTCTTATTTGGATCGGTGGATTGGATATTTTGATCTTTGGCAGAATAATACATCAGTCAATAAGTCCCGGTGTAACTATTAAAACAACAACTTTTAAGCAAAATTTGACTTTACTTATCAACATAGTCTCATTCTAGGATTTCAACGTTTCTTTAATAATCCTATGCCTTTTTTGTAGAACGATTTGTCTTTGACTTCAAAATATGCCTCAGTTTTCGATATCACTTCTTCATTAGAGCCAAATCTCTTTCACTTGAGCGTTCTTTTGAGGTCTGCAAACAGCCAATAGTGGCTGGGGGTCAGATCTGCAAAATAGCGTTAGTGTGAAAGTTATTAGAAATGCAATTCAGGTAGTTTTGCCATCGTTGCGATCAACTTGTGACACGTTTAATTATCTTGGTGAAATAGCACTTTTTTCTTTTTTTATTTGTGGCTGGTTTTTGGTGTTTTTTTCCTTCAAATGCATCAATAATACTATATAATATTCGCTATTGATGGTTCTTCCTTTCTCAAGCTAATCGATAAACAAAATACATTGCACATTCCAAAATACATAAACCTGCTGATGTTTGTATCTTTGGTTGCTTTGAACGGCTTTCACTTGCTGCTGTCCACTCAGTTTTGTGCCTATTTAACTCTGAAGTGAAGTAGTGGCTCCATGCTTCATCCATTATTGACATTCTTTTTTGTTGCGTTGAAATAGTTGAAAACAACACTCTGAATCGCCGACAGATTGTTTTTGATCGACTGTTAGCAAACATGTCACCCACTTTGAAGACAGCTTTCTCAATGACAAATGTTCATACAAAATAGTGAATACACTTTTTTCTGATATCTTCAATTCCTCTCTTACCTTATGCAATGTCAATTTACGATCGGCTCAAACAAGTTTATGGACGTTTTTAATGTTTTCCAGGACAACTGCCAAATTTGGGTGATCTGAGTGTTCAGCATCATTCGTGTTTGTACAACCATATTTAAAGTATGCATACCACTGCTTAACTGTTGTTTCTGACAGAACAGAGTCCAAATAACACTTCCCAAGCCATTGTTTGATTTAACCGTATTTTTTCTCATCAGAAAGCAATGCCCAAAATTCAGATTTTTCCATTATTTTGAAAATTTGCAACAGCTGCTTCACTTAACTAACTGTAACTTGTAAACTAATAATCTGATTAGGCTCAAATTTTGACACGTGTCATTTGAAGGTTAGTACTTTATAAAAATCACATGAATTTTATTTATTTGTGGTCCCATCTATGTGAGGCCCGGGACTTATCGAAAGATTTTTGATTTTGTTTATAGCAGTTTTTATAAACAGTTTTAAATTATTATTTTCTTGAACTCATCAAAAGTATTTTCTGATTTCATTTCTCTGCATTTTACTCCATTTGCATTTAGTACAATTATGAGTTGATCTTTTGTTGTTACATGAAAAAGATTATATGTCAATTCATCACTAAAGTTCTGCTGCCTTCTGAAAGGAACGATTTTAGCATTATACTTTGTCTGATGTCACTCAAATACAATGCAATCTCAAATGTAAACGAAAAACATAAACACATATTTCTAAACTGACTTGGTCTCAGAATAATATTTGTCCATGAAAAAAAAATCCAAAATAAGTTTTATCTTATAAATTGCTTCAGATGTTTAAATGAAAAAAAAGTTATTTTGATACGAAGTCATTTTGGCATGTTTATGTTTGTGAATGTGTAGTATGCTTGTGTTAAGTCAGATAAAGTATCATGCTAAACTTGTTCCATTCAGAGGCCGACATAACTGTGATTCTAGACTATATTAGCCCCACCCCCACAACTATAAATGCTATGTTCACGATTTTCTTACTGTATTTAGCAGCTTAGTCCATCAGCATTCTTTATTGCTTTATTTGAGTTTCCTTTTTCTATTTTCATTGATTTTTCTTTACAAAAATAAATTTTCTCTAATGATTTTCATGTATTTTATGCTGCAATTTTATGGAATAGGAAATTAAATTTTCATACACCAAAATATTTAGCTAAATTTGTATCCTATGCTTTTTATGTCTTGGTGATTTCTGGTGGACATTTTCTGTTTTCGTATGTGCCCCGTATGTGGAAAGACTTGTACCAATTGCTTAAAAACTAACTATTTTCAAGCAGTATGCAAATTCAAAATGAAAAACGTTGAAAGATTTGAAAAAAACGAAACCATTATAGAAGTCTTTTCATTAAAAAATAAAAATAAAAATGTGGAGAAAATTGAACAAAAGAAGAAAAAAAAAAACAATATGGAAGTCTTTACATAAAAAACAAAAATAAAAATGTGGAGAAAATTTAACACAGGAAAAAATACATTATACTAAAAGTTAAAATTAACAAGATCGGTTTGGAGATTCAAATTGATACCGGCAACTGAGTTACACTTATACCAAAAAGACAAAACTCATTTCCTTTAACAATTATAAGAAACCTTTCCAACCACCGATTGCCATGGTTGATAGCACCCTCCCTGAGAGTTCCACGGCCTAACATTCACAGGTAACATGATATTTGAATAAATACGTAGAAGATACTGCCAAATCTGCTGCAAAGAAAGTAAGCTCCCTCTACCAAGCTAGAAAACTTCTCACACCTGCCAGTATTCTATATCTCTATAAAGTCACCATTCTCCCATACATGGAGTATTGTTGCCACATCTGGGTTTGTGCATCAACCATTAGTCTCTTCCTCTTGGACAGGGTGAAAAAAAGAGTCTCTACCCTAATATGTCCTGCACTGTCTGCCAACCTCCAGCCCCTGTCGCATTATCACAATGTTGCATCCCTGTGCTTGTTTTACAAGTATTTCCACGAATGTGCTCCAATGAACTTACTACACTTGTACCTTTTCAACGTAAATATCGCTGACCCACCCGACCAGCAGCAAAATCCCACCCCTCACAATGTCGGAAGATTTTCTACTCTAATAACTTCTTTCTTTGAACCGATCACATTTGCAATTCCCTCCCTGCTCTATGTTTCATAACTGTACCAACATGCAAACATTTAAATGTAATATGAACAAGCATCTTACTAACGAATTCCCCACTCAGGTTGTCCCCTATAAATCTGAACCTTATCATAGTAACCCCTTACGCTTGCTTCAGTGACGATATGTCAATAAAATAAAATACAATGGAAGTTTTAGTTCGTAACATTAAAAAAATTGTATTGTAAAAAAATCGAATTCTTGCTGTTATATGGATGTAATTTCGAACTTGTATTTTAAATTCTTTCTTAGATCCTGATTTAGTACTTGTTCAATTTTTAGCACTCCTTAAAAAGTATTTAACACACAACATTGTATTTCAATTGTACTTTTGCAAAATAAATATTATAAAATGATGTTGTGGGATTAAAAGATAAATATACACATGCACACACACACACACACACACACACACACACACACACCCATATATATATATATATATATATATATATAAAGTTAGGTATGTTTATATGTTTATATATATGTATGTATAGGATTCACACTTAATGCCTACAATCCTTATTCCAATTTTGATCAAAATCCATTACATAGTTTTAATTCCAAAATTTTAAGCTTAAAATTAAGGCTCTTAAGAAGAAATTAAAATTCAATGAATCTTGTTTAATTCGTGTCTAATGACTATGAATCGAAATCAATGTAAATCTGAAATATTTTAATTTTCAAATGGGAGGTTGTGCCCATATGATTCCCACTAAAAATCCTTTTAAAATAATCCAAAGAAACTGAAATTTGGTGAATAAACATACCTAATTTATAAAAATATATATTTGTATATATATATACCTGAAAGAGAGAGAGAGAGAGAGAGAGAGAAAAAGAGAGAGAGAGAGAGAGAGAGAGAGAGGGGGTGTTCATAAAATGTTGGAAATCAAGTTTTATCCACCTAAATTTCTAACATAATAACAGTTTGCAAGATCATAGTTAATCGGTATTATTATTTCTTACTTGGAGTTCATACACTATTAATTTATTGCCGATACAAACGGCTGGCTTTCCCTGAAGTTTAGGCGACAGCAAGTCTCCCCAGATTTACAATATGCTCCGTTCCATTCCATTCTATTGTAACTAACTTGGTGTTTACCAGTGATTTCTTGCTGATAAAAGCTAGTGGCTTTTTTAAAAAAAAATTAAGTGACTGTAAGCCTCCTCAACATTTCAGTACTCTCTGTACCCTTTCAGTCTAAGTTTTTATGATACTTACCCTCCCCGGTATTTTAATCTTCCCAGACTCTTCTCAGACACTTTCCGTGGTACCATCAGATGTTGGTGCCACATGTTTTGTGGAGAATCAGATTATAGCATATTTTATTTTCCCACGTAGTCTCAGTTTTCTGGGATTCCTCTTAATATCCTATATCTTGAGTTTGGCCTCAGTGCCATTTTATTTCAGCTTAGTTGTAGTTGGTCAATGTCACATGGTTACGTGAGTTGATTTCTGAACTTTAGAATTTTTCTTAAACACCAGCTGTTGTCATCAGTGCTGTTTATTGTATGCTGGTAACCATTTCTTTGATCCTAGTTTCTTGTCTATTTTCTGTCTGTTGAAACTGTTCCTAGTGTTCTTATAATTATGGACATTATTTTTCCCAGCCAGCATGTAAAATGAATGTTGTAAAATCTACTATTTGGCAGTTTCCCCTTCTTGTCAATTATTATCATGTCTAATCTTCTAGCTTCGACGAGCTTGTCACTTTGTATTTTAATCTCACAGAAGATATTTTGCTTTACATCTTCCATTACTGCCTCTGGTTTGTGTTATCCGTTTGTGTTTTAAAAATGTAGTTTTTTTTTGCACAGATTCCAGTGGACTACCTTTTTAACCCAGTCATGTCTATTTTCATTATTAATATTTCTCATAAGGGGTCTCAAACGAGTCATTACCAGCGATCGTTCACTGGCAAAAACAGGGGATGTTCATTGGAGTCGAAATAATAAAAAGTCTCACCAGATTTCTAGTAATCTCCACTTCTTTCGATCATTGTGCAAATCACTTTGCGTTATCGCAGCAACCGTTTATTATTCAGTTCTCATTGGTAAATACCATTAGATTTTTCTGGAATTTGAGTGACAATAATCTGCCTCAGGATTTCAGTACTCTTCGTGTACTTCCAGTGGAAGCTTAAATGGATCTTTTTCTCCTTGATCTTCCCATCCTCCTAGACATTTCACAACCATTATTGTGTGGTACCAACCGATGTTAATGTCACCGCATTTTATTTCATCTTTTTTTTTTTTTTTGGGGGGGGGGTAAGAAGATTATGTGATATTTACCTACATATCTACCCTAGTTGTCTTGGGATTCTTTTAATGTTCTTTCTGTAGTTCTAGTTGTGTTTAATCTAGATTATTCTATTACATCCTACCAGGTTATCTGGTCGGTATAACCTGGTAATGTAGGTTGTCTTCTGAACTCGAGGATTTTTCTTAATATTTCAGCTGTTTTCATTAATACTGTGTTTTGTATGGTGTCTAATCTTCCTTTTGATTCCAATTTCTCCTAGTCTTCTTCCAAAGGTTTTGGGAACAGTTCATACAATTATTGTTATCACAGTAGTTGTCTTCATATTTTGCATCTCCTTCATCTCTCTAGCAAGTTCCATGTATTTGTTTCGTTTTTCTGTCTCCTTGGTGCTCACCCTGTGGATTGCTGGGAAATTTGGTATTTGGTAGGGATTCTTTTAATGTTTGTGTTGACTATTATCACGGCATCATGTCTTGTCTTCTTGCTTTACCGAGGTTTAACGTTTGTATTTCCACGTCCTCGAGGATTTTTGCCTTTCATTTTTTAATACTAGATTGGTTTGTATCTGAGAGTATATGCCTGGACTTTTGTGTAAGTGAGTTCAGTAAGCAGTGTGTATATGCTGTCGCTGTGTGTTCAGTAGTTTGCAGTAATTTCTTGTTGCGTTTGCTGTATGCCTTCAGCCAGAGATCTATCCTTGTTTTATGAACATACTGATGCGCGTCGAATCTGAAAGAAACTAGAAAAAAAAGAGGGACCACTGTTTTTTTAGATTACTTGCAAAATATTGACACATGCAGAGGTAAATATTTCTGCACTTCTGATTGACTGAAAGAAGATGTTGTCCAATCAAAGTCGATACATTTAATTTAAACAACTTCTCTGGCTGCTTCTATAATTCTATGCTTTTGAGGGATTTCACTTTCTGTTATATATATATATATATATATATATATATATATATATATATATATATACTAATTTAATATTATTTATTTAAAATTAATATATATATATATATGTTAATTTTAAATAAATAATATTAAATTATATATATTTATATATATATATATATAATGATATACGTTGAATAAAGTTTACCTTGCATAAATGAAGACTTTGGATGAAAATATTAGTACTGACTTAGCATTTTGTAGAGTGGGTGCAATGAATGTATTTCTTCCCTTCTACATATATACTGTGTGTTGATTTATTTATTGGAAAAGGAAAGCAGCTAGCATATCAACACCAGTATTTGTATACTGTTACAGGAAGAATCGTCATTATATAAACTTTCTGTTTAAGGTGGGAATGGGTAAATTGTATAGAATTGTCCAAATATCTAGAAATGAAGAAGAAACTTTGGCGAGTTTCCTAAAATCTAATCAAAAGTAACTCAGAAAAGTCATTTGCCTTGAATATAGGTGTTCATAGTAAACATTTATGCCTCAGAGAAAAATTCCTCATTGTATAATTCCTTGAACAAGACAAATTATCGAATAAAAGCATAAAGTTATTTCTAAACATAAAAGCAGAAAACGTTTTATTATCTTTCTTCATTGTTTATTTTCTGTTTTCAAAGAAATGAAAAATAACAGCAGAAAGAGATAAAAAGGAAAGAAAAGTAAGAGGAAAGGAAACAGAAAAAAGAAAAACACAAAAAAAGAAGAAAAACAGACAAAAAAATAAACGACGAGCAAAGGAAACAGAAAAAGGAAACAGAATAAAAGATAAGACGAAGAAGAATAAAAATAGAAAAAAACAAAAACGATGAGGAAAGAAAACAGAAAAAAGAAAAAAAAGGAGAAGAATAAAAACAGAAAATAGAAAAAAACGACGAGGAAAAAAGAAAAAAGAAAAAAAATGAAAGAAGAAAACGGAAAAAGGAAACAAAAAAAACGGAGGAGAGTAAAAACAGAAAAATGGGTGAGGGGAAAACAACGAGTGAGTACATTCTGTCTGGTAGATTTTGACGAAATTAAATTATTTTAAAAAAAATAATCTTTTAAAACATCGTTTAAGTTGACACTATTTTATTTTTGATTTTAATAAATATTCGATTGGAAGTAAATAAAACATTGTAGGGAGCGCGGAACTTAGCTTAGTAAGATATTGTGTCTTAGAGAATATGCTAAAATCCACGCTTACATTAGAATTGTTAAAGAGATGTTTAAAACAGTAAAAACAGATAAAACATGGAAAAACATGTATGAAAGTTGAATGAAAGATAAGGCATGCATAAGTTAAAGGGAGAATAAAACGTAGTTTAAAAGTAACACAAAATATTTATATATTTACAAATTACAGAGCATTAAGTGTTTATTTCAAGTGTCCAGTTCGAGAAACGATAAATGTTCATGCCTGTGATTTCTAAGTATGTATGTATGTATGTATGTATGTATGTATGTATGTATGTATGTATGTATGTATGTATGTATGTGCATAGTATAGCCGATAAATGTTTATGCCTGTGATTTATGAATATGTATGTAGGAGTGTAAGCCTTGGTGTATGCGCATTCAGTAGTCAGTCGACGTGCTGGCATTCCTCACCCAAAGGCGAGGTTCGCCGAATTTGTATTATCTGAAAAAGAGGAAAGAAAGAAGACGAAAAGAGGGAAGAGGAAAAGAGCTTGTCACAAAGTCTGCTTTTATATTGTTTCACAGTGGTTTGGAGGACATAGTTTAGAGCACCACACGTGATCAACATTTTTGGCTTTTTGCGACTTTTTTGTTAGACTGTCTCTGGGAGCTGATTGTTATGGCCCCAGTTTGAGCTTTTATTGTTGAAGTGAATTCGGGTTGGTTTCTGTTGTTTTTTTAGCCGATATGATAGAATATTAGGATGTCAATCCCATAATGTAATTATTCAATATGTAACGTTGATGCGAGAAAAACACACAGACACGCGTGAAGTTGTCTCATAATATTATAAAGATTTAACTATGATACTAATCTGGACCTTCACGATTAATTATTTGTATAGAAATCCAACTTACATGTTTACTAACATAGTTCTCCATAAGCCTAAAAACGAGCTTCATTTTCAAATTTGCTATTTTTTCTGCGGAAACAAATTTGCATTTTATTTTGGCTAGTGTTGAACAATGGAACATTTTTTCTCATCTTATGAAATAAAAAACGTTATTTTCATGGCAGAATTCCAAGATAATAATATAGTTTATAGTTAGAAATGAATTTCTCGCTTGTCATGCTAACCTGGCCCTCGTGTTTTCAGCATGAAAAGCTCTTTTGAAATGCGCCCACTCTGTGAAATTCTACTGCTGCTGCTATTACTTTCGCAATTCTATAGTTTGAAAACAGAAATCCCAAGGTTTCATGAGATATTTCATCTGATACAAAGATGTTGATTGTGTGATTGCATAATTGAAGTTAAAAACAAATTTGGCGTTATTTTTCATTAGGTGTTGATTCCTAGCAAGGCAGATCAATGCAATGCGAGTAGACACCTTCACATATATCACAATGAAAATATATTGAATGGCAAAAGAAAATGGCTGATAAAGGAACACAAGTGGATTTTATCAGCCTTTTTAATGATGTGAGAATTTAATTGAAGTAACATTCTTGCTGTGAGGAAAAAAACGGAAAGAGGGAAAACAAGTAATCAAATTAATTTCTTTAGCTTCCATTCATTTGTGACGATTGCGGAGAAAACTCATAATCTTCTATAATGCAAATAATATCTTTTTCGCAGGCGCCAAATCGTTGTATAGGGTTTGGCGGAAGAACATTTCTTTACATTTTGCACATATTACAAGTAAGACCTTTAAAAACTAGATAAAAATAAAATGCATACTAGAAAAATATTCCCCAAACTATAACATCAAGCTGTGTAATGAAAAAAGTTAACAAATACATTTATTTTTAAGACACTCTACTCTAAAAGGGTGACTTCTGTAATGGTTGGGTTGAGAAGAAAACACATACTATTTCATCATCATCATCATCATCATCATCATCATCATCATCATCATCATCATCATCATCATCATCATCATCATCTGTTTAACTTCCATTTTACCTACTGGCATGTATTGGATGGCTTTTAGAAATTCATTAATAACTAACCTATCTTTGGATAGGTTTTTATGTATCCCTCTTTTTCTCAAATCCATCCTTATCACTTATCCCCACGTTCTTCTCAGCATTCCCATGTGCACAGACAGACCATGTTACCTCAACTGTTCTACATCTACTAACCCAAGAACTCTCATCCATCCTTCCATTATGACCCTGTGACTATAAAAACGAAGTCTCTTGTTTTGTACACATCTCCATATACTGTCCAGATTTAATCTTCCTTTGTGGTGATCAGATCTAAGCCTGTATTTATAACTCACATTATACATTCATCGTATCATTCTCACATCATTTCTCTCCATGCCAAGCATGCCCTCAACTCTCATTGCTCAGGTTTAACTTCCACACATCATCACACTGCGTACATATGTCTGATATATTATTACAATATTTAACAGTGGTAGCGCTCTGCTAGTTAGTAATGACAGAAGTTTCCTGAACTTATTTCATAAACTCCTAACTTTTTCAGTTACACTAGAACCAGCCCTCACCCACCGTGCTTCACATCTGAGTTCTCATCCATCTTCATTGTCTTACACTGCTTACACACAAACTGGTTATTTTTACTTAACTTACTCAAAAGACCGGATCCATCAACCTTAAACCTCTGTAATTACCTCTCTCTAGAGATATTTCTTTATGCATGTAACAGTTCACAATTATACTGAGATCCCAGTCTTTCAGAACAACTTCTTTTATGATCTGATTTGTAAAGTATGTGCTCATCAGTGCCTGTTTAATCCACAGCTTTCAACATTACTGCAACAATGTCTGAGAGCCCCGCAGCCTTACTCTTTTTCATCTTATTCATAGCTTCTCATACCATTTCCTTCTCAATTCTTATAACTAGATCAGAAACTTCTATGTAACTTCTAGATTTTTTCGGTCCCATTAAAAGTCAGTATTCAACAATCTCTCATAATAGCATTTTCAAGTATCCACCTTGTCCTATTCATTTGTTTCTAGCACCGCATTGTCATTTAAAATTCACTTCTCTTCAACAATATCCACATTTGATTTTGCTATATCTTTAGTTATCTGAATACTTCATTCTTCTGGTCATCACTTTGTTGTATATCTGCAAACCTAGATTGCTCAGCTTCCATCTTGGTTTTGTAGGTTACTATTCTTGCTGTTCTCTTTGCCACCAGATCCATATCCTTATTGACTAAACCTTTTCTGCACTCACTCCATTGTTTCTGTTTTTCTTTAATACAGTTTTCAACTCTCTCATTCCACTAACAGGTCATCATGTGTCTTGCAAGCCCTTTCGTCCACTTACAAGTCTAATATGCCACTTTCAACAGTGTATACTTCAACTTCTACCTTTCTTCCACCCTTCTTGAAGTCGATCTGATAAGATTTTATGTACATGTTCAAATTAGGGGTAACATTTTATTAAAAGTAAAATCCTTTAATGTCGTCAAGGTACCCATCTGTTGGCGTTGCATGTTCAAACCACGCCGGAGTTTCCATTTTGAATCGACCATATTTGTATGTTGTTTGGTAAGAAAGTGAAGAATGAAACTTCCTATGAAAGGAACAAAGGTAAAAAAAGTGGTTGTCGTTAGTGTCACCATTTTGTAGCAACATCATTTTTTACGTAAATGTTAAAAAAAGTATAAAAGGAATAATGAAATGAATAAATTGGAAGTAGCAGTTAATTAAACCCATATTTCTATATTTACAAGGTTACAAGAACTGAAAGTTATTTGGATGAGTGAATTGTTCATTTGTGCATGTTTTCCTGTATTTGTAGTGGTGAAAAGGAATGAGTCAATGTAAGAATTGTGTATATGTTTGCCTTATTTTGTTACTATCTTTGTACATTTTGAGTATGTGTGGCACCTATGAGAGGAAGTAATATCAGGTTTTATTCTTCCTTAGCAGTTCTTACACACAGCCGGGCGAGGCCTCGGTCAAAGGCGTTTTGTGCCGTTTCTTTTCACTGGCTTCTCTGTGACAGTTTCTCTTGGCCTTTTGGTCAAGATCAAAGTGTAGTATCTGTTCCGATGGATACTACACCCCATAGACTGGTATTGTCTTGGCCTTCGGGGCTTGATTTTCGCCGGTCTATGGGATTGTCCTGTGCAGTTCTAGGAGGTCCCTCCCAGGCTTTGCCTCCCCTCTTTGGGGAGGAGTAAGTTAATTGCTTACTGCTTGATGCGCCCCTACCGGGGAATGCCGACGGGGCTGCCCAGGCAATTTTTGATGGTCAGAGTGCTCACCTCTCGGGCGCTGGCTTTTCAACCCCCACTTTCCGACCCGACCTTGGGTCACATCTTACTTGTGGGAGTAGGATAAAACTGGCCTTGTGCCTAACTCCTGGAGAGGATTAAATAATACTCATGGCTGCCTGGGAGTTTGTGGCTGTGTTGAATTTTTTTATCAGAAAAAAAAACCTCGGCTCAACGAAGCATGTTTTCTCGTGGCAGGTAAAAGGATTTTAAATCTAAAGACGTAATTGTAGACAATCGCGTATGTATTCCGTTTTATAATTTCGCTTTTTCCTTAATGAGCCGTTAATTGTACAAACATTTTGAGGCGTGTCTTATTTGTGCTCACCCTATTCATAAATATATTAGTTGAAGATATGTGAATCTTATAGATATCTAAAAGGTTTAAAAGCAGAATAAAAATAGTCAATCCCGATGGATTAAATAAATAGTTCAGTTCACAATTTCTAGAAATGGATATGAAAAATTCACATGGAGAAGGTCGGAGAGTAAAGCGACTGAAAACTTGCAAATATAATAATTGTCAGTAATACTTAATCTCATAAATCTCTAAGCACGTCCTTCTCCGATATATCTGTGCGAGATTTAGCACAGAGGTTGTTTGCCGCATGTAAAATTGAGTTCAAATTCAATCCCTCTATAGAATTGAAGTAATCTGACATAGAAGGCAGCTTTTATGGTGTTCGAGAGAATTGGAAGGCACTTTGACCATTTCTGAAGGAGACCCGTGGAAACTGTCAAGGACGAGAAATAATTTCTTCCTTTGAGCGAACTTTATTTGCGCAGCGTAGGCATTTCAAGCTATCGAACTTTTAACAGCAGGTCTAAAGCCTCTACACTGTCGAGAGCTGGCGCTGAGTCTTTTGAAAATAGCGTAAGTACTACCCGTTCATGTATTATTGTTTGAAACCTTAGTGAGTACTTACTATTTTCATATTGTATTTGATATTTAATTGATCGTATATTAAAACCATTGTTAGAACTGTTTCGAAATGCAGTTCCTTTATTATTTTCTTTGTTTTCCCTTTGAACTAACTGTTACTTGGAGCACTTTATAATATTTGTAGCTCGCATAGGGAATAATATGAAAGTTTGGTGATTTTCATGTAAGTAAATCATCCTTTTCTACTTTAAAACCAGATCATCATTCTAGTTGTTATTTCTTCCCTCCCCTTTTTATTGTCATTTTTTACGGGTTGTTTTTTGTAGTTCGTTTTATCCGGACAAAGATAACATTCTGACACAACAAACTTATGAATCAAATGTTTATTATTTAAAGTTTTTCTTTCAAATATTTCAAGTAGCGATAAATCCAGCTCGTACATAATTATTACTCGATTAGTTGTTACATTAAAAACTTAAGGATTTAGAAAGCACATGAATATTAAATATGCTTAGTCATTGATTGATTCTGTGCACTAGTTTTTAGATTTACGAGAGAGAGAGAGAGCGAGAGAGACAGAGAGAGAGAGAGAGAGAGAGAGAGAGAGAGAGAGAGAGAGAGAGAGAGAGGGGGGGCGTTGACGGTGACGAAATACTTTAAATGACTCCCGTGAAACCGCTGGAAGGAGCAGCTAGTTCCTCATAAATAACAAAATTATTTTAGCTTAATCATCTCTGAACAAAATCACGTGACATACTTAGCGAATCGCATGTAACGTCTTTGATGATTATCCTCTTTGTATAATCTTTTCTTTTTTATAGAAATCGCTACAGACAAGACATGACGCCACATGATGTAAGGAGCTAAGAAAAACGGCAGATGATTGTCGCAAAGATAGGAGATGCCTATTGACCTTAGTCTTGAAAAGAGGAAAGCTATAAGTAAGAGGAAAACAGTCAGCAGGAAGAGAGTTCCACAAGCCTGCAGTTCTTGGAAAGTAGCTACTAGAATAGGAAGCTGTATTACAATGAAGTATCAAAACAGCGAACTGATGAAGACCACAAGACCAATGAGTCAAACGAGTTGTAATAAAGCGTAGAATATAACAGACAATTCTGAAGAACACATGTCATAATAGTATTTATAAAAAAGACTGAGACTAGCAGCATAAAAAGAGAGGGTGCAGAGTAGAAGAAAGAGTGTGGCCAATCAAATTAACGATACGTTTCTGCACTTTATCAAGGACTCTCAAATGGGACAGAGATTCACCAGCCCAGATATGGCAGCAGGACCCCATACACGGTCTGTTTTTTACCTCAACAATTGACCTTCTAATTTTCATGTTTACAGTGCTGAATGTACTGCTACTACGATTGACAAGAGCAGCACACGCACACCAACTCAATAGTGTTATTTACAGCCTACCGTTGCTTATTTCACACATACCTTAAAGCAGAGAACACAAATATATTTTACTTGAATTGTCTAAACAAACAATATGGACATTTCGTTTGGTAATACACAGATGTATACGGCATAATCATATTCATAAGCCGGTGATCAGTAGATTACTGAAGTTAAGCAACGTTGTGAATTGTCTAAACAAACAATATGGACATTTCGTTTGGTAATACACAGATGTATACGGCATAATCATATTCATAAGCCGGTGATCAGTAGATTACTGAAGTTAAGCAACGTTGTGAATTGTCTAAACAAACAATATGGACATTTCGTTTGGTAATACACAGATGTATAATGCATAATCGTGTTAAGAAGCCGGTGATCGGTAGATTACTGAAGTTAAGCAACGTTGTTACTGGGGATCACTTGTGAATTTAATATTTCCTAGAAACTTTCTTCATTGAAGGAACACGCCAGTTCAACTCGCTCAAAATAAATGTCACACGAGGAAGGAAGAAAAGAAGGAATACATAGGCATACCTTGTAACATTTCTTAAAACAAAATAACTTTATTCACTTTCTTTTTCACTCAACTATAACAAAAATACATTTAACAAAGTTTGTTGAATTGGCAGAAAATATTTTGTCATTTCCTCTACACCGATTGCAGTCTTTTCTGTATCTCGAGGAAATTGTAAATTATATTCTTAACCCTTCCTCCCACTGGACAAATCCGTCTGTCAGACTTTCTTTCGTGAGAACCAAGTCTATTTAAGTGCTTATCCACTGTTTATTATTTGTTGTAGCTTTCTTTTGGAATTAAAATCTTTACCGAAGATATTCTGGTCTTTTATTATTCTCCATCAATCTGTATATGTTGAATATCCGAAAATTAAAACCAAAAGCAAACAGTTGCCATAACTTTTGATCTGATCTCTTTCAATAGCTCAATTATATTGGACACTTTCGGCCTCTTTCCCTCCACGTTCGACAGGAGCTATCACAGAAATTTCTAGCTCCGTTTAGCCAGCTCTCACGGTATGTCTTACTGTGTGTTGTTGGCGCACATGACCGACGCAAAATTCTCCTATTCGAAGCCTTTCGAATTTGCACAGGTCAACAACCAAAACCACATGGAACAATAAGAACTGTTACCAAGACGAAATTTAAAAGCCAAGTTCGCAATATCTCACCGTTTTTTTCCTAACGAACTTCATCTTTCCATCTTTCCTTTCTTACCTCTTGTAAGTTATATAAAATCATGATATAACTAAATCGCTGGTTTTGTTCCTTCACTCTTGCTACGTCACTTGTTCTGTAAAAGTTTTCTTTCCTCTACAGCGGACCTAACATTTCTTTCCATATTTGAATAGGTAAAAATTCCAACAATTCTACCACTCACAGAAACGCACCTGATGATTACGTCGTAACCATTGATTGGTAATGAACTATATAACAAGAGCCTTTTGGCTAAGATCAAAGTGTAGTATCTGTTCCGATGGATACTGCACGCTTGTCCTGTGCAGTTCTAGGAGGTCCACCCTCCCAGGCTTCGCCTCCCCTCTTTGGGGAGGAGTAAGTTTATTGCTTACTGTCTGAGGCGCCCCTACCGGGGAATGCCGACGGGGCTGCCCAGGCAATTTTTAAATGGCCAGAGTGCTCACCTCTCGAGCGCTGGCTTTTAACCCCACTTGCTCGACCCGAGCTTGGGTCACATCTTACTTGTGGGAGTAAGATAAAACTGGCCTTGTGCCTAACTCCTAGCGAAAGAGTAAATAAATATATAACAAGATGAGCTGACTTTTATTGTAATTTATTATTCCCTGACGTTCCTGGATGTCTTTTAGATATTGTACCTCATAATTATCGCGTGACGTCACAGTCACACGTGTTCCATTAAACGCTCCTGGGTCCAACACGTTAACATTCCATTTACGAAATAACAAAGGCAACCATTTCTCGAGTTGACAACTGAGAATCATATTGTTAACGAAGATCGAACTTGTTCTCATTATTCGCTTTGGGGATTTTTCTATCACCGAGCTCCATAGGCAATTAAGACCAGCATTGTACACGCAAAACACGGGCAACTTTTAAAACGCAATGTTTACATGTTATGATAAACAACATTTATTATCATTAGTACTATTAGTATTATTATTAGTAGTACTACTAGTATTATTAATAGTAGTAGTAGTTTATTATTATTATGTTATGAAGCTCGAGCTGAAAATATATTGAGGTCTTTCTATATACCAAGTCTGCTGTTTTTGAGAAGTGTTTTAAGGTTCATATTTTTTTTTTAAAAAGCATCTATTGTTAAATTTAAGAAGGAATAGGTAAAATAAATACCTTTTGAAGCATTAAGATGCGATATCAATTTGTTTTTATAAAAAAGAAAAATAATAAATCGAAACCGATTTTTTAAATTTTTTTTTATTATAAACTAGCATTTTTTTTTGTTAGTTTAAAGTGATACAGATATTTCGCCAAAACCTGGCATCTGCATTCACGTTCTTCATATTTGATAGTGGGAAACAACAGCTAACCCATTTGGCCCGGCTGTAATAACAACAACAAGCCGGTAAGAGAAAAAAATACAAATCCGATGACATCAGGATATATTACACACCGAGGATGCCATGTTTTGGCGAAATATCTGTATCACTTTAAACTAACAAAAAAAAAAAGCTAGTTTATAATAAAAAAAAAGAAAAAATCGGTTTCGATTTATTATTTTTCTTTTTTATAAAAAGAAATTGATATCGCATCTTAATGCTTCAAAAGGTATTTATTTTACCTATTCCTTCTTATATATATATATATATATATATTCATCATTTTTAGCCCAGAAAACACATTTATATATGGAAAACAACACTATATAATGTTTTTAAAATTTGACATCGACAAGTCACCACTCCACAAAAAATAAACGGTTGAAACCTGCATACTTATAAACAAACGCAATTATTCTCAATGCAAGCGTGTTAAATTAGCGGAAGAATTTGAACCGATTTTCGAATTTCACATTTCATTAGTGATCGCTGAAGGACAAAGTTGTTCGAAATATATCCCTCACTAAAAAAGCATTTATTCATGCACTCAAATGCTCCCTAAAATGCTAGACGGAGTTTTAAAATAAAAACAAACAAACAAAATTTCAAAAAGCAACAGCACGTTGATTTCTTGTGATTAATTTTTTCAAAATTTTTCTCAAAAGTCAATACTATATATATATATATATATATATATATATATATATATATATATATACTAGCTGACCCGACCCGCTGTTGCCCGCGAGTATATAGTTTACATTACACATTCGAATAGTACGACAGACCTCTAAATAATCCGGTTTAAGTAACTTTCGCACATTTCTACATTGTTATTTGTATATTAGATGTTTAGCTTAAAAAGGGAAAGCAATGAAGATACAAGTATAAGAGAAACGAATATTTTTTAAAAACGTGAAATGGCATTTCAGGATAATTGCATTACTTGACATATAAAATAAATAAGGGAGAAAAAATAAAGAAAACTAGCAGAATATTATGCGATCCATACAAAGATATGCGATTCATGTATTTAGCGATTTATAAACTCACCGAAATGAATAACCTATCAGGCGAAATTTGTTTTTGACTCTGCGTGACGTCACATACTATTACATTGAATTTGGAAAGTTTCCAAAGATTAAAAGTGTTTCAACTGCGAAAATAATATTATATTATGTTAACATTATTTATTAGTAAAAATACAATATTACAGCAATATTAGTAATTAGTATTAGTAGTGACATTTGGCGCTGATAGCTAAATTGGTAGCCATGGTAATATAAATTTGCTGCTTGGATAAGATATATGAGCAAATATATTAAGTCGACTTAGACACTCTTAGCATAATGGATGAACGCAAAAGAAAAATGGTTATTCAGAATTCGACTGACTTAATTATATATATATATATATATATATATATATATATATATATATATATATATATATATATATATAGGGTGGGCCAAAATAAGGGTCCTATCTTTAAATTTGAATAACTTGAATTTGAATAACTTCCACAAAATAAAAGTTAAACTCACCAAACTTTATGTGTGTGTAGACTGACCCTTCCGAGATTTTTTGAAATAAACAAAACAAATTTTAGCCGAAAAACACTTCTTAAAACTTACAAAAACTAAAGTATTGTTTTTTACACTGTTTTGAGTTTTTTAAGCAAAAATAATGTTTTCTAAATGAGGGTACGTTCCTTAGGGCTAATACGGCTCATGCTTGCTTCGGAAGTGGTCCTTTACTTATTCTAACAAAAAATCAAAAAAAAAATCAATAAATAAAAAAGTTATGAATTTTAAAAAATAGGACCCTTATTTTTGCCCACCCTATATATATATAACCAACTAAAAGATGAAAATAAAAATAGTACAAAATACAATAGCTATGAAGTCATCAGTTGTTCAATACAAGGGGTTTTGAATAAAACAGATTTTATTATTCCTCCCTTAAGCCATGGCATTTCAAAAAATGATATCTTATTACCAGAGGAGAGCAAAACAGATAAGTTGGTAAGAGGAAATTACCAAAAGTAAAAGAAATAAAGATAATATCAAATATAAAAAAGGTGTCACGAGAGTTCGTAGAAACATATTCGAAGCGAGGTAAAATCCATTCTTACTTTAGAAAAACATTGGCATCTGAAGTTGTAAAAATCCGTTGAAAGTGTGGAAATGGCCCAGTTCGAAATAGTTGCGGTGTGTGAAAGTTTAGAATATCAGTGGCGTATTAAAAGCCATTTGGGAAACTTCCATGGTCTTTGCAGACAGAGTTTCTATGGCGTTATTCAATTCAAAGAAGTGAAATGATAAATATTTCATGATAGGTTCTACTTTAAAGGTATACATCATATCTTTATTCTCCTGTTACACACACACACACACACACACACACACACACACACACACACACACACACACACACACACACACACACATACATATATAATATATATATGTTCGCTGAAGTACACGTCAACGCAGGGTTTCTCACACCTTTCTCTTCTGCACGTCAATTCAAATACTTTTTTTTACTTTATCAGGTTTATGATGATGATCGATATCGGCTAGGAAGTAACTGGAACGCTATAGCAAAATCAATTATCTAGTGTGAGATTAGAACCCTACAAGACGGCATAAATATTGTAACTGAAGGCGAACGCACGCTATCCACACGGTCACCGATCAAACGAAAATCTATGTATCTGGTTTGAGTGTTAGTAGAGCCTATTAATGTTAGCCTATAACTATTGTTTATCTCGTTACTATTACTGTTATTGTTACTTCTATCGGTTAGGTTTGTATTTTGTTAAATAACGCTTTTATGCTTGCAGGAACCACTTAACTGACAGGAATTACTACATGAACAATAGTATTCAGGGCCTGGGGTAACACCGATATGATTTGGGGAGCTTTATTCATTTTTACTGTATTAGATCCCATTATACATTGCTGTATGGTGGATACCGTAGAGAAAGAGATTCTGATTGTATTTGTATGTGTTATCTTAAAGACCTGTAATATGATTCTAAGTTTTTTTTAATACATTTCTTTTTATTTGTGTATATATGTGTAACTCTGTGTATATATGTATATATTAATTTCTGCTAACTCTGTGGTATTTTAAAAATAAAATAATATGGTACTGGTGTTTAATTTTCTTGGTTTATAACTGTGGTGAACTTTGTATTTGTGTTGATGAAGATACTTGTCATTCAATAAATATAGTGTCAGAAACGATCGTATGCATAAACTTGTGTTGATTTTGATTTTCTGTAAATCTTCTTTCTTGTGCCAGCTCCCTCAAAGCTGCAGCTCGGTCTTGACAAGCCAGGTTCTCGTCATCAAGGTCCGCTATGTCCTGCTCGCCATTGGGTGGTTTGAACAACGGGCACTCCTCTATGACGTGCGTAACTGTCTGTTCTGGGTGGCCACATTCACAGGCAGCACCCTCTCTCAGGCCCCATACTCTCATTGTGGCAGAAAAACGACCCACACTAGTTCTCAGGCGGTTCAGATTGGTCCATTGCCTTCGTGGTATGTCGTCTGGGTCGGTGATGAACCTGTGCAGTCGGTGTTGGTCAGCCTGTTGCCATTCTTCCCTCCAGCGGTTCTTGGTCCACATCTGCTTTGAGGTGGTGTCTGGGACGGTTTCCAGAAGCCGATGCGCGTGCTGGGAGAGTGCGTGGCGTGATTTGAGGCGTACTGGTGGAGGGTGTGTGTTCATGATGTCGTGGAGCAGATGTAAATGATATACTCAGAATGATTATGTTATACTTTTTGTTTACTTTCAATTGTCACCCCCCATATATATATATATATATATATATATATATATATATATATATATATATATATATATATATATATATATATATATATATATATATATATATATGCACGCTTGAACTTGAGTTGAGCACGGTTTTGAAGAAGGGAATAGTTCCCGAAATATTATATCATACGGAGTTTCCACCAGACAATCTTGATGCAGGTATTACATAACATTGTAACATTGTGTAGATAAACAGGTATATGTGTGTTTGTGAAAAAAAATATATGTGTATGTATACGTTGTATTAAGGGTGAAACTATTTAATTTGTTCCACAATTATATGTTTATTTGCTCCAACTTGTGTCTATTTGTCACACCTCTGCATTGTATTGCCTCTATGTATCACATTTCTTTATACTAATAAACAATGCTTCAAGAAAACTACATAAACCTCTTATATATATATATATATATATATATATATATATATATATATATATATATATATATATATATATATATATATAACCACGATTATGAGCCGGAAAACGGCGAAACACGTGTCAGTTGATAATTATATTGTATAAATAAATCCCTATATAGGGGCATACCACTAGTAAAGGGAACAATGTGTTCCCCATAGCATTTAGGTAATTTTCATGCGTAAAAAGATATTTGAATACGTTCAGTTGTAAAATAACGACGACAACAACCTTTATATGCGATATCTCTCTCCTCTGCTACTAGCGAGTTTTCGTGACGCAGTGATAAGGGTGCCGGAGTTTAATTACTGGGGTCTCGGTTACGAATCTCCTTAGATTAGGCCACGCTGATGAGCCAGAAAAAGACGAAACACATATGTGCATAATTTTATATATATATATATATATATATATATATATATATATATATATATATATATATATATATATATACAGTCCACTTAATATGACATTAATAGGGTTTATTTTTCTGCTTGTCGTATAACGGTTGAAGTTGACCAATTGATTTAAGCGCTCGTATTTTGGTTCGAATCGCGCGACCGGCTTAACAGTTACCTTTCACACTGATGATTCCATTATGACGAAACGTATAGTGCATGCATGATAATAAAAATATTTATCATTAATAACTATTTATATCCCCCTTTTTGATGGCCATCTTAAAGAGAAATGATATAAGCTGTCTAATCAAAGTTAAATGCGAAGTTCCTTTCCACGTGATCTGTCGAATACTGTTAAGACGACTGGCTATGCATTACCCGCTTTATATGATATAAATAGGATTTATTTCTCTGCTTGTTGCATAGCTGTCAAAGTTTGACAATTGGTTAGAGAGTTCGTATTTGGGTTAAAAGTGACTCGTGTCCGGATGTTTGAATTGTGCGACCGGCTGAACAGTTATCTTCCACACTGATGATTCCATTAGGATAAAATATACGCGGAGAATAATCAAACAATATTTATTACTATTATATCTATCTATCTATCTATCTATCTATCTATCTATCTATCTATCTATCTATCTATCTATCTATCTATCTATCTATCTATCTCTCTATATATATATACATATATTTATATTAAGCAAGTTAAAATATATTGATAAAATTAACTTAAAACAAACTGCTGATTTTATAATTGGTTGGAGAGAGTGATTATTTCAAATTTTTAATTCTGTTTCTTTTGAACCCATTGTTTTCATTATTATCATTTAGCCCTGACGAGGTACAAGTAGTGCTGAAACGTAATTGCATTCGCGTAGGTCAATCTAAATTTTTATATAATATATATATATATATATATATATATATATATATATATATATATGTAGTATGAGTCTCGTGTAAATAGAAAAACTAAATAAAGTGCTCGATCGTAAAAAATACATTAGAAAATTATAATTATTTCATGTTAAAACACATATTATAAAGTGATACATATGCTGTGTATAGATTTTCAGTATTTACTTCAACAGTGAGTTGCTGTGGGAATGAAACATGGACGCATCTATGCAGCTTACTTGCCATAGATACATTTTCATATTACTACTACTACATGAGTGGAATATGTATTTTAAAGTTATAATCGGCTCGAACCGGAAGCTGAGCAGATTTTTTCTAGATCAGACATCAAAGAGAGGCTGAATGGTCCCACATAGTCATTTTAAACCGGAATTTTGTAAATATTCCGGGTGACCCGATGGACAAAACCCGAGAACCCAACAAACATATAAATGTATAATTTATAAATAATATATATATATATATATATATATATATATATATATATATATATATATATATATATATATATATATATATATATAT
Organism: Sepiola atlantica; assembly: GCA_963556195.1. Taxonomy (NCBI): domain Eukaryota; kingdom Metazoa; phylum Mollusca; class Cephalopoda; order Sepiida; family Sepiolidae; genus Sepiola; species Sepiola atlantica. Next base: position 114,251,208 of record OY744517.1, on the reverse strand, counting down.
CATACTAAAACCGAGTTTATTAATGTTTGTTTCCTTAAGGCTTGATTTTTATATATTTTAATTACATAGAATACATTCTAAACTATTTTCCAGCTTGAAGATTGAATTATGTTTTATAAAAACAACGACTTACATTTTAATTTTTCTAATTATTTGCAATTAACTCACCAAGTGACCCATCTCTTACTACGTTTCTGTATTACTGCCACCCTCTGTCACTTTATTTTGCTTGACCCCTTTCTCTTATTTTATATACCGTCTATTTTTTTTCGCTTTCGTAACTACCCTTTTATCTCTGCTTATTAACAGTCAATGGTAATCAATTTTAATCGTTCTCTCCACTTTTTCTATATTGACGAAGATAGACAGCGAGAAGATAAGAGTTGTAATATTATTTAACCAGAAGCTACAGAGCGAAAGTGACAAAGAGAGAGAGAGAGAGAGAGAGAGAGAGAGCAGAAAAGGACTAATTTTGGATTTTGTTTTTTATTTTTTAAATTTAATTGATTTTGCAAACTGATGTTGTCGTGACCCGGATTCCCCACTAAAAAACCCAGATGTTCTTAAATTGACGATCGATCTTCACATTCCACATTCGGATTCTAGTGTCTGATTCGCTTAGAGACCCGACCCACTTCTCTGAATGAAGTATAGTAGTAGCCCTGGTAAAAGGAAGGCCATTCCATTTGGTCTCGTTTTTTCTGCTGACGTCACAGTGGTGCTAAGCAAATAAAGAAAATGCTTCGAAGAGAATGGTTACACACTACCCAGGGACATATAGCGGTGGTCAATTCTGTCTGAAATCATCTTTGATTTCGTAATTGTTTGGTATTTAAAAAAGGATACTGATGGTTTTGTTCATGTTGTTGTCAAAGTGGAGTTCCGATAGTTATTTGAAATATAAAAGAAATCATTTATGCTAATATTCAAGATGGATACTTAAATCTGTATTGGTATTAAAATAGTTGTATTTTTTTCCTAAAATCTGTAATATCTTTTTACACAATAACAGGTCTGCATAACATAAAACGTTTTATTCATCCTGATAATAATTAAAATTTATTTTTGAACGTATATAAAATTGAACTGTTATGCCTACCTGTCAACACTTGTTCTGATGATACACTGCATCATTTCTGTCCCCAGTCAGTGAAAGATAAATCCTTTTCGACAGAGGCAATTTTTATTTTTGTCTTAATCAAGAATGCCCCTTTTTGAAGAGCTGGATCTTCCTCACATTAAAAACAGACCCCGTGCCTAACTCTGTCCTCGTGAGGAGGAAAGTAAATAGGGACTAGAAAATTCCGTTAAAGCTTGTTTCTTTTTATATAAAAAGAATGTTCAAACTTTATTTTTGTGCCAAAAAGTTCTTTGTATGTAATACAATTCTAAAAGAGTGCAAATATGTTTGGTGCTTGAAAAAAGACAATGATTAAAACATATAGAAAGAAAGTCTGGTCCCTGCAAATTAGAAAATACCTTTTGTTACACGTGCCAGGTTATATAAAATACCTATCCTGTTGTCCATGTTTCGACAATGAGATATTGGGTTTCGTATTCAACCGCCGACAACAGAGTTCCACCACCTGTCCGCCTTCCATATCAATTCCAGGTGAATGTAACATTTGTTTGTAGTTTGTATTTTTTGTCTCGAAATCAGGCAAAAAACTGGATCATGTGTTTGTGGAAATATGTATATGTATATTCTCGATCACCTATTGTACGTCGGTAGTTGGCATCATTGCCTTCCAAATGTTTCACGAGGGAAAATCTATTTCTCACTGTAGTTATCAATAAAAATCGATCAGATATAAAGTAACCCTCATTCAGCAAATATCTTTATTAGATTTCAATTGGAAATGAATAAATGGATGTACAAAACATTTTCAAACATTGGAAAAGAAATATAAGCTTATATAATTATTTTATTTTACAAAAATGTGAAATAAATATTAAATTTCTTGAATCTGTTCAGGAAATATTAGATTTTTTTTGGAAAATGTTTAACATTGATAAGTTTTAAAAGATATGTTCGCTTTCGAGGAACTTGTTAGAAAAATAATTTTGATATGGTCTTAAGGGATTTCAATTTTATTAAATATATAATATATTTATTCCTGAGCTTCTGAATACGATCATCACTCGAAAATCTCTAGCGATATAGAATCTGAGTTCAAATAGTAATGGAAGTAATGTTTTAATTTCCGTTTATTTGTCGAGTGAAAGTTTAATTTTTGACGAAACAACGACTGGAAGATAATAATAACATTATTCGTAATATTTAAGACATTAAACTGCAGATTAGTGAGTAATTTTTAAAACTAATCAAAAACAACTATCAAGAATTACGGATATTTTTGTTTACAATGAAAAGATAAAACAAATACAAATGACAAGTTAAGTTTATATGCGAATTTAATCATTCAAGATGGCTGTTTATTAGTCGAAAGTCTTTAAATTGCCGATTAAAAAGTAATTCCAGGACTTGTAGAATTAAGAACACTCCTCTTTTCCTTTTTGCGTTTCCAAAGCTAAAAATGTGTTTAGATGAAAATTTCACGTTTCAATAAGCAAATGTTAGCTTGCACTAATGCCCTCTATAGCTATTTTTATTTGAACTATCCTAAAACAGACAAAAGGCTATTTTTACGTCTCTTTTCTTTAAAAGAAAAAAATATTTTGGGTAAAATGTTAGGAACTTACTCGTGCAGCGGGGTGAAGCCAGCGAAGACAGTTACTTGAATTAAGTGTTTGTTAATGGTAATTTAGCAGATCAGGAAAACGTAGTATATATTTTCCGCCTCATAACCTAGTTTCTGATGGCTGCCCCTAGATCGTCTCACCATAATTAAATTACTGAACCATGAGCCAAAAGTAGCAATGAAAACAGAACACATACACCCTAGTTTTGGAATTAAGACGGAAGTAGAGAAATCCCATCAGTAATTTGCTAATCAACAGTCAGTAATGGACAGTCTTAAAATACATTCTTTCGAAGCATTAACGCTGATCGTCTGTGATGCACTGTCACCATTGCCGATTTCGAGTAATTCGCATCATATCGGCACCAGCAGCTACCCTGATTGCAATAAAATCATAATTTAGCAGTTAAAAAGTTACTCTTTAAATATAAGCCCTCTAGTCAACTTCGGCTAATGGAAATTATCATTCAGTAATAATCTAATGATTTTAAGAACTGTAACATCGGTTTAAAATCAAATGGTATTTAAACATAATCATGTCTAAATGATTCACAGCCAAACATTTTAATCAAACGAATTATCAGCGTGTATTAAGATTCAATTGTAAAAAAAAACATGAATGTAAAAGCAGCATGATAGCAACGTTGTCTGGATGTGTGTTACGTCATCACGATTGATCTAATAACCAAAATTACTGCAGATTTAGAATCGACACCTTCGAGCCTTATTCATGTCAGAAGTTCTTGAACCTATTTGAAAACTCATTATTCAACAAATTCAAAAGTACGTAAAATAACATTAGATCAAAACGTTCCAACATTTTAGCGTTCCCTTTTCCAAGCCGACCGAAGAACTACTTTTCATATCAAATCATCGTACGAACTTTGAAGAGAAAATATTTATCCCATTTTTTATTATTAACAAATGACAAAAAATGTTTGATAAATGTTCACTAATATATATATTTTTTTTACTTTGAAAAGAATTAAAAAAAATTATATTTACGTTTCTTTATGTTTCTATTGGATTGACATCTTCTTTTTTATCAACAACCATAATTCACTTCAACAACAAAAGCTAAAACTAGGGCCATTAAAAATCAGCTCCCAGAGACAGTCTAAAAAAGGCGCAAAAAGCCAAAAATGTTGATCACGTGGGGTGCTCGACACTACGTCGGGCAAACAACTGGTCAAACAATATAAAAGCAAACCGTGCAATAAAATCTGCCTCTTTTCGGACGCTTAACAGAGAATACAAGTTCGGCTACCCCTCGCTTTTGGGCGAGGGATGTCAGCGCGTCGACTGACTACTAAACACACACGTACACATAAACGCACACAAACACACACAAAGACTTATACTCCTATCATTCTTCAACGCACGCAACCTCACACTTCTGACAAAGACACCCACATACAAATATCTAAACGAATTATCAACTCTACGCTAGCACCCACATTCACACAATTCGACGTACTAACGCCAAGCCTCACACATGGCTACACTATGCACATACATACATACATACATACATACATACATACATACATACATACATACATACATACATACATACATACATACATACTCAGAAATCACATTCACACACTTCGACACTTGGCTATACTACGCACATACATACATATTCATAAATCACAGGCATGAACATTTATCGTTTCTTTAACTGAACACTTGAAATGAACACTTAATGCTCTGTCATTTGTAAATATATAAATATTTCGTGTTACTTTTAAACTACGTTTCATTCTTTCTTTCAACTTATGCATGCCTTATCTTTCATTCAACTTTCATACATGTTTTTCCATGTTTTATCTGTTTTTACTCTTTTAAACACATCTTTAACAATTCTAATGTAAGCGTGGATCTTAGCATATTCTCTAAGACACAATATCTTACTAAGCTAAGGTCTGTACCCCTACATTTCTTTATTTTAAACTATCAAATGTTACGGTCTTTAATAGTAAAAAGAAATAGACAGAAGATATCGCGGAAAATTTGTTAGGACGCAGCTTAGAAGAAATTTTTATCTTTTAAATAAAATTCGAACAAAGCTGAAAATTAATTTTAATGGTCATTAAAGAAAACTGCGACCTATTTTTCTAATGTAACAATGTTTATGACATATTTAAACAAGTTTTACGTTCTTTAACAGTGAAAAATAAAATGTAAGTAAAGCGTCGATGTATGGTTTTGGCAAAGAAAGGTTTAATGATCTCAGTGTATTTACGAGGTGAATTTGGGACGTTAAAACTAAGGAAACTCATAGGAATTGTAATCTTTACTAAAATAATTTGATAAAAGCTGCATAGTAATGTGTATATGCTTATTAAACGAAACTGTAAATGTTTTTTAATGAATCTATCTTTATTATGTATTAATTTTATTCCTCCTAATAAGATATCCCACTGTTCATGTTTTTTCAAGAGCATGATTTTCGAAACAGAGTACATTTTTGGCTACGTATTTCTACCTGTTTTTTTACTAACAAAAAAGTATATAAAAAATAAACTGTAAAAACTAATTGATAGTTTGTGACCTATTTGTGTTAAAAATCCAAAACAAATATTCCAGAAATCAGCGTGTATTCGTTTCTAGGTAAAAAGTAATTATACGATAGTTTCGAGCGAACATCTAACAAAAGAAAACAGGGAAATCTAATACGTGGCAAGAAAATGAAAAAAAAACCCCAAGATGTTAGCTTTTCCAGCGTTGGTATATAAATAATGTATTTTTAAATTTGTATTTGTTTCTGTTTATAATCAACGTTATGGTGTTTGTTCGACGATACAATATAAGTAGTGTTCATTGAAAATACTGTATCAGTAACGTATTACATGCTGAAGTTTATCGAATACTGTAGCAAGAACGTCTTGGAAAGTAAACTTTTAGAAAGTGTAAGAATTAAGTACTTGCCTGTAAGTATAGCAGGTGTCGAATGTGTTCGTTTAAACAGAATGCGGTTACTGTAAACCTATTGTAATGTTATCGGCTGGGTTAAATAAGTAGTAAGACGGAGAGAAGTATAGGATAAGTAACAAGGTTTATTGGCGGTCAAAATACATTCTAACTGAGTCATCGCCAGGGGCCGTAACTCGTCCCCTTACCGGTGAATCGTCGGTGCAGTAACACTACATCCCCCTTTCGGTTGTAAAGTTCTTTACAAGGACAGTCTTTTAGGTGGTCGAACTTGTCGACCGCTTCTTGTATATTTCCCTTGGTCAGGACCTCTGGAACTCTCTAGTGGGATGTTTCTTTGGGTACTGGGAAGATCTGTTGAGTCATCATCACAGCTATACATATATCCATATCGAGGGGAACATGGTAAGGTGTTTGCTTCCTGTGGGGAAGCTGGTTTCTCCGTTCCTTAGGCGCAGATTACTTTTGTTGCGTCGGTGTAGTCCTGAATCTGTCTTAACTAGGACTGACCTTGGTGACAGAGTTTTACTTACTACAGATGTACTGGTCTTAGGTATCTTGACCCAGACTGGTTGTCCTTTTTCAAAGGCAGGACGATCTTTAGCCCGATGACATTTGTCATAGTTTTGCTTTTGTCTGGCTTTGAGCCGGGTGTCTGCCTTTCTATGTTCCTCGATGTTTTGCTGATCAAATGAATTTCTTTGAGGAATGGTAGGGATCCGTGTTCTTAGTTTTCTATTCATTAACAGCTCTGCAGGACTCTTGCCGTGTTGCAGAGGAGTGCTGTGATAATTTAGCAGTGCTATGTATGGGTCACTTGCTTTCTTCAATAAGTTTTTTATTGTCTGAACTGCAAGTTCAGCTTATTCGTTTCCTTGCGGATGATGGGGGCTACTTGTGAGGTGCAGGAAGTCAAAAACATTTGAAAAGTTCCTGAATTCACTAGAACTGAATTGGGGACCGTTGTCAGATATGATTGTCTCTGGGATCCCATGCCTAGCGAATATTGATTTGCAATGCTCTATTACGCTGGCTGAGGTCGTTGTCCGTAAATGGGCTATTTTAATCCACCTGGAAAAATAATCGACAATCAGAAGATATCGGTGTCCCATGAATTCGAACAGATCCATTCCTATTTTCTGCCATGGATATGCAGGTAATTTGGTGGGTTGTAGTGGTTCTGGTGGATATTTTCGTTCTTTTTCACAGATACCACATTTCCCAACTTTGTCTGCAATTTGTTTAGAGAGGCCAGGCCACCACACACTTTCGCGAGCTTATGCTCGGCATTTGACAATACCTTGGTGTCCCTCATGTAGACGCTCTAGTATGTCTTTTTGAAGTATATTAGGAATGACAAGTCGGCTCTGGTACATTAGAAGTCCCTGGTAAAATGTTAGGTCCTGGTTGACAAACCAGTACTGTTTCAGTTCGGGGTCCCGTCTTGCTCTTTCGGGCCAGTGGTCCATCTCATAATATTTGATTACCTGACTGCAGACCTGGTAAGTATTTTGTTTTAGTCGGATATCCTCCAATCGTTTATCGCTCGCCGAAATATTTCCTATGACTGAGCGGATAAATGAGTCGGTCTCTGTCTCCTGCTGGATATCCTGTATAACGGGACTACTCCCAGGTGCTCGGGACAAAGCGTCTGCTGTTGTGAGGTCTTTTCCCGCTGTGTATATGATCTCATAGGAGAATCTCATTAACATCATGCGGAAACGTTGAATTCTTGGTGTCAATTCGTCGAGTCGCTTCGACTTCAACAGTGCCAACAGTGGTTTGTGGTCTGTTTCGACTGTGAATTTTGGCATTTCGACCAAGTAGTCCGCAAATTTTTCACAACACCAAGTGACTGCTAGTGCCTCCTTCTCAACCTGTGCATATCTCTGCTCTGTTTCTGTCAAAGTATAAAATACCGGTCTCCAGTCATTTTCTTGCTTCTGCAGTAGTACACCGCCTAGGCCATAGCTAGATGAATCTGCTGATACCCTTGTCGGCTTGTTGGAATTGTAATGAGTCAGTGCTGTTGCAGAACTCAGTTTCTTCTTCAGGGTCTGGAATTCTGCTTTCTGAGGCTCATCCCAGATCCATTCTGACTCTTTCCTAAGAAGCTCTCGGAGTGGTTTGGTGGTTTCGGCTAGATTCCTAGCAAATTTTCCGACCTGGTTTGCCATGCACAGTAAGCGTCGTAATTCGGACACATTCTCAGGTCTGGGCAAGTCCATAATTGCTGCTACTTTTTCGGGATCTATTTGTATTCCCTCTTTTGATATAATGTGACCTAGAAACTTTATGTTTCTGACAGAAAATACACATTTATCGTTGAGTGTAGCTCATGCAGACTTCATTTTCTGCAGTACTGCTTTTAGTCGCTGGTCGTGCTCCTGCTGGTTTCTTCCACTTATTAGGACGTCATCTATATCACAGATGACTCCTGGTATTCCGGACAAAATGTGTGTCATCTCCCTATGAAAGATTTCTGGCCCAGAACTTATCCCGAATGGAGGTCGTTTGAAACAGTACCTCCCATAAGGTGTTATAAATGTGGTAAGGACCTGCGATTTTTCGTGTAGGACGATTTGGTAGAAACCGTTCTTGCAGTCGAGCTTGCTAAACACGGTGGCTCCATCGAGCTCGGCCAGTAATTGGTCTGTGGTGGATTAAGGAAATTTTTCCCGTTTCACGCTCTCGTTTAGCTTGGTAAAGTCGACGCATAACCTAACTTTACCGTTAGCTTTTTGGACGGCGACTATTGGTGCACACCAATACGTTGGTGATTTGACTGGACGGATTATGTCCTCGTTCTCCAGACGTTTCAGTTCAACCTGAACCTTCTGTTTCATAGGCAACGGCAATCTTCTAGGGGTAGCAATGGAAAAGGGCTGAGCTCCCGCATCCAAACGTATCTGGTACACATGTTCCAGTTTCCCTAGGCCTGTGAACAGTTCTGGGAACTCTTTCTTATACTGGTGCCCTTCGCTTGTCACTCTATTAACTGCTTTCAGCAGGTTGAGGGCTTTGATTGCTGGTCCTCCCAGTAGAGGTTCTTGCAGACTCTCTATAACATAAAGGTCTTGTTGCAAGCTTACTTTTTCTGTGGCCAGTTTGGCCTTCACACATCATATGAGGTTTATCTCATGATGACCCGGTCCGTACAGTCTTTTGTTTGTGGGTTGGATGAGTGGGGATTTTTTCTTGAAGAACCGGTCCGGGATTACGGTCACATCTGCACCTGTATCCAGCCTAAAATTTATAATTTTGGTACAGGTCTTAGTGGTGACCTTAATTTTAGCCTGCCAATTTGTATTATCCTCAGTGGTGATTGTACCTATATTTTCGAGAGTGACAGAACCTAAAAAATGATTTTCTTCTTCCTCTCTTATTTCTCTAACCTTCACTTTATCGGTTCTGCAAAATTTTGCATAATGCCCTTTCTGCGAACAAATTCTGCAGCGTGCATCTTTTGCTGGGCAATCATTTCTATTGTGGAATGGAAATTTCCCGCAGCGTGTGCATTTGCTAAGCATTTTCGATTTCGGATGTGGTTGTTTGGTGAAGTTTGTCTTGTAGGTTCGCTTCGTAACCCGGTTGATTTGAGGATCCGCTGCATCGGCACCGGAGGAAATGGTCTGCGTCTGTTGTTTCGAAGTTTCGTAGGCTCTACCTATTTGTAGGCACTTGTCTAGAGTAAGCTGTTTATCAGACAGTAACTTTTCTCTGACGGTATCGCTTCGAACTCCGACAACGACTTGATCTCGAATAAGCCTATCCTGTAGCTGTTCGAAATTGCAGTTCTTTGCAAGTTGTCGAAGAGCAGCAATATAGGTCTCGATACCTTCCGATACTTCTTGCTTGCGAAGATGGAATGTATAGGATTCGTAAGCTTCGTGTGTTTCGCACACGAAAAAATCCTCAAACTTCTTCATCACCTTCTCTAGGTCCGTCTTTTCTTCCTCAGAGTTAAACTTCAACTCTTCATATATATCGTAACTATCCTCCCCGATAGTTGCTAAAAATACCGATGTCTGATATGAAGTATCTGCTTCTTTAGACAATCTACTAGCGATCGTATAATTGAGAAAATTTCGTTTAAATTTTCGCCAGTTATTAGCAACATTTCTAACGAGAGTCATTCGTTCGGGGCATGGTATATTAGCAGAATATTGCTTTATGTCCGTGTGAGGCATTTTTCAAAAGTATACGATATATATGAGAAAAAAAATTTCTATATGTTTGTTTGTGGGACCGTTTTCCGTAAGTCGTTTGTTTATCGATAGCAGAATTTTCTTTCTCTTAGAAATCCTTTGTTGTTCATACTACGGTATCCGATCTTTTACTTTGTTTTTTTGGTCTCCGCAAATTGTATCCCACTTCTGACACCATGTAATGTTATCGGCTGGGTTAAATAAGTAGTAAGACGGAGAGAAGTATAGGATAAGTAACAAGGTTTATTGGCGGTCAAAATACATTCTAACTGAGTCATCGCCAGGGGCCGTAACTCGTCCCCTTACCGGTGAATCGTCGGTGCAGTAACACTGCACCTATAATTATCAAGCGTCCAGAATTTCAGAATATACATTCCAGAACCATGGTTTGTGGCGGTGTGTTAAAAGTTTTTCGCTTCTATAAACAAATGTCTTGGTGTCGATGAGTTGCGCATTAGTAGTATATTTATAGAGTCCGAAAATGCTTGATAGTCTCTATTTCGAAGATGTTTTGGGAGAAGTAGTAATAAGATCAAAATAATTGTAATATTTTTTGTTAGAAATTGAAATGTAATTATTTTTCGTGAAACACGCATTAGGAATTATTGTTGCTTGTTATTTGTAAGTTGTAGCATATTATGGTTATGATGTAAAGTCTATAATCGTCAAAGATGAAGGGGAAAACAACTTATCTTTAAATATAAGATAATCTGTTTAATTGAAAAGAGAAAACACTCTAAAAAATAGTTAATTTTTAAGAAACTTGAATGATTTTAAATAAGTTCATAATTACGAAATGTTGATGTTTAAACATCGATTTTTGCAATAAGGGTTCTCAATTTTTCAAAATATCTTAATATAATATAACACTGACTGTTGCCAATTATAAAAGTACGACATCGATCAAAATTTTATAATTTGTGATTTTATATAGAATTTTGTATTATTATTGATATTAAGATTCATTTGACAATAACAAATGCATGAGGACACGTAATTTCATGTTTGAACACATTGACTGCTCTAAATAACATCTCAGACAAACAGTACTTCCGCCAGCACGTGTTACTGTTAGTGTTCACTGATTTTCAGTACATGCTTTATGTTAAAAATGTCTTTGTACAAAAAATAAGTATTATATTACTTTTAGTAATGTTTAAAGTTTATTTTATTCAGATTTTGTATCGCTATCTAGAAATCAGCAAAAACTATCGCATAAAAAAGGAGAAAACATTCTTTAAAAGAATTGTAGAAAACCGATAATTTTTGCCTACAAAAACATAATGAGGGAAAAAAGTATTTTTGTTCACTTTTCACCACCCATAGATATGTAAAATAGCACACGACAATGCTCATATTTGTGTAAACATGCCCCCCATCCCGCCGTAAAAAAGGATATTTGTACTTATTTCTCAAGATAAAGACAGACATTTTACTAGTTCGATTATTTAACTTTTAATACACTATTTTTCTTTAAAAAACTTCCTATAATATAACTTTATTTTTGGGAGATTAAAAATCACAATGAAATGAAAACAACTATACCCAATACTTAATGTATATGGAAAGTGATTACGTAGTAAGATTTTATGGTTTGCTTTGGAGGTCTGTAGTGTACACAGAAAAAAATTGGTCCGTAATATATGCCCCAAAAAGTAGTGGTTAAATAACGAAAAAGCACCGATATTTAATTAATCACTGCCTTTTGTCTGGGATCAAAGTGTTTTATCTGTTATGACACTATTCTTTATACTCGGTCAGTGAAGAAGAAGTTTTCCTAGACAAATGTAAATTTGATTTTTGTTCCAAGTCCCAATCCAGAGTGCCCCTTTTAGGTAGCTGGCTTTTTCTCACATTAAAAACCGACATTGTGTCTAACTCTACCCTTGTTGAGAGGCAAATAAATAGGGACTATCATTTGTGTTAAAAATATGAATTATGATATTTTATATAAAATAAGCGAAACATTCATTGACCGGTTTCAAGAAAACGGACGTTTAGCAAATTTGGATTAAGGACAATTACCACAGATATGAGAAAGAAGAGTCTCCTATATCGGAAGACAATGGATCCCCGTCGAAGACGTCATATTCAAGAAAGTTCAAACAAACACTGCTTTCATCCAGTGGCAAAGACACAACTGAAAACAATGAGTAGAGAAAGACAAGTGCCATTTAACCGCTTTCCTGCTCCTAGACTAGTTGCTCAATAAATGGAGTCTACACTACTATTTAAACCATGTTAAGAAGATATATAGATTTCCTAATCGTATTAGTGAAAGTGAGGCAGAAGCCTTTACATAGTCTACTCCCATACGAGTCGACACAAGGCAAAACGAAATTCAAATTAGTTTACAGATGTGGTAATAAAGATTGTAGATTTAGAAAATTCATTGTTCACAATAGTTGATTTTCTTTCTCTTTAAAACAATTAAAACCGATATTGAAACATACATACTGATATACTGATGAGTTTTATATGTGTATCTTTGTAGGTACACTTTACTGGTGGATGTTGATTATATTCATTGATTCATTCATTTTTATGAATCGGATGATTCTATTGTTGGCATTCGTTCCCCCGATATCTTTCTAGTTATAATTCTTTTTAGAAAGACATCAGGTACTTACGTGAGAGACCACGGGAAGGTTGCCTGCCAACAGTGAAAGTGTTTTTGTGGAACGAACTGGATTCGAACTTGGCACACCCAATTTGTCAGTCTGTGTCGTTAACCACTAAGTCAGCGCCACCATCCCGTTGAATATATTGATTGATTAACAGGAGCCATGGACAATAGATTAGAAATATAAGAATATTTGATTCAATAATGAAAGTGCTTACAAGACAAGAGAAGATAATTAGTGCATTAATTGATTATGTAACATGTTCTATTCATTGAGCTATATGTGCTTTTTATAAGTATCCTTTGTATCTGGATGGCTGTTTATAATTATCCATCTACGAGTTCTGCTTGACTTTGATTGAGTGTCTGAATTTAATTGTTCCGATAGATTTGTGTTTGTGTTATTTGGTAACACATCATTTAGTATAGTGGAATGCTATATATTTCCATATGAGTGTTGTGATGATTTGTTTGTCTTTATTCAATGTCGTCAATTTCGTTTAATGTATCAGCCATCTTTTGCAATTATTCGATTTGAAATAGGTTTATGTAGTTTTTGCAATCCTTTCTACTTTATAATGAGTAGTCAATCGTATGCGTACATTATCATTGGGTCTAAGTGTACGTTTTTCATGTGTTTATTGTTGTTGATGTAATATGAGGATTGATTTTTTTGTTATATTTAATGTTTGGTCTATTTGTACATACGTTTCTGTTCATGAGACGTTGGGCTGGTGAATATCGATTTTAGTGGGGTTGTACACAGTACTAGTAACTACATTCGACTGTAGCTAATTTGGACTGGATTATATGTTCAAAATCCTATTGTTTCGAAATTATTTTGAACTGATATGATTTCAATTCAGGTCATCCATCGGATATAATTATCTGAGAAATTCCAAATTTGGCAAATGATGATTTAGTAGGCTGTTTGATTGTCGGATTCCAAATGTAGAATTTGCTATATGTCAAATGAAGTTGATGTGTAATCCATTGTTATTACAGATGATTGATTGAATAAAATGTCCGTTTCGATTTTGATCCACGATTTTGTACATATTTCATCTCGAATTGGTATTTCACTTGATTATTTCTATAATCTTTGTAGATTGGACAATTGCTGATCATTTCGTTTAGTTGTGAGTTGATTCCACGCAAATATGTACATTCTCTATACGTTTTCTGTGCTTAAATATCTAATGCTTATGTTTTTTGGAAATATTATTCTAGAGTACGTTATTAGTAGTCGTTTGCTTTTTTGATTTAATCTCGAATTGAAGTATACGATTTTGTTTTAGTAAGGGGTCCCGTCTTAACAAAGACAAACACCACTCAGGGATAAGGGTTAATGAGATCGATGTATTGACAGTTGAATGATGAATATTATAAAAGGATCGAAGATGATGAAAAGCATGAGCAGAATTTGATTGCTTATAAAGACTGTTTATGACAAGTATTTGTCAACATCGGATTCGGCGGCGACGATGTTGTAGTCTGCACGGGAACAGTTCCATGCTAATTCTAGTGATGATGATCTCTTCTCGTTTTCGGGCCATTCATTTTATATTAGTTGCAAATCTGGATCAGTTGCACTGGCTACATTATATTCTTCTAATTTACTATCCCACATTTGGAATGACTTGATGCGTAAATGAATTCCATGTCTTCTTTTGTGTATTTCCGGAATATTGCGTGGAAAATATGATCGTGATAATACATCGGCAAAGATCGCTACTTTGCCTGATATAGAGTGGCTATCAAAATTATACTGTTGCAATGTCGATATGATTCTTAGAATTCTAGTTGGTACTTTTATTTTTTATTTTTCGGATATTTGTCATAATGGCTTGTGATCACTTTTAATTTGAAAGAAGATACTTTACACAAATTCGTGAAATTTGCTGTATTCAAAAACTAATTGAGTTTTCCCTTTCAATTTACTCGAGACTGTGGTTACCTTTTTAGGAAGAAGCTTTTGGTTGTAAAAGTGTAGAAACTGTCTGCTATTGATTCTCTATTTAATCCTGTTTTTTTATGGAAGTTGCTCAAGAACAGGGAATGAAGCCACTTGATATAAGGAGCTAATCATAATAATAATAAAAGAGAGGAAGATAGAATCATTTCAAGACAAAGAAAGCCTGAAAGAGACCCCGCTATCAGCATTCAACCGGTGGACTCGAAACAGGCTAGCTAGCTAGGACTAGGACAGATATGGGCTATAAGGTTGGTTGAGAAAAAGTCTACCCCCAACTTGTTGTGGCTGACCAAAAACCGCTGATTTTATTGTGACACCATCACCATAATGTAAGGTTTATTTTTTTTTAAATCCTTAAAAGGGGCAACATACCGTTTCCTTGTGTTATTCAATAGTAATGGAAGGTTGAAATTTGTTTGAAATCTTTGATAAAATGAAGACGCAGCGAGACTAATTAATGTTAATAATATCTGTTGTGGTTGTTAAAATGATTATAATATTTTTTCTTGGAGTAGTTGACGTAATTGTTGTATTATATGAGAAGAATTTGCTAAGAACTTGCATATGTAATTTGTCATATCTAGTAATTTTTCAAATCTTCTTTTCATTATGCTTATCGCATGTGTATCATAGCATAAACTGGGAATTTTCTGGTTTCATTCCTTTATTAGTTAATAAATGTTTTATTCAATTTCAAACCATTCTTTTTCAAATTCTGTCAATTTCTTTTAGTCTTAGCACAATGCCACCTGTTATGGTTATCTAAAGTTTTGGACGACATGATTACATAGTTCTGTTTATTTTTGCATCATTTGATATATTTTATAAACACGTAGTTAGTGTTACCATTTATTTTCTCTACTATTACAAGTGAATTGATCCGTTTTTACATGGGTAATATGTCTTACCTTTTCCATTTCGTCGAGTTCGGCTTGAATTGTTTTTAAATTTAAATTAGAAATTTTCGCGGCGGGTGAATTGTTGGAAATATTTTTCATCTACTGTGAAATGATGTGTGTATGATAATTTGCCAAATTCAACAAAACACTTATACTCTACTGTTGGCAGATGGTTTTAATACAAATCGATGTGAAATATACTTTGTATGAGATCACGTTCTTATAAAATACATGTGTCTACTACATGTGTTGAGTTTGTTTTTACGACAATACATCTCGCTACAATATTAGAGTTTTTGTATATAACGTCAGCTGCACACTTGCCTATTACCTGTTTTCTGATATGCTCTTAATTTTGTTTTGTGTCTCGTTTAGTTTTCGCAGTGGTTTTAACTTGTACTTGTTAGTGAGACTCTTATTTCGACTACACGTACAATTTTATATTTATTTCTAGTTTTGTATTTATGTGACATTTCCATCTTCCGTTTCTTCGTAAAATATGCATTAAGTTTCTTTACAGACTTTAACTGCACACTTAGAACATATAATGTTTAGAACATTTACTGAAAAAAGTGTGAGTTTCCGATTATTTATTGAATTATTGTTATTTATATTAGAAGTCCCGCCATATTTGTTTGCTCGTTTATTTATTTCTCTTTTCTCATGGTAGAAAAATACTAAACAACAATAAGTGGATGATGTCCGTTTTGGCGGTTAAAAGACCAGATCCGTACAAAAATAAAATCATATTCATTATGTTACAGTCTACTCAAATTAGATCTATTTAAGATTCAGGCTACACAATGGAATACACTACTGGAGATGAACACATCGATGAAAAAAATGAAAATCATAAAAACTATCTATTTAGAGTTCTGCACATCTCTTCTGTTCTTTAAAGAAAATAACTAGAGAAAATGTGGATTAAAGAACCAATGCCTAGGGGTTTCTCAAACGAAAGGAATTGACAAAATCTGCCCAGTCAGTGATCAGATGATTTCGAATACGTAGGGATCTTTAGCTACCCAAAACCAGTTCACTACCCTACACCCGAAGACATAGACTCATGACAAAAAATGGACAAAAAATAACTCTCGGATCCATACTCTAACTAATTCAATTGAAAGCAGAGACACAAAAAGTAGCTCACAGAGACGAGAAAACAATTGAGTAAATAAACAAAAGGTAAAACTCCGTTGCCTTTAATCAGACTTGCATCGATACACATACATACACACGCGCATATATATATATATATATATATATATATATATATATTACCGTGTGCTATTTTGGAAACATCAGTTACGTATTTTAAAGTTGAACTTTAAATTTAGAACAGGGAATGGACGATTCCAAGTGCGGATAACAAAAGATATATTACAAAATGTATTTGTTTAAATTACAAAATAATGTCAAAATGACATAACAATATTTCTGACTCAATATTATAAAAGGCAATTGATTCTTTCAAAAATGAGGAGATATTTGGTATATCCAAATATTTATGAAACCTTCATGTGATAACATAATAGAATCATTCTCTTTTCTCTATCTCTTTTCTTTCTTTCTCTTTTCTCATCCACCCCTCTCTTCCCATCTGTACCGTCTTTTCCCTTTTCTTGTAATCAATTATGTCATTTTCTTCCTTCAATTAGTTCCCTTAACATTAACCCTTTATTTAATTTATTCGATCTTCCTCCTCTCTCCACATAAAATATTAATGAATATGAAAAGTGTGTATCTTTACAAGATAATATTCTCCGAGTTTCATTAGTATAATAAATAACTTAAAAAAAACAATATCACTTACATCTCTTTAAAAAAAGTTTCTTTTAAATAAAGATTTCTCAATTTCAGGGAATCTTTTAGATGTGTTGGCTTTTCGTTTTATAACTTATTTTCTTTTAATATGAGATATTTTAGAGTATTTTTCCAGTAGTCAAATAGTTGTGAACTATAAACTAGTATACTAGAGGACTGAAAATGACTAAAATAGCATCGTGATATAAAAAGCAACGCCAAAACATATCTGTATCTATATAAAGTTAGGTATGTTTATATGTTTATATATTTGTATGTACATGATTAATAATTAAACTAATTTAGCGATCATTATCAATTTTGGAACACAGCTGCTAGACCTAATGATGGGTAAAGTAGGATATATTTAGTTTACTTTAGGTTTATGTAAAGGGGATACAAGTTGGAAAATTCAGATACCTTCAATTTTTCTGAAATCTTAACAATAGATTTTATACATCAATTAATAAATATTCTCCAAATATCTATTCTTTTACAGTACTTTCAAAAGCTTTTAGGGCGCATAATATGGACACTACCTCATATATGAAAATTAAAATATTTCAGATTTGCATTGAATTTAATCAATAGTCATTAGACACCAATTAAGAAATATTCCGTGAATTTCATTTTATTAAGACCTTTTTAGTTTAAGCTTGACATTTTTGACATTTTTTAGAATAAAAAATGGAATAGATTTTGATCAAACTTGAAATAAGGATTCTAGACATACGGTTTAGTATCATTATATCTTGATTTTAATCTTTGCAATAGGACATAAATTGGTGCAAAACTGTTCGGGGAATTAATTTTACCTGCTTTAGGACACTTACTCTAGTTCACTATAAAAGTGATTAGTTTTACAAAGTACTGAAGATTTGATTGAAATAAGAAAAAATACTGGTTTTGGTAATATTTAAAAAATCTGATAATTTTGTTAATATTTTAGATTATTCGCACTTTTTTGAATTCGGAGGTATCTAAAGAGCATTTAAAACATTTTCACGCTGCTAAGCGGAAGTGAAACTATAATCGCTTACTGTCTACAAGTTAATAAGCGCAACACGAAAGAGCCATAGTTACAAATTGCACCGAATGCTAACTGATAAGGGAAAGTCTTTTAGTTCAATGGTTCTTTTATGAATGCGATGACGTATGAACATCTTAAATCGTTTGCTTTCACTTTAAATAAATTTTACGCAGTTGTTTATTTTATCAGATTTCCTTGTATATTTTGTGTCTCAAAAGACGCGATACTAATAACTAGCCCTTTGTATGATCGTGATAAGATGAGGTGAATACTAACATTGCCTGGTATGAATAGACCTTAGATTTGTGAATAAGAAATCTTTCATAAAATATGGGTCGTCACTGATGTATGAAATTCTACTATAGGTCACAAGATGATGCCATCCAAGAATAAATATAAATGGTGTCACAACTAAGTTATAAACAACGCCAGGTCGGGCGGTCGGGCGGTCGGGCGGTCGGTTTTGTTCATCAAATCTAGAGTTTGTGTTTACACTATATTAACCGAGAGAAACTTAGCAAATTGATAAGAAAATGTAATTTCAGACTAAAATGATGAACGGACGGGTCGGCCAAATGACGGGCAGAGCCTCTTAGAGAGATACGGGGAAGCGTCTAATAAACGGTTTTATTACGCATGATTCTCATTGCTTTTATTTAATCAGTCCGTTTAACGATGAACATGCTATTTTGTTGTATTATTTGGATTATTCAGACTACTGTTGTTCAACTTGGATGTTATTCTCACAACGTTTCGGCTGATGTAACCTCCGACCATCTTCAGTTGCGTCTCGTCAAACGGAATTTCAAACGGAACTCTTTTTTTAATCCATAGATGTAGCTTGCTTTCGTTCCGTTAGCCATGACCGGGTAGGTGTCTTAAGTAATTTGTAATAGTATTCTTAGAATCGTCCGTACTGAGAATTGACCCTTTAGCCCCTAGAAGACTGTCACTTAGAATTGATTATTACTTGGCATTTTATCACTGCACAAATTCCCGTGTTCGACATAAAGATTCCCGAGTTCGACAAGACGCGCCTGAAGAAATTTGGAGGTTACATCGGCCGAAACGTTGTGAGAATAACATTCAAGATGAGAATAGTAGTCCGAAAAATTCAAATAATACAAATTATCAATCCTCATTTAAACAATTCTGAAACATGATTTCTTTTTGTTGTTTTAAATACGTTGTTTGGTTTATATTGAGGTTTAAATATAGTGATGAAAGGAAGGGATAATTATTTAGCCGAGACTGTCTTTAGGCGGGAAAGCAACAAAAGGGGCAAGAAGAAGACGTTACTTAGAAGCGTATCACTTCGTTGAAAACGAATTTCAGGACATTTCAAAAACTATCCTTTCGCTAGTAATTTCTCATGCCGACTGACGAATCTCGCGTTCTCACATCTCTCGTCTGACGTCATTTCTGTTGAGCTTTTGTTGTCATACTAACCGATTGCTCCCAAACGTCAACGGCCTGAACCCTGCCGGCCCTTTTGTCTACAATGCATCCTATTTACGTGTTTAATCCCCTACAAAAACACGTCAATATTTATCAATTGAAGAAATTTCTTTTTCTTTTGATGTTTTCAATCCTTTAGGGCGTTATAAGCATGGATCGAAGCTCCATTAGTATCTGGGGCTTTATTAGATATCATTCATTTTTAAATATTAATTTCTTATTACTTCCTTTTTCTGAGTTGGAACTGATATACTGAGAAATAACCTTTTTGACAAATCGTCTCCCTTGAAGTATCCAAAATGCTAAAAGACGGATTTTGTTTAAGGTAGATTAAATACGAAGATGTCTGCATCGTGGTTAATGTTCAATAAGCATAAGTCATAAGTCTAAACATGATCTTTAGTCAATAGAACAGGATTAATAACTTTATCATCATAACTTGCGTTTCAACCATTATTTCTGATTACCCCTTTTTTGTAAAATGAATTCAAACATGTTACTAATTCAGATGCTTTTTATTTGGAGACATTAAAAGTATCAATTCATTCTGTAAAGCATTGTTGTGTTGTATGTCCGGAGCGGGTGTACCGAAAATGTCACCTACCAAGAATAAACGTACTTCACAAAGACACACACCTGGCCCGAAGAAACAACATGATTTATCGTCGAAAATAATTAGTTGTTGATTGAGTCTAAACGACCTGACTGGATGAAACGAACACTATCTATTGTCAGAAATAAAATAATTATTGATTGAGTCGAAACCACCTGCGAAGTTTACCCTCATACAAAGGTCAGCAGCAGATGGAAATATTCCGTTGCAAAATAAACGCTCTAGGGGCGTGGCTACGTTGACAGCGAAGGAGAAATCCTAGAATGAGTATTTGCAGGTGGATGCGTGAGTGTCATAAATTATTATATAATATTATCTCGATTGGGTCAGAGAAAGCTTCAATGTCAAATTCCTGTGCGCGTGTCCTCCTTCATCACTAACCCGCAATCGTTCACCGCCACCGACACAAATATATATCATTATATTTTTATATATCAATGTCGTCGTCATTCTTTTAAGCACAGCAGACATACAATAGTTGTTGCAGTAAGCAAAACACACGTAGTTTTGCACTATGACTTGAATCCTGATACATGTATTTAATCTATTTCTGATCTGAAATATATTAGCTATTATATTAATAACTCAATTAAAGTTAGAGTATTTATCAAAGGGTACTTTTGTATATTGAGAGACGAGGGAGGGGAAACCTCATGTGGCTGTGATTTCACAGACGAAAAGAAATCTTTCACAGTCTTTTTACGCGGCTAGACTTCAAGTGTCCTGAGAAGTTCATAAGGTAATCTCGGCATGAGGTACATTGGGTTAATCTAACTGGCGATTATTATCATGCTTCACGAAGTCTTTTATTTCTGGGTCGAAAACACAAATAATAAGAGTTGAACCATGAAACTGCATTGAGTATTCTTTACCATCGACCCAGCTGCAACACACGTGGTAGCCAAACAAAGATGGCCGAAAGTAACGAGTTTTAGAGTCTTTTTATTTTCATGCCAATTGATCTTAATGTGATAGACACTATCCCTATATTCAATGGAATTTTATATTTATTTTGTTATAACTGTTGCTAAAATCATCTTTCGGAGCTATGCATAATGAACCAATACCTAACATTACATCTAAACTTTGCTCCACTTCATTTACGTCAAATATTTCACCAAAAAGGTCCGTGTAAGTTTTTATTGAGTTCATGATAACAGTTACTCAAGTATTTGAGCAGGAAGAATACCCTGAAACTATAGATCCACAGTTTTCTCTGAAATATTATTGGGGTCATTTGTTTCCCATAAAGAAAATATAGATAGTTGCATAAAGAAGACATACATTCCGTCAAGAAATTTCGAAGCAGATCCCTTCACGCAGTCTATCAATTTCAATATTGTTCATAAATCGTATTTTATCCACACCCGAGAAACCATAGACACGAATATTATTGCTTTTGCTATGTAAAATACTAATTCATAATGTAAACATATATTAAGAGAAAAAAAAGCAAAGCAAAAAATGGGGGTGGGGTGGGGCGGTGGAAATTGGGGGGGGGGGTGAAACATTTTTTTGTCAACTAAAGATATTTTATTGGATTGGGGAGAGTAAAAAAAAATGTGGGGTAAATTAGGGTGGGGGTGAAAAAGAAAAATTTTTACTTTGAGAGTAAGAAAAAAATTTTTTTTGGGGGAAAATCTTTTTTTATTACTAAAAATATTTCATTGTATGGGCGAAGGTAGAAGATAAAAAAGTTTGGGTGGTACAATTTTGTTTTCTTACAAACATAAATATTTTTAGGAAGGGTTGTTGGGGTGGGTGAACATTATTTTTTTGCGGGGGAAAGTAATTTCTTTTTTTCCTGTTTTTTGTCAATTTTTTTTCTTTTGACTTTTTTGATGTTTTGTGATGGCTTTTTGGTTTTTATTTGTTTTTTTTTGTTTTTCATGTTATTTGTCAAGGCTTTTTCTTTGTGCTTTGGCGTCAATTTTAATGTTTTTTTAAAAATCTTTTAAAAAAGGTTTTTATGGTTTTTGTCATTTTTTTTCGTTTTTTTGTGCTTTTTGGCTATTTTAAACAAGGCACCTGATCGAGATACAGCCGTGTATGGACGCGTCAGGCAATTATTTGTCGAAGTGTAAGGGTAGTGTAGTATCTGTTCTATTGTTATGATACCATCCTTCCAGGCATTACCACTTCCTTTTTAAAGAGGTGTGGAGTTAGTGTAGTATCTGTTTTGTTGTCATTATACAATCTTCCCAGGCATTAACTCCTTCTTTTTGAGAGGTGTGGAGGTGATGTAGTATCTGTTCTTTTTCCAACTAGCAAAAATATGCGACCGGAGGCTTGTGCAGTATACCGCCCCTATGGAATACGTTTTTAGGAGGCTTGTGCAATATTGTGCCTCTATGGAATATGTTTTTTTTTTCTTCTTCTTCTTCTTCTTCTTCTTCTTCTTCTTCTTCTTCTTCTTCTTCTTCTTCTTCTTCTTCTTCTTCTTCTTCTTCTTCTTCTTCGGGGGCTCAAACGCACCATATGGGTTCTTTGATATGACAGAGGCGCATTAATGTGAGTTCTTTTTTATGATAGTGACGCTACATGAATGAACTTGATTTTTGTTCTTTGATATAACAGAAGCGCCTTAATATAAGTTATTTTTTATGATAGTGACACAACATGAACGGACATATTTTGGTTCTTTGATACGACAGGGGCGCATTAATATGAGTTCTTATGTATGCGCACCGGGGCGGGGATAGGCACTTATATAGTATGTGCACCATGGCAGAGATAGGTGCGTATATAGTATGCATACCGGGGCAGAGATAGGTACGTATATAGTATGCGCACCGGGGCAGAGATAGGTACATATATAGTATGCACACCGGGGCAGAGATAGGTACGTATCTAGTATGCACACCGCGGCAGAGATAGATACGTATAGTGTATGCGCACCGGGGCGGAGTTAGGTACATATATAGTATGTGCACCGGAGCTGGGATAGGTACGTATATAGTATGCGCACCGGGGCGGGGATTGGTACGTATATAGAAGGCACAGACAGAGGTGGTACTTTTAATCAAAATATGTCATACTTTTGCCCTGGGCAACGGAAGAGGAACGGTGGGGAAGAGACAGCTTATGCTTAAGGCAACAGGGAGAAGGTAGCAACGGGGAGAGGGAGCGGTGAAATGACTCCACCAGGGACGTGAGAGCCCCAAGAAACGCCGGGTAGCCCTGAAATAATTATGCTCCGCCATTGTTTTCACTAAAGTGTACATACGAAATATCGGTGCTTCTGCAGTATAGGGTACAGAGGAAATATCGGTGCTTCTGCAGTCTAGGGTACATAGTAAATATCCGTGCTTCCGCAGTGTACGGTACATAGGAAATATCAGTGCTTCTTCAGTATAGGGTACCTAGGAAATACCGGTGATTCTGCAGTATAAAGTACATAGGAAATATCTGTGCTTCTTCAGTATAGGGTAATAGGAAATACCGGTGCTTCTGCAGTATAGGGTACATATATTCTTCTTTATTTTTTATTGTTTATTTCTATTTTTTGTTTATTTTATTTAATTTTAATTCTGATGTTTTTATATTTTTGATATTTTTGCACTTAAGTAATCTATATTATCCAAAATCACAACACCTCACCCTATAATGATATGATTTTGGTACTTCCTGATAATTATCACTTGTTTATATATAGAATTAACTATTGCATTTACATACGCTGTATTTAATTAGTTGCTTGCCTTTATGGTACTTATCTTGTAAGTTCATTGTATTAATACTAGAACAGGTACAAATGTAAGCAAATTGAACTGAGATAGATAGGAGCGATAATAAATGATATAAGCACTTTAGTTTTAATTATAGAAATATCGATATTTGTGTACATATCTACGTGTGTGTGTGCATGCATACAAATGTCTGTATGCACATGTATATGTGTGTGTATGTGTCTGCGTGTATATTTATGTTATGTGTGTATGTATATGTGCATGTATCTGTAATGGTGTATATGTATATACTTGTATGTATGTGTGTGTATGTGTATATATGTGTACATAACGGTATGTATATATACATATGTAGTAGTGTATATGTATGTGTATATAAGTATGCGTATATATATGTATATATATGTATGTGTATGTATGTAAATGTATACATGCGTGTATGTGTATTATAGTGAATAAATGTAGACAAATAAGGTTCAAGATGTATGCGTACGTATGTATATGGATACTTGAACTAATATCTTATATGTATGGGTACGTTTATACAGGTGTAAAAGTTGTATATTTTATTTTTATATTTATTTCGTGTGTACGTATGCGTAAGTTAATGAGTATATTTATATGTCACTGTGTGTAGTTATGCATGTGCTGTATGAACATGTCCATGTATGTGGGTAGATATTTTTATATAGACATATGTATATGATATCCTAGTATGTGAGAGTATAATTAAACTATTAGTAGTACAAGCATTTACTCATGTATGCATATATGTGAGTAGGTATGGATGGAGGTACATTCTATAGTGATGCATATGCATGGATGTAAGTCTGCACACGTGTTTATAACGAGTTAATTAAAAAACCCATTAGAATAATGACAAAAGAAGCACATATATTTATATATACAGGGTTTTTCAAAAGTCTTGGGAACATAACGATTTTTAATAACTCAAAAACTATTAGGAGTTGAAAAATGAAATTGGTACCGTTGGAAAGGTTACAGTTTCAAGTTTTGTGGGGAATCTTCAAAGTTGCTCAATATGAGCACCATTCGTCACACGGCAGACATCTAGTCGATAGTCCATTTCCTGCCAAACGCGTTCCAGCATCTTGACGTCAATGGTTCCCACAACTGCCGTTACTCGAGCCTTTAGTTCGTCAATATCTCTTGGAAGGGGCGGCACATAGACTTGTTGCTTGACAAAGCCCCAAAGGAAAAAGACACACGGGGTAAGATCTGGAGAGCTAGGAGGCCAGGGCATGAGAACGTCATCACCTCGCCCAGATCTCCCAATCCATCTACCAGGCAGCCTTGTGTTAAGAAACTGCCTTACTCTAAGACTCCAGTGTGGTGGTGCACCATCTTGTTGAAAAATGAAGTCATCAGATTCTGCTTGTTCCAACTGAGCCATTAACCAGTCTTCCAGCATGTTGAGATAGGATTCACCAGTGATAGTTGCCTCTTCAAAGAAGAACGGTCCATAGACACCTTTCTTGGAAATTGCACAAAACACGTTCACTTTTGGTGAATCTCGCTCGTGCTCAAGAAGTTCATGAGGATTCTCAGTACCCCATATGCGAGTGTTATGCTTGTTAACTTTGCCATTCAGATGGAAGGTCGCCTCATCGCTAAAAACAAGCCGGTCATCAAAGCCGTTATCTTCCAACTTCTCTTGCATTGCAATGCAAAAGTCACGGCGAAGTGGCTTATCAGTGTCCTTGAACTTTTGGACCAACTTGAGCTTGTAAGGTACCATTTGCAGTCGTTTCCTTAAGACACGCCAGACAGTTGCTGGAGCAAGCTGAAGTTCCCTGCTGGCTCTTCTCACTGATTTACAGGGGCTCCGCTGAAAGGCTGTCCGAACTTGCTCAACTGCATCTTCTGAAGTTGAAGGGCGACCTGTTCGCTTACTTGGGCACAAACACCCATCTTTCACAAATTTAGCATGCCATCTGACAATGGATTTCCTTTCAGGGGCTTCTTTTTTAAATTTCCTGCGAAATGCACGCTGAACACATGTCCACGATTCAGTCTTTGCAAATTAGAGGACGCAAAATGCCTTGTCTTGTTTAGAGAACGCCATTACTGCACCTGGAAAGATAACATTAAAATCATTAGTATGACCAAAAACTTGATTAAGCAAGCTTTAAAATGGCACCAGTTTCATTTTTCTACCTGGAATAGTTCATGAGATATACGCATTTGTAATGTTCCCAAGACTTTTGAAACACCCTGTATTGTAATATATTATGCTGAAGCAATCAGTGGAAAAAGAGATGTATCCATGGGCTGTATGTGTATGCATGTATATATATTTGTGAGTGATGTTGATTTTTGTAACTATAGGTATGCGTGCGTCTATGTATGTGTGTGCATGTGTGTATATGTATATATATGTATATATATATATATATATATATATATATATATATATATATATATATATATATATATATACGAATATGTTGATATGTATGTATATGTGTATATCCGTCTATGGATATATGCGTATATATTTGGGTTTGTTTTATTTTATATATGTATATATCTATGTGTGTACGTGCGTATCTAAAGATTTGTGAGCACGTGTGTATTTTATATGAAGATCAGATATTCATGCTTGAAAATGTAGGTATGTAAATTATAACTCTGAAGTGTTAACTGGAGAAGAAAGAAATCCAAGCTAAATGGGTAATAAAAAAATAAAGAATTGGAAGGAACGGTAGGTAATAAAAATCATAAAAAAAGATAGAAACTAATTGAAAGAGTTAACAAGTTAAGAATGTAACCCGATACTGAGCTTGACCGGTGAAAATTATAAACATATCACACCTACATAATGGGAAAGTTTTCCAAATTCATCTCACTTCCTTGTCTTCTTTGGTCTGAAGAGGTTGACTCTCTGTGAAGAGTAGAACCGAAACATGTATGGACATATGAAACCAATAATGTTTGTATTAATAAAAAATTATACTAAAGAACATCTCTACTTGTTATTAGGCACTTTTTATAAACACTGGAGTTTCAACGGATTTACATCTACAGAAACTAATACAATACGTGTACCATATATATATATATATATATATATATATATATATATATATATATATATATATATATATATATATATATATATATACGTCCCTTAAAATACATACACAAAGTATGCAAGGGAGTTAACTCTCTTTCAAGCACCCAGGAAAGCGCATCACCATTAGCTTTAAAGCAGCTATTATCGCTAACAATAAGAAATAATAACTGACCACGTATATATATATATATATATATATATATATATATATATAGTTCTTTTTTATTTATAAAATTGAGATTAGATGTTTAACTGAAATAAAAAAATGCCCAAAGATATATAATCTATATATAAATATAATGCAAGTCGGATTTTCTAAGTCAGACCTAAATAGCAACGGATCTGCCGAATCGATGTTTGATTCTAATTACGCACAATGTTTCACATTTATCACTTTGCGTTATTTAATCCCTGTCATTATCTACATATCATATCCGATGAAATAAGTATATCAGTACTAGAAACTTACAGAGTTTTACCGTTTGTTAGAAAGAATAAATTAAAAATGGCGCCTGCATTTTACGATAATTTTAGTTATTCTCTTTTTTAATAGGTCATGTTTGTAAATGCTTACTGTAATAACCACAAACTTTTAGAATCTTGATCATCATGATGTTTCGTTTAAAATCCGTTTATATGTTCGCATGTGTGTGAACGCTTTTAGAAATTGACATCTATACTAACTTATCTTTAGCAAGTTTTTATTGATTCGTTTTTTTTTCTCAAGTCCTTATCAGTCTTTCTTATGGTTTCATCGGCCTTACCCTTCCAACTGACCCTGTTACCTTGATTGTTCTACATCTACTAACCCAAGAACTCTCACTTGTTCTTTCAATGAGCTTAAATAATAAACAAGTCGTTTTTATTTTACTTATAAGATGATACTATTAAGAATCTCGCTATATTGCCTGCGTCTGTATGAGACTACAGCACCACAAAATCTAACTATTTTGACGTTAACGGTCACTAAGCATTGTTAAACTGCGACACACAGCATCAAAACGTCAAAATGATGAGTTTTCGTCTCATACAGATGCAGGTATTTTCTAATATTTTGAATAACGTGTCGTTTTGTCTTAATCGTCGAGATTAAACCTGATGCATATGATAATAACATTGTCAAAAGAAAATCTGACGCCGAGTCAAAATCGTTGATTATCTACATTGTAAACAGTAGCGA
Organism: Sepiola atlantica; assembly: GCA_963556195.1. NCBI lineage: Eukaryota > Metazoa > Mollusca > Cephalopoda > Sepiida > Sepiolidae > Sepiola > Sepiola atlantica. Next base: position 114,222,994 of record OY744517.1, on the reverse strand, counting down.
TTGTTAGAAAATCCTAACAGCAAAACTAATTAATACGTGACGCGCAAATTACATTGTATTATTTCATTTGCTTTTACATAAATTCTTGAAACGCTTCCATAGACAACGATACAAAATGTAGTACAACTCAGTAGATCAGTAAAGTAAGAAAATTTCTCAACAGCCTTAGTTTATTAATGATGCACCCCATTTTGGGCCATCATGAATTGACTTGGCTCTATCACTATTATTCAAGAGAACTCCTTGAGCCTGCTGTTCTCAGCCTACAAAGCCAGCAGAACATCCAATGAAACTTTCTGATGTTCTGAATATAGTTTTTTTTAATTTGGTGGTTGAAAAAGATTTTCATCAACTTTTAAATTTAAATATAATATTCATATTTTGTCAAATGTTAAATGTATTTATTGAATAAATTTAGTATAGTTCTCATTAGATTTTTCTAATATTGATATTTTTTTAAACAAATTATCTAATCAACTACTGGAGAACATTTTATAAATAAACTGGATGAATTAAAAAAGAATAAGGTCTATCTGATGAAATATTTAAGCGAATAGGATCTGCATATTCATTTCATAATATACTTTAATATATATATATATATATATATATATATATATATATATATATATATATATATAATCCAGCGGTTAACTTATATTTGCAATTATCCTGATGCTCTGTCATAATCGTCGAGATTAAAACTGTCACGTGTAATAATGAAGTTAGCAAAATCAATTCTAATGCCGAGTTGTGAAAGTTAAATATTTACATTGTAAAGAGGAGTGGCCAGGTATAACATAACCTAAACAGCTTGTTTGTAAAAGAACCCCATCTACAAAACTTTTACATACATGCGAAAATGAATATGTCATATGTAAAATACATTGTAGTTATTAATTTTTTAAGACATAAATTACGAAAAAAACGACCAAGAGGATTCGAGGGAAATATAGTACAACGATACAGATCACTCACGGAAAAAGTTATACTTACAAAGTGAAACACTGTTTGTTTTGTAATATTTTTACGGTAAGAAATATATGTATATACAGGGTGGGCCAAAATAAGGGTCCTATCTTTAAATTTGAATAACTTGAATTTGAATAACTTCCACAAAATAAAAGTTAAACTAACCAAACTTTATGTGTGTGTAGACTGACCCTTCCGAGATTTTTTGAAATAAACAAAACAAATTTTAGCCGAAAAACACTTCTTAAAACTTACAAAAACTAAAGTATTGCTTTTTACACTGTTTTGAGTTTTTAAAGCAAAAATAATGTTTTCTAAATGAGGGTACGTTCCTTAGGGCTAATACGGCTCATGCTTGCTTCGGAAGGGGTCCTTTAATTATTCTAAAAAAAAAATTAAAAAAAATCAATAAATAAAAAAGTTATGAATTTTTAAAAATAGGACCCTTATTTTTGCCCACCCTTTATTTAGTCTATTCTCTTCTATTTGTAAGAAAGAAAGTATTTTTATAAATCTATAAATCTACAAATGTATCTGTATTCCTATTCAGGTTGGCCGATACTTTGCAGCGCAACATGGACACATTTTTGTTTACTAATTGTTCAGTTTAACTGCAATTTATTTCTGAGATGTCAATGATGTAAAAACCTTTAATTGCATCGTCGTGCATAATTTTGTTTTTCCATTTTATGCTTTCAAATGAATAAATTATGTGTCTATCATGAAAATGCAATGAAACATTTGAATAATTACATAGCAAGCGATTTGTGTCGGACTTTGCACTGTTCGAGTTTTAACAAACAAAGTGATTTAATGGGATAATCACATTTGTTGATTATCTAATATAACGGTGAATATCCGGAAATTATGTTACGCAAAAAAATTATAAGTTTAGTGTAATTGACTCGTTATTCTTAATGAAATATTGTTATTTCAAGACGTAATCTATCGCTGTCTAATTTCGAAGATCCGGTTGGATTAATTTTGTATATATATATTTGTTTCACTCTTAGATAATTAACCCCCCTTTTCTTTTTTTTTTTTTTAACTTATATTTTTTCAGTTATTAATTTTCCAACGAATGTTAAGTCTGCAATATCTTGGATTTAGTTAGTTTGTCTGGGAATTTAAACTGCATTTTACATTTTCTTTTTTAAATGACTCAAAGCTTCTTTAGACTATATATATATATATATATATATATATATATATATATATATATATATATATATATATATATATATATATATGTGTGTGTGTGTGTGTATTATTTTATGCATATGGAATTATAATATTATAAGGTGATATATTGTGTATATATTTTCAATATATACTTCAACAGTTCTCAACACGTTAGTGTAGAGATTAGTATGGAAATATATCTATGGTAAGAAAAAATCACAGAGTTTTTCATTTCCGCTGGAAATCATCAGTATATATATATATATATATATATATATATATATATATATATATATATATATATATATATATATATAATTCTTTGAAATTAGATGATTAATGAAAAAAGAAATGCCCAACGATACATAATCTCCTCTTTTCTCTCTCTTTCCTTCTCTCTCTCTCTCTCTCCCTCTCTCTCTCTCTCTCTCTCTATATATATATATATATATAACTTAGTCGAATTTTCATAGTCAGACTTAAGTAGCAATGAATGGACCAAATCGAGGTGTGATTCTGACTACGTAGTAATCTTTCACATTCATCACTTTGCGTCATTTGCTTGAAAAATTGAAATTCCAATCGCTTTCATTCTTTACATAATCCATCCGGTCGAATGACTATTTTAGTAGTGTAACCGTTTGTTACAAAGGAAGAATTAAACATGCCGCATACATGTTATGGGAAAATATAACGTGTTCAATGGCTACTGAAATGGCGTAAAGTTCAATCTCAGATTTTAATAATCACATTAATTGTTTACATCAATTCATAAACAACAAGGGAGAGAGTCGATCTTTTCTTGAATGCAGATAAATCGGTACGATAGGAAGAGGGCGAGTACTCTTCTTTCTAAAGGTCAACGGGAGGTAACTACAGGTAGCATTTCCCGTGTGTGCGTTGTTCTAGCATACACTTCATAAAATTTAATATTACTCATATTAATAATACTAATAATACTATTAATGCTTATATTATTAACAATACTAATGATTATACTTATAATAATATTACCACCGATAATATTGTTTCTTCATTTTATTCGTCTCCAGCTCGATTGAAAATAATATGGTAGTTTATTATAAGAATATTAACTACTACTACTACTACTACTACTACTACTACTACTACTACTACTACTACTACTACTACTACTACTACTACTAATAATAATAACAATAACAATAGTAATAATAATAATACAATTAAACATAATGCAATACTAATAAAAATAAAGAATAATAATAAAAATTATGCGATAATAATAATAATAATAATAATAATAATAATAATAATAATAATAATAATAATAACATTTCGTCACTTCCCTGAGCGATTAAAACTCACCCAAGTGCCAGTAACAATTCTATTTCTTGATTTTCTCGATCGCATTAAATGTTTTGTTAATAATAATATTAATAATAATTAACTTCATGAGAATATTAATAATACTGGACATAATAATAGTAATAAAAATGAATATACTCATATTAATAATAAGGAACTTAATATTTAAAATAATTAATTTTAAACGCAGACACACGCATGAAGTTTTCTTCTAATTCAATAATTCAAGTCTTAGCCATATCCTATTACTGTTTTACATTGAACGTGTTGTTTTCGCTCGCGCCCAAAATGGATAACAGTGTAGTGCAACTAATTCAATAGTTCCAAGTTTGGGTAGGGGGCCGACAGTATTAATTAAATAAGCAACGACTTCTTGCAGTATGGTTTTTGGACACTGAATGATGTTCTTGTTTGTCCTTTTAAAAGGGTAGTTGCATTTGAACGGGTATTGTGTGTGTTTAAAGTCCGCATATTTACAAGAGTTATTTTCATAAACAAATCTCTTACAAACAAAGCCATTATGGGAAAACAGAAATATGCAGGTGTAAATGATGTCAAATCAAATAATTCTAGAGGAAAATGCCGGAGACACGTATTATTTGAGCGAAGATAAATTAGTTTTGTTTTTTACATTGCATATTCCCAATTCCGACGAATAAGGAAATCACATTGTATGCTATAATATAATCTCTCTGTCACTGTCTCTATGTGACCCGCGACGCAACGGATAGAAGTGCTACGTACAATCAGTTTTAATGACAGTCTTCTGGAGGTTGAAGGTTCAATCCTTAGTACGCGTGATGCTAAGAATACAATTACGTATTACTTAAGACTTCAACCCGGTCATGGCTGATGGAACGAAAGCTAGCTAACCCCGTTGATTAATCAATAGATTCTGTTCGAAATTCCCGAGTTCCTGAGTTCGACATAAATATTTCCGAATTCGACAGAACGCACCTGAAGAATGTCGGAGGTTACATCGGCCGAAATATTGTGAGAATAACATCCAAGATGAGAACAGTAGTCCGAATAATGCAAATAATATATATATATATATATTTAAGCAAACATTACTAAACATAACAGAATATTTAGCTTGATTATACCCTTTTTATGTTTTCAACTTTTCTATCTGACTTCACATGCGCGTTTTCGGCTGTTATTTGAAATTCTCTCCGTGTCTATAGCTATTTTGTTCATTTATTTTTGTCACCTGAAGAATCGAAGAATCGAAAATGTTTGTGAAACATATGGAACATACGTTATATTTTCTTGTATTTTTACACAATAAAGACAATTAGAAAAATTGAAAAAGTAAAAAAAAAAGATAATCAAGTTGTAGAATTTTTTTATTTGCTTAAATTAAAGTATTCTGGCTAAATACACACACAATATATATATATATATATATATATATATATATATATATATATATAACGAAGATATTTTTTTTTATAAAATATTAAGAAAACCTTGCACAACGCAGATTTTTTTTAGATAAATTATTTATTCATCTTAAAAACATTTTTTTATGAACTTGAGTACTTTCGGTAAATCTACCATCTTCAGAAAAATATTTCTTCTTTTTTTTTCTTTTTTCCTCTTGGTTGAAATAATTGAAAACAACTTCAGGTACCCACATAAATGCAGCGGACATTTTAACAAAAATACAATTAGACTTTCTTTCTCTACAGTATCAAACCTCGAACAACGTATAATAGAAGCAAATACAGATAAAATTAATAACACAACTAGATGCAATTGTTTAGACAAACTCGTGTCAGATAGAAAATAACTGCATACAGGATAATGGTGTATATAAATGCATAATAGAGCAAAAGATTAACTCAGACACTAAGAATAATAACATCTCCAACAACAATAATAACAGTAACAACGATGTAACGAATAAGTTTGATAGGAACAACGATATAAACTTATATAGTACAAACACCACTAAAAACGCCAGACCTCATAACACGAAGAATTTAGAAGCATAAACACACATCCAATATTTTAGATCTTTAAAATTTTACTCTTTGTCTAGACATATGAGATCTTAAAAATAAAAAAATATTTTATATAATATTAAATGGTTCATAATTAAAAAACAAAAATTTATAAACCCTTAGATAGATTTTGTAGGTTGTGTTTGGAGAGCCCGTTATGCACAATCAAACATACTGTTAACTTATTAAAGAAAAAATGATAAAATTCTCTCTAAAGTCATGCATGAGAAATAGTCTAGATACAACTATTATAAAATCCCTTACGTCCACATTTGCATTTCATGATAGTATATTAAACAATATAAACACGAATGAATCAATAATTTACCCATACCTTTAAATATAGAGTGTTCTTTTATATATCTCCCACATCAGTTAATGAAATGCCATTGAAAAATTATCTTAATATTGGAATAACTAAATTGAATTGGGAATAAATATTTAATACACCATCCAAATATACTTTTTCTACATCTGAGTTCTCATCTGTCTCTATTGTCTTACACTTCTTACATATCGGCTACTTATTCTCTCTCATCCTACCAGTAATTCTACTACACTTCTGGTGTACTTAATGCTTGAAAGTACCACAAAAGATTGAATTGCACCCATAAACAAAGCAGGGTACCTTTCCATCACTGAAACTACTTATCATCACTTTGGTATTGGTAACATTGTCTCCCTTTTACTTTCCATACCATCCCCCAAGTCTTTAACTTAACAAGTAGGTCTTCCATTGGTTTAAGTACCAGGCAAGTACTGAATCATCAGCAGACATAATCACTTCTTGACAATCCGTACAAAACTTCCTGAAAATTCTACTAAGACACATGAAAAGCAACGGACTCACTATAGAAACCTGATGTACTCGTACCTTAAGATTAAGGCTATTACTATATCTGCTGTTAAATCTAACACTACTTTGAGCATTTCTGTACATTGTTTGAGCAACCTTCACCAACTACTTATTTATCCCGAGTTTATGGAAAGTCCACCAGACAACCCCTCTTGACACTTTGACAAAAGCTTTCTCTTGATTCACAAAAGCAAAATACAGGTTATTGCTATTAAGGTAATTCTCTTGCATTTGTCTCAGTATAAATATAGCACCAGTGGCACTTTGCCCAGGCATAACACCAAACTGCATTTCATCTATGTTTATCTGACTTCTGATTTACTGCTTGACTATTCTCTCAATCAATTTTAGTACCTGATCCATCAACTTTAAACCACTTTAATCAGCTCTATCGGGTGCTTCCCCTTTACTCCTTTAACAATTCACAATTATACTAAGTTCCCAATCTTTCGGGACAACATCTTCTTTTTATGATCTGATTTTTCAAGTTCGTGATAATCTCAATTTTGAATTCAAGATAGTCCCTATTTGATTGAGGAAGGGCTTATTTTAAAGCCAACAATTTTTAGAGTAATTAATTTCAGTAAACCTGAAATCCTTTTGTAGGGCTGTTATCTATCAGAAAAATAAAAAAAGTAACCTCATTAATTACGTAAGAAAAATAAAAAAATAAAGTGAACAATCTCTTTCAACTGGTAACACACGAAGATGTCCGAATAAAACGAAGCAGAAAGGAGTAAACAGTCTCTTCCAACAAGCAATTAACACAGATACCGGAAGCATCTTTTATGGCTTCTTATCTGATCAAAGCAGATCTCCAGCTCAAACTGCAGTAGTAAAGAAATGGTTAATTTATTACTAATTCCCCAGGCGCCAATCTACCGCTATGTTAGCCTCGTTTGTGCCCCTGACGCATGCGATGTTCATTCTAAAATGGTCTCAACAAGATTCCCCTATTTCAGCTGTCCACGGCCCAAACATGGAATCGACCTTTGCCCTCTCAATGTTAGTCTCCACCATATTAATACAAGAAAATTTTGCATGAATGGATCCAATTTGATTCTTCAATAGAAACTAACTGGAATCACAGATGACACGGTCAATAGGCAACTAGAATATTCTGTTTGGTAACTGCTGTTGTAGGTGGCACCCTTTTAATGCCAAATTGAACTTGCTTATTATGAAAATATTGGAAGAAATGCTCTTTAGTAGAATATTTTCAGTGTATGTTATCGTGTCATTGCTAATAGCATATTTTCAAAGTAGTAAAAATGATTCGTATCCATACTTTTCGTCTGCTTTCAATGCTGAAACGTTTGCATAAGTCTGATGTGTCACCAGCCGTTTGAGATTTTATTGCTGGTACAACTTTGATGACTCAAAATAAAATACTTTCAGCTAAATTATGGACGGGAACTACTACATAAAATTAGTTACATTTCTTATAAATTGATCAATTTTAACTTATTTTAGTGATCTATGGGAAATATATCAGAATAAGATGGTTACGATTTAAAAGTTGCCCACCTTAAGCCATGATTTACATGACACAAAATTACATCATGTCTTCATAAAACATTTTAACAAACGCTATGTAGTATTTTAATCTGAGAAAAATGCTAATATACATTGTTTTATCTTCCGTGTGACAACTATGACAACCAACTACGAAAATAAATTTGTCGCATGAACATTTTAGAATTAAATCTTGTTTTCATAGTTTCAAAAATGTTTCCATATCCAAACGATGTGGTTGATGATGTCTGGAACTATAAGTTAAAATCCATGCATTCTTATTATGATTGTTTCTCTCAGGAGATTTTACACTGTTTGCATGATAAGCAAAAAAAAACATTTCGATCCACTGAGAATTATAGCAGAGAGCTTCAAATGTGCTCCATATAGTTTGCACAAGGTCAACCATTTATGCTCACTATTTGGTAAAATGATATGATTTGATATTTTGTTATTAGTTTCATGATTTCTGTTGAAAAGACAACTTGTTTGGTGTCTTTAGATACCCATTTTTATTAGGAAGAACTACGTGGGAGTTATTTCTGACGCGAATAATTGTTTGATTTCAAACTTCTATAATCTTGCAAAATCAATCGTTCTTAGCAATATTACAGTTTCTTTGGTAATGCCATATTAAAAAAATGATGTACCTTAACAATTGATTTCTTCTAGTGAGTGGTATTGATGCATAAATAGCAACTGATACTTCTTTCAAACAAGTTTGGTAGATATATTTACTTTCAACAATTGAAAAAACAGCTTAGAAAAAATAAAGTGATATTTTGCTGATAATCCTTGTTTGTTAGGTGAGTCGGACTTCTGTATAGAGCTCACGAAAACCGTGCCTCAAGGTTTGTCTCAGATATTCGTTAACCTGCAGGATTGTGGGTGTTTATCCCCTACACCGAAAACAGCAAGGCTTGGCGGTTGCATGCACAGTCGAGAAAGGTTTGGAAGCAACGTTCACTCGATTTATTTGCGGTTCCCCGCCTGACACGTATTTGCTTGCCGCACACAGAGGCAGAAACAATCAAAGGATGACGGATTGCGATAGCGACTCTTCCTGGATTTTCATCAGAGTCTTGTTAGCTGGGTTGCGGCTTGGTTCAAAACCTGTCCGCCGAGGTTCCAGCCGGCAGAGCTTTGACACTACCATATTGCCACCGCCCCTAACATAGCAAAGAAGGGTTGAACTTTAAAGAGTGCTAATGATGTTGACTAACTCTTATAATTTTGTTAAAAAGATTGTAATATCTCAATATATATACAACAGCGACTGAAAAATATATGGAATTAGTATTATTCATTTTTTGTCCATAAATTATACGTTTTGTAGAAGTCTAAAATATGTCTTTTTTCATATTACGAATATCGAAATTTACATTTGTATGCTAGTAAAATATAAATTACATCCTTGATGTAAACATATATATATATATATATATATATATATATATATATATATATATATATATATATATATATATAGAGAGACAAGCGAAAGAAGAGAAATAAAAATGTGAGAATGACAAATCTATTACGTCTTCAGTTATTCAAAACAAGTTATTCAATTAAAGAATATTTATTTTTCCTTCCTTAAGCCAGACTTTTTAAAAAATGGATTCTTATCATCAGAAGAATTTAAATGGATAGATAAGTTGACGAAGGATACACCAAAAGTCATAATTTAAAAAAAGTCATAATTTGAAAATAAATGTAGATGAAAGTGTGCCAGAAAAATCTAAAAAATGCAAAAAGTGTCCAGTGAAAAAAGATTGAGAATGGAAAGATAAAGATTCACCGTTGGAAGTTTCGTGAAAAAAGCATCAATTGGTTCAAACACTGTAGATCCAGGAGAAATTCATCCATCTGAACAATAAGTGGTTCTGTCGTAGAAAAGATTGATTAGGGTATAGGCTGGACATTTAAGACCATTTTAAAGTCTTCCATGGACTTTCGCAAATAAATTTTTAAGAATTTGAGTCCAAAATAGTGTGGAAATGTAGGTAGTTTGCAAAATCAAGCCAGCCCGAAGAATGCGTAGATATTAATCTAACGGCTTCAGGAAATGAAATGAAATCGTTAGGTGAAACTAGAAATTCAAAACCGGTGAAGGTTAGGGATTGGGTAGGAGAAGATGTGGAAGGGAAGGATTGAAGGAGGGATACGCTGACTGACGCGTAAGTTTAAATGTGATGGGTGTTGCTTGGATACATCATGAGAGTAAAATAGATTTTAATAGCCGCTGCTTTAAGAAATTTGGTAAAGCAGGGAGGAATATCAGTAAATGGTTAGGGACTAGCTGCTAAATAACTAGTAAGAAGCATAACTCTAAGCGAGAATATAGATATATCAGTCATATTGAATAGTGGAGGATTATAGATTAAAATTTAACTTAGAGTGTTAGATATTATCGAATGAGGATGGGATTACATTTAAAAGTGTAAAAACTTGGAAGGTAACCTGTTTAAGCAATACCATTAAGTATTTTTATATAATTCCAAAGGTTAAAAGGGTTCATAATTGATCAGGAATCAAGTGATTAGAGATTTTGAAACTTACGCGTTTAAATAGGACTGTTAAACATTTTTTTGTATTTCAAAAGGTTAAAAGAGTTTAAAGGAGACTTAAGTGGATGGTGATAATAGGTTCAAGTAAAATCATTAAAACATTATTTTCAAACTCCAAAGGTATGAGGACTTCATAGTCAATTAAACAACTTAAATTATAGTCAAGTGATTCAAGTCAAAATATTGTTGAATGCTCAGGTATATGGAATTTAATTAATTTGGAGCTGAGTTAAAGGGGTGAGGGAAGAATGGCCAAGTAAAGTACCTTAATATATTACTAATGTTAGAGTAGGAGGCAAAATTAAAGTACAGGTTATAGGGGTGGGATTATGCTGATTATACGTAAATAATTCAACATGGAGTACTTTTAATGTGAATTGATTGAAGAGAACCAAATAGGCAATTAAAGAAGTGATTGGGAAATGTGGTTTGAAAAGTAAAACTATGAGAAAGCTATGAGAAATAGACTATGGGAAGTAAGCGTTGTATCAACAAATTCAGTGGATTGTGCTCTAAAAAAGGTAAGAGAAATAAGAGGTAGTGAGTAAGGTGTAATAGAAGGTTAGCTAACAATTGAAGGTAGGTTTTAAATTTAATTAATCTGGTGAAGGAGGATTAAAGGTTTAAGTATGAAGTAAGTATTGGTATTAGTTCTCAATATGCGGTAAGGAATATGAGTTAAAGAAGTAATTATGTGCACGGGAAGTGTTATGTTATTAGGGTGATTAGTTATAAAGTTAGTCTAAGGAGAGGCTTAGTTATTGGTTGGGAAGGGGTATCAGTGGAGGCAATGAAATCGATATATTTAAATTTTCTTTTATGTCTGCAAGTCGAATATATATATATATATATATATATATATATATATATATATGTATATATATATATATATATATATATATATATATATATATATATATATATATATATATATATATATATATAATTTCATTAAAATCCCAGAACTAGAAAGTAACAGTTTCCCGTCTGACCAGTGTAGTCAACATCTCTAATTACCATTTCTGCAAAGAATTGAAGTGCTCTCCAGAGGAATTATATATTTGAATTCATTAAACAAATGCCAACAAGCATAGACAATGTATGTTATACTGAAACAACAAAGTCCTTTTGAAGAGAGTGAACTAAATATTATTTTGAATTTCTTTCGAATTTTCTGACATTTTGATATTAGCGGAAATAAATGTCTCACGGATTGACAATTTCCGCAGCCACATTGACGGCAGTTATCTTGAATTTCATAAGCAAATAACCTTTATATCCGCCCGTATAAAGATTTAGTTCTCTGGATTATAATATTCACGACAATTGCGCCCAAATACACTTGGACAGCAGCCAGTTTTATCTTCAGATTGCAACAACATTATTGCTCACTTTCATGTATATATTGTTATCTTAAATTCATGCATGCGTAACCAAAGATAGTAATACCTTATTACACTTTTGATTGTTCTCCGCTAGTTATTACTAAATCGTATTGGATACTGACCCGTCTCAAAGAAGTATCTTATATTTGTTTTTTCTATATTTGTACATTTATCACCTCTGTAAATGCATATCAGAGTTTACATAATTATTTGTGTTGGTTTTCTCTCTTCAGTGGCTTGTTCATCGAATGTCCTTTGTATCAAAACGAATTCTTGGATAAAATCACCATTTACCTGTTTATTAAAACAAATACATTGAATATGGTTATCCATATTTTGTATATTTCAAAGTTGCGTTACCCTTTGCGAACCAAATCCGTGATATGCAACAATGCCTAATAGCGTTTTATTTGCAGATGACATTACAATAATTTCTGTTTGGCATTTCATTAGATGATTATACTCTCGTTCAAATGATGAGTCGATATTGATGTATTACGAATGACAAATTTACTCTTAAATTAAGTATATATTTGGGTGAAATTAGTAGATACGGCTACACAGTATTTATACTATATTAGCAACCCTCACTTGTAGTTAGCGAGATCAAAGGTCAAAACTTTAAAATAAAGGCACGACATATTGAAGTTTTCGACACAAAAAAACCCAGATAAAATCTCGTTTCACAGAAACGTCATCAGCAATGAAGGTGATTATTTTGACAGTCAATGAATTTTAATTGTTCGGATTTGGATTGAAAATATACAATTTCAGCCTCAAATTGATCGCAAAATTTACATACAGTGTCCACCTTAAGTAACTGTAACATTTCGTTTGTTTTTACCTTTGTTGATCCTTAAGCATCTCTTCTATTTCATGTGTAATGCGAAAGCGGAAATCATATATTTTATACAAACGTTGAACTTAAGGAACAAATCCTAGCGACAGCTGGAGTTATGCGCCAAAGTATGAAAGATTGTAAACCTACATGAATTGCACTTCGAATTGCACTCCGCAACTATTCTATTCTCCAGATTTCTCCCTCTAACGACTGAATGTTACTGAGAAAGGGATTTGGCTCAAATGAAGAAGTGATATCGGAGACTGAGGCATATTTTGAGATCAAAGACAAATTGTTCTACGAAAAAGTGTTGAATTGTTGGTGCCGCGTTGGAATCATTGTATAACCCTAGAATGAAACTATGTTGATGAATAAAGTCGAAAAAATGATTAAAGAATAATTTTGTTAGAACTTAACGATTGTTCTTCATAACTGATCATTATATTTTTGAATTAAAATTTTCCTCCAGATTAAACCTAATATCTTAACATTCAGCACGCAGCTTTTCAGCACGCATTTTACTTATGAATCTTTCTGCAAGATTCGTTGAAATTAAGACAATAGAAAATAATATGTTTTTGAATTTTTGAGACGAAGATCGATAATTGGCATCATATGGATTATTTGAATTACTATTCTCATCTTGGTTGTTATATTCATAAATTTTCGGCACATTTAACTTCCGGTAGTTCTCAGGTGCATGTTTTCTAACTTCAGAACCTTTTAGTTGAACTAGAAAATCTTCATGTCAAATTCGGGAACGTGTACAGAATTTCAAACTTAACCTTTTATTCAATTTACAAACATTAGTTGTTTCCATTTTGTCAGCAATCGCCAAATATGAAAAATAAGAATACATTGATAGACTTTAGTTGAAGACGACCCAAATGCCCCCTTTTCGTTGGCTACAACACCAAGATGTAAGAAAAAAACGCCATTTTTTTCTCTGGATTTCTTCACTTAGCATTTACCCTAATTTTATAATGCCGAGTGTTTAGCAACGAGACATCAAGTACCATTTTTGAGTATTTGATATTAATCGACTGAGTATTGAACCTCAATCATCTGACCCATTCGCAAACATTTTAAATATTATGCCAAATAACTCGGTCTTCGGCCAAACGACTAGATAAGACGTGTTAATTTTATGTTATTCTTAGTTATTATTCCATATAATAAGGATTGAACTTTTAACATCCGGAAAACTGTCGCTGAGAACGAATTGTTAACTAAAGTCATTACCTGTTACGCCACGTGGCCATGTAGACAATTCTAGTCTGAATTTTTGGAACATTAAAGATAATCTTGTAGCATTACTACCTACTGCCATTTGTAACTGTTACTTTACTCATATTGAAATTTTCTTACTGGTGTTCTAATCTACTATTTATAATTATTGACCTTCATATTGTATTACATTTATACTGGGTTTGTTTATAAGGCCATTGTCATTCAACGTAAATACTGCTTCTTTCAGACATCTTACACTCAACGGTTCTCTCTTGTCTTATTGTCATATGGTTTCCATTTTTTCCATACGTGGTTAGCCATACCCGATTTTTCAATTTCTCCACGTATAGATAAGAATATTAGTCCGAATAATTCAAATACTACAAATGGAAAATATCATGTGTTTTGTTCTTATGTTGACCAACTATGTTTTGTGAAATGGAGAACATGAACTTAGTATATCATTCAAGTAGTCTCTTATATCAGATATGACATAACGTAGTCGTGATATTTCCTGTTTTCATTAGTTTATCAAATATATTTTGCCCGTGAGGATCTGTATCATCTTCATTAACACATCAATATCAGTTAAAATTTCATCAGCTACTTAATTAAGCAAAGCTCATTGGCATCTTTAATAGTTTTAGAAAAATAACAGTTGTTTTCATTTCGTCTAAATATAATGTCATTGATTTTAGGAGGTTCTTAACAAGAATTTCCTTACTCAAGGGACACATTTATGATTCTATTTGACATTTTTATGGAAATCGCCCCAGACAGAGCATGCAGCCACTTGATGTAAGGAGCACTTCAAAGTCAAAAACTAGCCAACGTGTTATATGGATGGATTCCGACCCAGAAAATAGAAATTCTTCTCTCTTTGTCAGAAACATCGCTCATGGAATGTGAGGACTAAAGCGCAAAATAAGGGAAGTAAGAGTAACGAGGCTGTCGAAAGTAAACCCAAAGTCCACCCTCGATTATCACTGACATCTGAAACCTATGATTTTGCCTTTTGATTTTGACTTGAAGATCTTCATATATGAATATCACAAGCTGTCTTAGTATTGTTTATAGCATATTTATCTATTAGTTCGTTGTAATCTTTTCTTGCTATAAGTTAAATAACATGTTTTTAGGTGATTTTTCATTTGGTTCATGTTCCCCACTTGATACATCATTTAAAAAAATCGCAATATATAATAATTTGTCAGGATTGCTTCTTTCCCATTAGACGTGTTATATAATTTATTGATTCTTTATATGTGTTTACATGCTGGCAAATCATACACACATCTTGATTTCTCTTCTTATCTAGAACGAGGTGGATAATACATAATGAATCTAGTAAACAGTCCAACATCTGTCTATTTACGATGCTTTCTGTAAGAAGACAAATTATAAAATTATATGGAAATAAAAACAAAACAATTATTATAAAAAACAATACTTTAGTATTTTATTAATAACAAGGGCCAGTAGCAAAGAAAATAGACATGCATAGTTTTCCCTATCAAATACTTTTACATCATTCAGGGGAAGTATAAAAACGGAATATTTGTAAGTAAAAATGATAATATTTGTTGTTAATAGGATTTATTTCATAAAAGGATTCGTTACCATAAGAAAATACAAAACAAGTTTAGTTTGTATGAACATAATTTTTATGCAAAATATTTCAAATATGTTTTAGTCACTAAAATTTGATATTTTCTTGCATTACTTACATAATTAATTAGATTATCATTAATTGAAAATGTGTTTTTCTAGTAGGATATACATATCTCTACAAAATGATATCAAGATTACTGAAAATTGTCAAGTCAGAGAGAAGTTATTGGCTTTAAAGTAAGCCCCTCTCCTAAATCAAATAACGGCCATCTTGAATTAAAAATAGCGGAAATTGAAATTCAACCCAGGAATGACACCTATTTTTATGACTTTGAGGTAGAGTATTTAAAATATCTTAATTCTTTAGACGTGAAAGTATACACTGGATCCAATTCATCTTCCAATCTATAGAGTTTTCGTGTGTAAACTGACTGAAATGACATACAACAGCCAACGTGATTATTCTTTTATGATGTAGGCTGATCAACGTATACCAAGATCGTGTCAGTTGTAAAAGTGAATTTCAACTACAAATAAATTGTGGTGATTTGTTCATAGGCGATGTAGAACAGCAACACGCATATGTAATTTGATCTAAACAGGGCGCGTAATGTATTTGAGGACATGCAATATTTTCACTATAGCAGGAATATTATTTCACTTTATATTTGATATATTTCAGAATTATCAATGGCATCCATTATAATTGCACAACAAATGAAGGGGAAGAGAGTTGTGAGTATAAAAGCTGAATATAGCAATTCAGAAATAGAACCACTTTTAAAAGTCACTTGATCACAAGTCAACCGCAAACTAACATTCGTCTCTCTTATGTCATGTTGTCATCTATCGTTCTGACGGCTGTTAGTTCTGCAGACTTCTCTCTTTCCTTCTTCCGCATGTATGGTCTCATGACGTCTGTTTCCATTTACATACCTCCCCACAAGTTAGGTACGCAGTCGATATTTAATGTGGAGAAAATCCAGATCCTTAGAAAATTCTGAATTGGGACAAGAATTGGACATACTACAGTCTTTTTCTCTGGCTGAGGAGAGAAAATATACCTCACCTCGAGCCTAACCCGCTGACTGTTCTTTCGACTCTTCTCCTATTAAGTAACTAATTTTCAACTAAGAGAGGTCACTCATTTGTCTTCTTATAAAAGAATTAGGACCAAATTCAAATCTATTATCAAATTCTTAATTATAAAGTAATGTATTATGCATTAATGTATAACCTGAAAGTTAAAGAGAAAGAGAGAGAGAGAGAGAGAGAGACAGACAGACAAACAGACAGATAGACAGAGAGAGAGAGAGAGAGAGAGAGAGAGAGAGAGAGAGAGAGAGAGAGAGAGAGAGAGAGACAGAGACAGAGACAGAGACAGACACAGACACAGACACAGACACAGACAAAGACAGACAAAGACAGACAGAGACACAGACACAGACAGAGGAAAGAGAAGGTAATGCATCATGTAAAACAGGAGGCGTTTATTAAACAATATTTTAAAATGAAATATTTTAAGTATCGCTTACTTTTAACACTTTTCTGACATATGAAGCTCTTCAACTATTTTGACTTTCATCTATTTCTCTTTTATAACATTTATTTATGTCATCAATTTATCTTTTCAAAGAAGTACGCCACCTAAAACGATTCCACTGAAATGTTATACGTGTATAATTACCTCTATTAAAAACCTCAGAATAGCAATGGTATTTCTTATTTCTAGTGGCGCAGACTTTATTTCACAATCGAAAGCAATTAGATAGATTGCGTTTTTTGGCTTCTAAAATAAATGCTGAGTCAGTGAAACTTGACTTTACAAAGGAATTCAGAAACACATTTCTATCTATCTATCTATCTATCTATCTATCTATCTATCTATCTATTTGAGTCTATGTTTGTTATAGAAATCGGTATGTAAACAGTTAGAAGACTAAAATAATTTACAATTTTGGTTAAACTTTTCATGACATATAAAGACACCATTGACAATTTCCGTTGACCTCTTTGGAATTACTAGGGGCAATTATCGGTTAGTTCCATAAAATAACTGAAATATATTAGAACGTAAAGAAACTAAATTCATATTTTTAAACAGATTTTCTTCGTTTTATGAAACAAAAATAAAATATAACAAAGTTGAGAAAATATAACAAAGTCGAGAATGCATTTAAGAAGGTTTAAAATTTCAAATTATATTTTATTGGAATTTTTAATATTTAAGATGGTTACATAAAAACAAAGAATTTTCCAGTAGTCGTAAAAACCATTTGCCGCAGGATCTTTTTTCAGATTGTGGAATAAAGGAGGGGGTTGTCTTGGAGAAAACGGTTGGGTTATGAACGATGGGCTCTGGTGAATTATTCTGCATAAGCGCAACGAATGTTCGTATGTAGTTAGAGGGGGTGGTTATATAAACGGCCACCACCTTCCCCTTACCTCTTCAGTCAACATCATGACTAAGTGAATTGTAATTCAAGTTACTTACAAGAACGAACGTTCGTTACAGCTGTTATAGGAGGAAATAGACACTCAAAATCCATGTTACCAGTGGCGGTATTTAGTTTTCTCAGCCAGATAGTGAGCGTTATTTGTTACTTGATCCTTGACAAATGCCGAGGTCGCGAAAGGCAGTATTTTTGCAAAAAACTGCCGCAGGTCCGACTCGATTGTTATCCTGACTAGTACCCCCCTCACCCGTTGAGAAAAATAGTAAAAATATCGACAAGGTTAAGATTTCGAACGCGTGCATTTCTTGTTTTATTTTTTACGTAATACTTAACTCGTGCAGGAATTTTTTGTTCAAAGTAAGACTTCGAACACTAGGGATCTCCTAAAGCAACCATAGAATCGTGCCACGTCACTAACCTATGCGTACCTTAAAAACATGCGATTTTAAATATTTTCACGTATTAGGTTTTGCTAAAAGAACTGCTTTTCAGCGACCCACCCAATGGAGTCTGGTAAACAAAAATGGAGTCTCTGGTTGGAGCAAAGTCGTACTATTGACACCGAAACGTAACAGAGTCTGTCTCGTTGAGGAGTTGACGTGTGAATCCGAATCTGAATCTGAATGAACTCATTAGTGTCAAAGTTCTTTCAGCATCCTAAAAGTCTGTCCATATCTACTACTGTAAGTGGAAAACTGTAGTTCAACTATCTCACTCGTAAGAGAGTCCGTCGATACACCACTACAAGTTGAAAAACTGTAGCTGAAACATCTCACTCGCAAGAGAGTCAGTTGATACACCACTGCTAGTGGAAATTGTATCTGAAATATCTGACTCGCAACAGAGTCCGTCGATACACCATTGCTAATGGAAGCTGCATCTGAAAAGGTCTGACTCGTAAGAGAGTCTGTTACTGTAAGTAGAAAAACTGAATTTGAAATGTCTGACTCGTAAGAGAGTCTGTTGATGTTCGCCGTACTAGCCCCCGGCCCTGTTTGCCGAGGAATGGCAGCCGCCACCGTTCACCACTGAACGGGGAATGGCGACGCCAATGTTCACCTTCTTTTTATTAACACCATTTGAATGGGAGAAGGCAAAACCTAATATAGGTTTTCTAACTACCCACCCCACTAAAAGTGCGCCAGTCCGCCGCTGCTCCGTTGCGTATTATATCCCCTCTTGAAGGTCTCACCCACTCAATAGGCTTGACCGTCCATATTTTTTTCACAAAATCATTTAAATCTATTAAAATTATTTTTGAGAATTGTTTTTTCTTTGCAATTCAACAGATTGAATGAAAAAAGCCGTATTTTTTCTAAACATAATACCATTGCATTTATTTCCATTTTTTATTTACGAATTCACGGTTAGTTTACAAAATTATGGAATGATTACACATGAAAAAATACATCTGATACGTTTTTTAGACTCTTCTGCTTTATATAATATGAACATTTCGATTGACTCTCATATATTTTGTTCAGATTTCATAAAATTAAATATGAGGAGGATCGCACACAAAAACATATTTTCCCTGAAATATGTTTTCCAGAAAACGTCTAATTAAACATAAATTAATCTACTAGTGAATAAGTATCGAAAATTTCGTGAAAATCTGACCATTAGTTGATTTTTGCTAGATTTATTAAATAGACGGTGTTAGCGTTTAAAAAAATGGTTACTACATAGGAACGTGGTTTTTAGACGTTGATAATGTAAACACGATTTTAGTTTCTCATTTTCCTTATTTTCGTACACTAAAAATTAAGATAAATCATTAGCAGTTTATTTCAGATTTCTTCTTTTGAATGGAAAAAGATTAAAGTTACATCGTATTACATATAGAGGGTAATTATATGATGTTCTTAAACGTACCATTTTACTGGTGTCTGTAGGTAATAATAACTATTTATTAAAAAATATTGTTATCGCCCCTTTAAAACAACGATTATGCCTCTAGGAGAATTTACAATAGGCGTAAAGCAATGTTCTGGCCTCTAGGGGTTAAATATTAGGTCGCGAAGTCAAAGATGACTTAGTAACTGTGTTCGAATCCCTCGACCGGCAGTAAATTACATCTTCTACACTGAAGATTGCATGAACATGAAACACTTGTGTCTGTATGTAATAATAATAAATATTTATTTAAACAGAAATATTATCACCTCCTTAAAAACAAGGATCTAGGAGAATTTATAATAAACAGTGAAACTAGGCGTACAACGATTTACGGCCTCTGCTGTTGAACACTATTTGACTATAGCTTACTGTATGTGTCCGCTGATTCTGACATTACGTAGAGTTTAAATTCTCTGTATTCTCATGTTAATTGATGCTGGCCTGGGGGTTGACTATCAGGTTGCAGACTCAAAGGAGACTTCGCAACTGGTTTCAATTCTTTGGGCCGGCAGTAGTTGACATCTCCTACAATGAAGATAGCATAAACATGAAACACTAGGGGCCTGTATGTAATACGAATAAATATTAATTTAAAGAAAAATATTGTTATTACCCCTTAAAAACAAGAATTGGGCCTCTAGGACGATTTATAATAGGTTACATTCAACTGGGGTCAAATCCCATGATCGGCAGTAATTAGCATCTCCTACATTAAAGGTTGCATAAGCATGAAACACTGATGTCTGTTTGTAGTAATAAGTATTTATAAAAAACCTATTGTTATCACACCCATAAAACAAGGATCTTTGAGAATTTATAATAAGCAGTCACACTAGGCGTAAAAGAATGTCCCGACCTCTGCTGTTGGACATTATATGACTATAGCTTACTGTATGTGCCTGTTGATTTCGACATTATATATAGTTTAGATTCTATTAATTCCCATGTTAATTATGCTGACCTGGGGGTTGAATATCAGGTTGCAGAGTCAAAGGTGACTTCGCAACTGGGTTCGAATACTTTGACTGTCAGTAATTAGCATCTCCTACACCGAAGATTGCATAAACATAAAACACTGGTGTCTGTAGTTCTGAACACCTAGGTGTGTCAGGTTCGAGTCCAGTTCGTTCCACATAAAGACTTTTATCAACACCCATCCCTGATCGCCATTGTAACGTGCGACGCTCGACCCCAAACAAAAAGCATCTTGACTAAAAACAAGATATTACCAACATGCTGGTTAGAAAACCTCTCAGAGATCTCATCAGCGATGCACCTTGGAGATAAACTTTTTCTCTCCCTCCTGCTGGACAGTGTGCAAAGGAGGTAACTGGATGTGCCAAAGCATACATAAAAAACATTTTCCCCAACGCGGAAATTCTATACTAAGCCTCACTCTCTCCAATCATTCATTTCGACCTATACAGTTTCTGTTGCGTATAGAGACCAACCATTCCGCTGTTTCAACCGCCATTAGTCAAATCAAAATAGGCATCTTGAAACCACTGTAAGAGTATAATAGCTGCAGCTAAGTTTATGCATACTAAGATAACAAGAAATCGCATCGCGTCACAGAAATGAGGAACCTGCGATTTCTAGAATATTTATAATAGTGTAGTGAACAATGGAAATCAACAATTCTCTCTCTATCCAACCACCATGATGCCGCTTCCACGGTAATTAACAAGACTAAATTGTCTGCCCAGCTGCTTGCCTTACTCCACATTGGAACCGCAATCCCCTCCATCCATATTTTTTCATTACGAACGAACACCGGATTTGATGATCTGATCATCACTTCTTTTAATGTTCTGGATATCATAAACAACCTTGACGCCTCAAAAGCGTGTGAACCTGATCTTATCCCTGCTATAGTATGCTGAGCTGACCCCCGTCCTCCTCAAACTCTATGACAAATGTCTTATTGAATCTTGCTTCCATAATAGCTCGAAGATTGCCTCTGCGGTACTAGTTTTCAAGAACTCTAGCGAAAGAACTGATCCGAAAATTATCGCCCCATAAGTCCTCTCTCATCATGGCTAAAATATTTGAATATATCCTACGATAGTCCACCATCTTGAAAATGCTAAAGTTCTTTATGATCAACAGTATGGGTTTAAGCAAGCTCGTTCTACTGTAGATATTGAAACGGCCATCTCTGAATGTATATACCTCATATGGGATAAGTTATGTAAATCTAGGGTGGTAGCGTTAGATATCCCCAAGGCTTTTGACAAGGTCCAGCATGAAGTATTCTCAGGAAAATCAACTCGTACTGTATTACTGGACGAATATTATATATAATCAGCTGTTCTTTAGCCAAATGAAAGATCGCTGTCATTCTCGATGGTTGTACGTCCAAACAAGAACACGTTAATGCGGGTGTGTCGCATGGGTCTATACTTTGACTTATATTATTGAAAAAAAAAGAAGACCTTCCTGATTCAGTCGTGTCTGAGATAGGTGTATTTGCTGATTATATCATGCTCTATTTCCGACAGAAGGGCAAATCGAATGCTCACATATGCAAGGCAAGGGCTGATACTTTGGAAAATTAGCCCTAATCTGCAGTAAAATGGGCCAAAAAGGGATGGTCAAATTTAATGCCACCAAGACTAAACTCCTTTGCTTTCACAAAAAGAAACCTTTCCATCCACCGAATTCCATGACCAATGGCCCCTTCGTTTAAACTCCTCAGCCTGACATGAAGTGGAATAAGTACATAGAAGATGCTGACAAGTCTGTAGGCTTCATAGAAAAATTCTCACACCTGACAGTATCCTATATTTCTATAAGCCCACCATTCTCCCATGCCTGTAGTATTGTTGCTGCATCTGATTAGTGCATCAATCACTAGCCTCTCTTTCTTTGACAGGCTACAAAAAAGAATATTTAACCTAATAGATCCTGCACTATCTGTCAAGTTCCAGACTTGCCATCGACCCACCCGACTAGCTGTAACTTCTTGTAGCAGTTACATAATTGAAATACATTCTGTTGTATTTACATGTAATCTATCGTGTGGCTTGGCGCATGCGCTGTTATCTCCAGACTGGCGTAACGGCGTGGGCATTAGTACACTTTTGCGCATGCGTATTTTTTTGAATTTCTGCCAAATCTGAGTTTGGGCGCGCAAATTCAGTTCAAGACGAGATGTAGACATCACAAGACGTCAAATTCATGGCTTGACTCTCATCGTTGTTTAGATGGGAAGAGAACCCCAAAGGAGAGTTAAAAGATTTGGGTTCAATTACATTTCTACTCTATGTGCCTTCCTAACCAATTTTGTTTATTGTTTGATCTTCGTATGTCACTGTTCTTTTTGACAACGCTTAAATGAGATTTGATTTAATTGTATAGAAGATGTTAGTATTTTATTTGGAAACGGGGGACCCTATTTTTCTTTTCATTTCAAGCCAGCTCAGTTAGATAAATACAAACACGGCCGACTCGATATTCAACCCACAGCAAGTCCAACTATACAAATTGGCGACAGGCAGACTTTAGTTTAAGACATAATATTTAGTAATGGAGTTCCATCTCGTATTGCTGTTAACTGGCGAAGAACGAAAACATTTTTTTAACGCCTCATCCAATAGCGTCGGTTCTGGAACTGTATTATATTTTCGCGCCAACGATGGCGGCGGAAATAGAAGGCTGCGCACGCGCAAATATGTATTCATTTCTACGTGTATTTCTACGCGAGTTTTAACATACCTGTTTCCGCCAACCGAATTACAACTAATAATTATGCAAGAGATTGTGTGTAAACACAAAATAAATTAGACCTCAGTAATGTAACTTCTGAAATCTCACCCTCTTCACTGTAGAGGCCCCTACATGCCGGAATATTTGCTACTCTAATATCTTCTTTCTTTGGACGGCTAGTCTTTGAGTTTCCCTCCCTGCTCCTAGTTTCTCTGACCGTACCAACATGCAGAAATTTTAATGTAATATAAACAAACATCTTGCTAACCAACTCTTTCCCCAACAAATCTTGCCACTATCACAGTAGTTGCTTACGCTTTAATAGCAACATGTCTTACTTAGGACAAACAAAAGTAAAAGAAATAGAGAAGTTAGATACTCCTTCTTAAAGCCACTCCAGAGTGAGTCAGTCCAAATTTTAACATTTGATCTGTGATTGCAGGACGTCAATTAACGAAGACGCCGTCAATGTATGGCGATGTGGCTCCCTGTATTCCCTTATGCTTGAGAGATCACCGAGCTCAGAATAGATTTCATAATCATCGGTGCAACGTTTAATACATATTCAAATCGCGTGAGGCAATGCCTCTACTTCGTAAACATCATTGTCTAAAAGTGCTTTTTTATGTGCATCTAAAGATAGACCTTTCTTAGGTCTAATATGGTAACATTACATCCCTCATGCCACCATTCCTGTAACTTTTACACTCTTTGTTGTAATTGCGTCGACATAGCCATTGATCTCCATATAGTTCACCACAAAACGCACTTTGGTTTTATTAGTCTGGACTACCGCAATTAACGGAATTGAATCCATATCTGAACCTAGTTCTTTTTCGGAATATAACTCCTTTTGCTGCTGGTTAGATGCGTCACTGAAGTCGGGCTTATCGATTCTGATCATAGAGAAGTTAGATACGTTCTCCGATAGGAAGTATACCTCACCAGATTTCGTCAGGTTCACCCAAAGTCTTCTCGAGGGCATCAAATCCTAGGAAGAGGTCGAAATCCAAAACTTTTCTTCGACGACTAAGATCTCCAGGTGTGAAAGACGAAGGCTGCCCACTTAAAACTCAACTTTAAATGATGCCTCATATCTTTTGATCGGCGGGTTTACTTCAAAATGTTGGCGTCTGTATCAACGGTATACCAGTTTGCTCATCAGGATCTTGGATCAGACGGTGGTAACTAGATCTGTGCATTGTCGTCCGTCAACGAGTACGTGAATAACAAGATGCGCCTTGTTTTTCACTTGTGTGGGGAATAGACTCGAGCTAACGTCTTTCCCCTCGGGCCTTTTCCCTGGCATTCGGAAGCAAAAATGGCCGGTTTCGTTGCACGTGAAGCATCGTAAATGTTTAGCCCGATCTTCGATTGCTCGTTCCATCATGCTGTTTCGTTACGCAGTCTTTGGACATATTACTCTTGCCACTGCACCTCTAACAGATGACTCCCGCTTAGAGATTAGCTTTGGGTGAAACTTGGACCTTACTTTGAGATGTCTGCATGTCGAAATAGATCGAAAGAAAAGCAACATACAAAAGGTCCGGGACGATTTTCTAATCGGGTACAGACGGCGTTTTGAATATTTTCTATATTCCACACGACAGTTTCTCGTTCGTTCTCTATACACTATTTTCATTAGTAATCGATTTTTCGTCTGCTTTTGAAAAAATTCGCTGTATTTATACAATCCTGTAATTAGAATAAAGGAACTTCTCTTCAACAACACCGCAATGAACAACAACAATGTTCTCATGTGAAAAATCAACTGCCTGTCTTCTTCAATTTGTCTTTCTTAAAGTAGTTGTTCTCATATGCAAATGAATGCCACCTATAATAAATCTAACCATGAACGTTCTTTGTTTCCACTGAAAAAAAACCTAGTGCCAACCATGCGAAACAGGCCATGCGCTTCAAAGCTGGTACCCCTTCATTATTCTTGTTACAGTAGGCAGCATTTAATCCTCCTTTATATTTAAAACCACATTTATATAATCAACGGGTCGATAATCCGAAGGTTTAATGCAATTGCATCATTCCTAATAGTTTAACACATCAAGTCTTCGTCCACGAGAATCAGTTATTCAGTGAAATTACGGCTAGCAGTTCTTTTTAGGCTCCATATACAATCGCGCCGAAGTGTGGCTGACCTACACTGACACGCGTTACATGTTGCCACGCGAATTCTTTTAGTAGCTGGTGACCAATATTTTATTTCAATATCCTTTCTGCTACATAATCCTGTGTTCATCTAATGCAAATATACATCTACACATGCTTTATAAGTAAATCTTTTCTCTGCCATCTGATTTTCTCAGACTTTTACAGCATCAGAAACGAACAACCAAATGCTTTGACTATAAGATAAACTATTGATAACGACACTGATTAAATCACCGCCATTTCAGTTCGTTAGTGTTTGTTATAAAACATTACGTTCTATAAGAGAGAAGAACGATTAAATAAGACTAGCCAGGCGATAAAGGAAGTACAATTTATCTAATTACTTATAAAGATGTTTCGCCAGATAATGATGTTTCTCATACACCGTTATCGCAAAACTGCTTTGTTTGTAAGGTTCAATTATCAGAAAGCTAGAATCTGTTACGGCATAAATTGCGTTTGCATCGAAATAAAGAAGCTGAATACAAACAATATAATTAGATTCTTTTGATGATCACTTAAGTATTAGTAAACTTATCCATCCGAGATTATGCTTATCTTCATAAGTACCTACCTATTATTCCTGCTTACACATGTCTATAGACATTTTTCTATGGAATCGGCGATGGCGACTTCTAAATCCGATCGAATCGATATTGTTTAATTACGCACGAATACCGTTAAGAAAGATAGAAACTATAGTTTCCTCATATCTATGATCAAGATAACTAAATGCTCATAATCGTATGAAATAAACTCTTTACAATAGGTATTGTATTTTGGCATTAAATAAACTAAAAATAGTTGGTGCCGTAAAACAAAACAAATCAAGCTAGCTATTTATTGTTTGGTTTGCTATGCTTCAAGATAAAACTTAAATGCCTGTAATTTTCCAATTCTCTATTTAAATTCCGATTTTGTAATGACTGATAATTGACCGTTTTTCATATAAATAATAGTTTAATGTTTGTAAACTTTTGATATGCAATATTTAATAGAAAAAAAAACTCAATAAATAAAAATAAGAATTAAAACCCTAATCCCGTCATACCAGCATATTACGTAGGCGCGGAATTACCTCTCGGTGTGATGGACCCGTAGATCTTCTCAAGTCATCCATATAGGAGACGGAAAACTATGATAGAAACCCTGAGTACTGACTTCATATGCCTCGGCACACTACTGGGGGAGGGAGGCATCCTTAGTCTGGGTCGAAAACCTTCCTAGATCTGAAGAGTCGAACAAAAAATATCCGGCTGGCAAAGCTACAATTGCTTAAGGAGTAGATACGCTCTGCCTATCGCCTTGGTTTGTATCCTCCTTTGTCTATTCGTTAGGCGCAGAGGTACCTTCACGGACACTTCAAACACATCCAATGCTTGGCCTTGTTTCTGGTCTATGATAATGAACACCGTCTTACCCTATCTATTTCTCTCTATCTGGGCAACTTGGGAACACTTGATTTTCACTCAGCTTCACACGACTACTCTGGACCGCTCTTGTTCTGAAAGGTTAAGTGTACAGGTTTGACAGCTTGCCTATAGTTATGTCAAGTTTGTAGCCAACAAGGAAGGCGACGCAGTAGACCAAGTTTATTAAGAGTTTAAAAGGAACCATTATTTGCTGGTAGAGGTTTCAGGCAAGACCTTAAAACTGGCGGATAATAAGATCCACAAATTTTCTTCTATCCTAGAACTGAACACCTTTTCTTTTTTCTTGTTTGTTTGTGTAATCATTTTTGCCAGAGCACGATCTGGAAAGGGAAGCGGTAAAATTCTGTAACTAGTGTGCATTGGAGTCCCCCTTATTTGATTGGATGAGGCTACATTGGAATACTACAAAAAGTGATGGTTTTGCATCCCCTGGAGTGGACTAGAGCAAGATGAGAAACGTCGGTTTACACAGGACTTCAGTTTTGTATGTTACCGTTTTTTATTGAGTAATTATGTTACTATTCCAAGAACGATTTATTCGCTTGTAAGCAGCGAGGCAATTCGTTGCAACCCAACTATATACGCAAAGGAGCTGCCACAATTTTATCGTTCTTTCCTTTCTCATCGAGTTCGGGTTCTTTTTTTCGAGTTGCCCCCCCCCCCGATTATGTCGAATAGAAAAACGCGACACTATTGTTGCCACATCTGGGCTGGTGCACCAACCACTAGTCTTCCTTCTTAGACAGGGCCATCAAAAGAGCCTTTAACCTAATAGGTCCCACATTGTCTACCACGCTCCAGCCTCTGTCCGATCGCCACAAGTTTGCATTCCTGTGCTTGTTTTACAAGTACTCCAACGGAATGTGCTCCGACGAACATGATGCACTTGTGACCTTCAACGTAAATACTCCTGACTAACCCAACAAGCAGCAACATTCTCCCTTCACTGTAGATGTTCCAAGATGCTGGAAAGCTTTCTACTCTAATAGCTTCTTTCCTCGAACCGTGTGCCTTTCGAATTCCCTCCTTGCTCCCTGTTGCCCCTACTGTACCAATATCCAGAAATTTAAATGTAATGTAAACAAACATCTCACTGCAGAACGCATCACCTAGGGTGTTACCCTATAAATCTGGCCCCTAATTTCACAGTAGCCCCTTACGTCTCAGTGGCAATGCGCCTTATTTGGGGTGAATAAAAGTGAAAAAAAAAGAATTCATTAAAAAGAGAATAGTTTAAACACACTTTTAAAATAGTGCGTTTAATATATATTAGAGGTTTAACTTCAGAAACGATGGCATTGCAGCCTTTTAAGTCCACGGAATCTCCCCATGCCCTTAAATCAGCCTCTCATACAGTTTCTCCTTTAACTAAAAAGTCAAATATGTGAGAGGTGTACACGGCCGCATCTGTTGTATGTACGGACCTGTCCGGTCGATGTTGATCATATGTTATTTTTGTTTGCTCCTTGTTCTTTTGACCACTTGATAGTGAGCTACGTTATCTCTATTTACTTGACCCCTTCCCCGAGGGCAGAGTTAGAAACAAGGTCGATTTTTAATGTCAGAGAAAATTCAGAACTCCTACAAGAGGCACCCTGGAGTGGGAAAAAACATAAAAATTGCTTCAGTCGAGAATAATTTCTCCTACATTGAACGAGGACAGAAAATATGAAGTGTAGTATCAGAACAGATACTACACTTTGTATTATTTATTTACAAAAAATATAAACTTTATATTTTGAAAAAATTAAGCACACAACCATAAAAAGTTTGGGAAAATGGATGTCGTTGGTCATCAAGGTCAAAAGTCACTAAATTGACTATCCTACACTTGGTTCGAATCATTGCGGACACCACATTCATTCTAGGGGCCATCCTACTTAAAAATATTCCCAAATTATAAAATTTCCTTCATAAATATAACATACACTAGACTTTCATCCTAGTTTAAAGGCCTGTAAACAGTTAATTTACGCTTAACGGCTTACATTCAAGGCAGTGCTGCTCAGAGTCTTCATACGTGATAGTAACGATATTAACGGGTCCAATGGTGGAGGGGTATTGTTTACATAATACTTGAATTAAAGCTGTGGGCGATCAGTTTTTCTTCTTCAAGATGACAGTTCTACACAAGGAATCTCTTTCTGAATTGACCACGGAATAGCGATTTACGTTTGCATGATCTTCTTTACCTTCCGTTAAACTGAAACATATATAATTGTTTAATTCTTTAACTCGTAATGCTTCATTTATAATTTGTATAAGCAACATTTGGCCTAATTTGTTCGCTAATGGGCTGGGAGACCGGGGCTCAATCTTCAGCCAGGTCATAACAAAGACTAAGAAAACTGTACATAATATCTCATTGCTAAACATCTATTATTATCAGGTGAAAATCAAGGGTAAGTTGAACAATCAAGTGAGAGGAGTGGCACCATGGCTGTAGTAGTCAACGAAAAGGAAGCTTTTATATCGCCCTTGACTACGGTCGATTCATTTATTTATTTATAAGTAAAAGTATAAAAGAAAGTTCGCAATTGAATTAGTAAATTATATCTGTTTGATCACTGCTATAATAGTGTATCGTTATAATTGTTACATTTTATTAGTTCTTATCAATTTGGATTTGGATTTATTATAAGTATCTGAAGAAAGATATAGATATATATATATACTCTCAGATAATTACCCCCCCCCCTTTTTTTTACTTATATTTTTTCATTTATTAATTTTCCAACGAATGTTAAGTCTGCAATATCTTGGATTTAGTTAGTTTGTTTGGGAATTTAAACTGCATTTTACATATTTTCATTTTTTTTTCTTTAATGACTCAAAGCTTCTTTAGACTATATATATATATATATATATATATATATATATATATATATATATATATATATATATATATATATATATAAATCTGTCAGTAAACAGAGCTAAAAAGAAGTGGGAAATAGTTACCAACATACGAAACGTTAGAACATAAAATTAACGAGAAAAGCAGACAAAAAGAATTCGTATTAAATAAATAAATTGAAATAAACATAAAAAAGCAATAAAAAGAAAACATGTTTTTGATTGAAAAGTTCTATTCAATTAAATGTTTCTTTTTGTCTTAAGAAATATCCGTTTTGACTCATAATTTACTCTTTTGAGCGTTAATAAATGTTTACTTCCACTTGGGCAATGCATGTAATCGATTCCCTCTCAGTAATCAATATAGACAATCATTTTTATTGTTCATATAAAATATAATTTGTTTTTAAGTGTTTTTGCGTTAACACCCGGTGTATTTTCAGTGTTTATGTGTGAAATAATCGAATTTTAACTCGGCTGACGCTCAGAAACAAAGTGGCTGATTCAACGTCTAGACAAGACAAACGTTTAACTATATCGACTGCCTGATTTCTTTTTGTAGAGGAGGGGGCGCATATTTTTCAACGATCAATACAAAATATATGACAAAATATATGACAATAAACAAGCTAATTAATTCTTTTAAGCTGAAAAGAAAAGAAAAAAACGAAGGAAAATAATGCATCTAACAGTTATCACAAACATACACATACACATACACACCTATATATATATATATATATATATATATATATATATATATATATATATATATATATATATATAATCATTAGAAACGTATTTTGTCGTCTCTACGACATCGGTGCTGCTATACCTATATATATGCTACACACCTATATATATATATATATATATATATATATATATATATATATATATATATATATATATATATATATATAATCATTAGAAACGTATTTTGTCGTCTCTATGACATCGGTGCTGCTATACCTAGCAATACTTGGAACCTTAGTGACTTTAAATGATTATATTGGAGCCAATAAACAAAAAAAATATGTAAACGGAGTATCATCGATATTCGTCGATGTCGGCCTCGCAAATAAAATTAGACTTCTCTTATATAAGCAATTATTTGAATGCATTTTGACATAAGCAGTTATTTGAATGCACTACTATAAACCGTATTTTTCTGATTTTATCTTAGTTTGTATTTTATTTTAATTATTTTTTAAATTTATTTTATTATTATTAATTCATTTTTATTTAATTTAATTTAAGTATTTTGTTTTAATTATAACAATAATAGTTACCCCCTTTAATATAGAACTTTAATTAGAAAAGGCTAATTCAACCAGGTTTTCTTCTTCTATGATTAGTTTCTTTTCTTTAGAACTATTTAAATGGGAGCTCTGAGCAATTATTGTAAGATGTCGGTCTGATCGGAATTCGTTCATCCTATTAGCGGTGGGAGCATTGTGAGGGTTATCTGCTTCCTATTGTTTGCTATTTAATTTTGGGTCTTTTTATTTCTCTCCACGAACTCTGTGCCGGATGGGACTATTTATATATGCCTTTAATTAAGGTCTCTGATTAATAGTGAGTGAATGAGGTTAATGGCCGCAGTTCTACTTGTTAGGAAACAAGTGTAAGACCACAAGGAATTCTACCATAAAAAAATTGAAATAAAAAAATAAATAAATGATTTGATTTAGGACTATCTTTTGGTCATTTGAATTTGAACAATCGCTCCTTCTATCTCTCTGTCTCTGTCTGTCCTTTTCTCTCTAATAAATAATGGCTTCCGTAACTATATAATTGACCAACAAATTAGACGGTTCAAACATAATCCACAGGACAATATTAATAAATCCAATCCCCCCACTTAACACATTTATAAAATTATTCTACCGAAACGACTTTCATTATTATTATAAACTTGATGAACAGGTATTAAAATTATTATTAATCAAAAACGTAATCCCTACCCACATAAATAAAAAAAAATAAAACTAAGGATTTATTACAATAATCTAGAAAACCATGGAAAATACACAGTCTTTCATCTCAGCTATACAGCTCATCAGGAAAAAAAGTTCAATTCAGTAGTAATAGGAAAACCTCCAATCCAAATACATAGGAAAAAAGGATAGAAAAAGTTCAAAATGAGCTCCTGACAAAAGCAACGGCTCGTCCAAGCACATGAAAAAATAAATGATGACAAAATCCAACCTCCTCCGAAAAAAGAACTTATCAGCAAAACCTGGAATGATATGTATGATCGACTTTAGCAATCGAATTAAAATTGAGCTAGCAACAATCCGCCCTATTGCAAAACAAAAACAAAATCCTCCATGGAAAAAATAATAGATTCGTGAATTATTAATACTGAAAATAAAGAATTAAAAATAAGAAGATAACCCTCTCCACAAATACCCCCAATTCAAAATAAGGGAATCATCATTGTTTCAAAAAAAGACATCTCAAAGAAAAAATAAATTCGAACCGAAATTAATACCAACATTAAAATTGAAAAGTATTTCCACATAGGGATTAGATAATATATTTATTTATATTTTTTATATTTTGCCAAATCAAAATTTAAAACAATATACCTATTTAGATTTAATTCTAAAGTATTTCTCTTTAAATATTTATTATTTAAATTCACGGAATAAAAAAGTAAATTTATTCATACGAAAAAGGACCTATCAAGGGGGAAAAACCCTATGAAAACGTTATTTCCCTTTGGACCAAGTTTTTAATACACTATTAAGAATTAAGATTATATATTAGTCATTCAAAAATAATAATAAAAATAAGAAAACAATTAAAATTAAAAGTAAATAAAGTAAAAATAAAATAAAAGACAAGAATGAAAGAAAACGTATGAAAACAAACAGTGTTTTTTTCTTTTTCCTTTTAATCGTCGATGGCAATGCATTTTTTGTGTTAGAAAATCACAAGCAAAATTGGTACCGGGTCAATGGACTAGTACCTATCACAGCCACCGACAACCGTATCTACTGCATCCCTGCTGCTGACGCGCCTACTTTTGTGTGAGAAACAAACTCTTATCCGCACCTACATTGTGCAGTATGTGAAGGCGTTTTCCCGGTTGGGTCGGCACAACAAAATAAGTCAGTCTTTTTTACTACTCACTTTTTCCCCACTCACATCATTTGTCAGCCTTATTTCTTTCTGATGGCATGAACACGGTTTTCAGTGGCAGATCAAACCTATTCACAAACGCCTGTACTATTCTGCATACCGTTTATTCAGGTTCTTTTCTTAACCGAGATCGTTTAATAGATTTATAGGTGAATATATCCTTATTTATAACTGAATTTATCCTTATCTTTCTCATTCATATCCTATTGCAGTGCCAAGTTAACATCCTAAAAGCTACCACATTAATATGGTTATATTTTCATTTTTTTATCAACAATGCCATTCAAATCTACTAGTATAACACTATATAACACATTTCTCTGATATATGTACATATGATCATTCCCTGAATCAGGGTTATCTTCTGTACGTCCTCCATAATTTCCCTATTATCGAAGTCGTCTTTTCACATTATTTTCCATCGCAATTTACATTTTGAATATACTCTTCACATAACTGCATGCAGTTTTAAGCCATCGCGATATGAGGAAATGTGGTAATGTTTAACCTACTTCCTACAAATAAAAAACATTTCTCGTTTGTTATATTTTCTTTCATCTCTGGGACCTCGTTGTCTTTTCGGGAAAGAAGGTAACACCGTTTTAATCTTTTAACCGTGTGCTTCCCCCTTCTAAGTTTTCTAATAGCTTTGAAATCAGCCCAAAACGCTTAAGCTGCAGTATTAATGTTAACAGAGACGATAGATTTATCTATCAAAGTACCATCAATGTATGAACTCGTTGCCTCGCGGATCCTACCATCTTTCTCTTCTTTCATAAGTACCGTCGACATGATTTTTGGTGCTCAATTCAAGCCGAATCTGAGTTGCGTCAGACAATAGTCTTCCCTTTGTAGTTTGCGAGTTTCTAAGCCCACATTCTATCATTGTTCACGCCAATTACATTACCTCATTTATGACATGCATGACATGCCACATATTAGTTTAATTCTTGAAAGTTCATTGGTGCCTTGGATTTGTGTGTCGTCAACCTATGAAACTTAATTGAAATATAAATGAAAGATTAAAATACATAACACTCTAATATAATAAGAAAAATGCTAATTGAAATATAAATGAAAGATGGTGAAAGACTTAATGTTGACAAATGTTACCAGACAAATGTTATTAAGATTGATATTCAAATCAGTTTACTTATCGCCATTTCCCCACTCTGATAAGATAAGTAGATTTCACTGGGAATTAGTTGTTGAGGTGGATTTTCAGACCAACTGGGATTGACAGCCGAATTTTGTAAGTAAGAGAATAGTATTTTTCAAAAGTATAATTTATGGTCTGTCTAAGCAAAAAGAATAACAAAGATACGTAAAAATTGTGTTCAAAATTCAGATTATTTGTCAGCATACAAGTCGATTCGTAAACAGTTGTTATATGGAAAATGGAATTAAAATATAAAACATGAGCGTTTGATTTCGTGGTCGGCGATAAAGAGAGAAAATGGCATTATG
Organism: Sepiola atlantica; assembly: GCA_963556195.1. Lineage (NCBI taxonomy): Eukaryota > Metazoa > Mollusca > Cephalopoda > Sepiida > Sepiolidae > Sepiola > Sepiola atlantica. The sequence continues at coordinate 114,188,341 of OY744517.1, read as the reverse complement.
AGAAATGTCAATTATGAGTGGGACAGTTGTGGCCGAAGGCATGAATAACAAGTATTGATAATGAAATTAGTTATTCAAATTAGAATGAAATGTCTGAGAACTGGATATTGGCATTAGTTATTATGAGAAGGAAACCACTATGTGACCGAATAAATGTGGATTATAAAATTATCAAGTAGATGCGAATAATTGGTGGCTTGCAATACAAAGAAAACTAAATAGTGTGGATTTTATGAGTTGATCGAGATTTGGAAAGAAAATAAGCTTTTCATGACGAAAATATTAGGACGGTGACTGCCAAGCCTTAGCAAATTGAGTTATCGAATTGAAAGTGTCAAGTAAAAGAATCGAGAAAGATTTAACCAATGAGCATCAACTGAAATAGGAGAAAGTAGAGAATAGAAAACGCGGAGAGACCACTCTAAAGATAAGAAGAATTTAATAGGATGAGTACGCTGATCAATGAAAATTATTAAAGGCAAAATTGGGTCACTTGACTAAAGATAATGATAATAAGATGGAGAACTGGTGCAGAGACTAAATAATTAACTAGTCCTCACCTCCTTCGAACCCTAATCCAGTTTGTGGTCGGTTTCTATATAAGCTGAAGAATTTTTCATTTTAATGTTGCTCACACTTCTAGAAGGGATATCGTCAAATTAGAGCATGAGCCTAACTCACTATTGAAAACGAACTTTCTTAAAAAGCGATAGAGAACTTAGTTGAATGTTCAATGCACATACAACACCCGAGATAGTTTAGGTTTCATATAAATTGTATCGACGTTCCGTCCATAAACTGATCGAAAGTTACGTTAAAACTGTTGACAATTTTTCCTTTTTTTCATTGTTTGTGTTTGCTGGCTTACTCGAGTCAAAACACCGTTCGACGACTTGCAGCCACCCGTCATCAAAAACTAAACGTTGGGTAGGAGAATGTGTGTCGTGTGAATCGTGAACCAATGTCTAGCGAAAGTCTAAATGGTTACAAACGGCATCTTTCTTTCCACGGAATAAGAATGTTTTTTTTTATATCTACCTCTTGACTTTTAGCACAAATTCAGCATACTCTTCCCTTTTGAGGTGCGTTTGTAACATCTCAAAACATGATTCTCTCTTTTCCAATACAACTTCATCGTCCTACTATCGCCATCTATAGAAATTTTCGTATTTAATTATTCAAACATTCTCAATACTGTTTAACAAAATTCTAACTTCTTTCCAAATGTTGTGGCACATCAACGCTTTTTTTACCCCGCTCCCACTGACGGTAACACATCGAAGGCACCTGATCACATCCATGTCAATCAAAACATTGTCAACAACATCTCATTAATAAGGTTGTTAATAACTATCGCCTAAACTTTTAACTTCACTACACATACCAGCATTTGTACATGACTATTCCCGCTTAAATGTAATTTTCCCGTAAATTGCCCTCGAGCTGCTCCATATGCTCCAACATCTTACAAGTCTCGTTTGTACTAATATTACATCACACCCTGTATTAACCAGTCTTCTCGATTTATTATCCCAACGAAATAAAGAGTGTTAGTGTTGATCTTTCGTGCATAGTTTCTTATTTGAAGACATAATTACTGGCGCAGTAGTCGCCCTTTATCCGTTTTCCGGAAAGAATCTCGTAATTGCCATCCTGCCCACCACATTAATAGCAAATCAGTGCATTAGGTCGTAATTGATCCATACAGCTTTTAATTATGTGTGGGTCTATACTACGGTAAAACATCACACATGCTGGCTTTACTTGCCTTCTATGACCTCTTGTCTATGAATGTATTCCGCCCGTTGATGCTACTACCATCATTTCTATTCTGTTGACAGTTAGTACCTTGACACTATGATCAACATACTGATTTCCAAGTACTGAAAACGAGATAGCTGTTGTAGCTATCGAAATATTTTTAGGAAGGTTGGCGATAAATGAAATTTCTAGGTTATTTTCACTTTCCTTCTACAACTCCTACCAGTCTATCCAACCTCCTCATACTACTAGTGTATACTTCAGTACTTATTTTCGTAGCTTCAGGTGTTAGATATTGGTCGATTAGACTCACTAGTATATAACATAGTTAGTTTAGAATAAGAGGAAATGAAAGGTCAAACGGAGTTAACTTGATGAACTCGAGGTGAGGATTGTTAGACTGTGAGAGAGAATAAGAAACGGATATGACGTCATGTGTTCAACGAAAGAGCGAGAGAAAGAAGGGACAGTCTGTTATAGAGCACACAACTCGTGCACATGTAAAATGATATGGGCTGACAACATATGATTAAACAATGATTATCGATCTCTCTGTTCCTGCCTTTCCCCACTGGTCAGTGATTTTGAACGAAAGTCATGTTGAATAAGCCTCATCTGTTTTCTACCAGTTCTGTGTCGACTAAGTCCTTTTTAAAGTATAAATAAAGAGGCTAGGGATTCAGGATAACAAGCCCCCAATCTTGAAGGATTACACACAAGCGTGTACAATAAGACAGAGGAGCAACAAGGTACGACACAAAGTTGAGAACGCAACACAGAAACGCTACAACACAGATTGCCACGTAAACAACCGTTTAGCCTTGCTTCTATCAATTCAAGGTACAACTGGTCTCCTTGTTAATCTACAATTTAAGGGTCAGGCAACCACTTCAAAAATAATAAGAATAAAATTTGAAAACTACTGTATATTCTTTCACGTCCTTATCATTATTAACACCATCGACGAAATAGCCTGTGGTTAAAATCTATAGGGTAATATTTACCCTTATTTGTCGTGTTTTATACTCAGGTGGAGAAATACGATTGAAAAAAGAAAGAAGAGAATTACCTCCCCCCCCAAAAAACAAACAAACAAACAAACAACAACAACAAGGGTCTTTGATTGACTACTCGCGCAGTCGGCTACGTTTATTTAATAGCTCGTCGACTTTTCAAGAGTTTCCTTTTCCTTTTTCGTCATCCGTCGTCACCTATCTTCGTCTAACTACCGTAACGGATTTTACCACCGACGTTACCACATAATTACAAATAATTAACTACGATTAACGTCAGCGTCCCCACTGATATTCTGATATTCTTATGTCACATTCTATATACAATATTCAATATTCTGTTCCGTATGAGAAAATAATTTTGATCATATTTCATAAACATGAGATAGAGTTTTGTTCAGCTTCTTGTCAACAAATCAAACCCTAACGAATAATGTAACGGAGAGCGGCCGATTGACGTAGATACAGACACTTGTAGACGCTGTTCAAAGAGGCAGCGTCTGGTATGCTGTGTGTGTGGGGCGAACCCGAAAACGCTCGCTGACGACAAAAAAGAAAGGAGTGGGAGGAGAAATGCGCCAGAAAGTCAAATAAGGTTTTCATTGGAAAATTCGGGCAGCTGTATCGAGTGAGAGATTCATGTAAATTAAGTTGATTTGCATGCGTCGCATTATTTTTCAATAAGAGAGCGAAAGTGAAGATTCAGTCAGTTTTCGTGGAGATCGTTCTGAACGTGGAGATCGTTCTGAACGTGGGATTGGAAAGCGAACGAAAGAAAAGAAGAGTAGCTGGATTTTTTTATGTTGAACTGAACGACGTTTTTTTTATACAGTTGAGAGAGACGGGTTTTTTTCTTCCATTTGGACTTGATCTTGGCGACCGATAGTGGAATAGATTTAACAGGTAGAACTTGTTTGCGAATTATGTGAGTTTCTCGAAGTAGCGCGAGTAATTCCCTTGCGGTTAAGAGGCGGCACTCTTGCTGTGTATCGACAGCTAGGTAAGGAACAGAGGGCAGATGTAAATCAAGTCAAGCAGGCGCTGATAACTGCGTTTGCCACCGATTCATTTGTGGCGTATGAGGACTTCACGACGCGACGGCTACTACCTGGAGAGACTGTAGATGTGTTTTTGGCTGAGCTTCGAAGACTTGCCCTCCTTGTTGGGGAGACACTTCCAGAAAAATGGATGGTATGAGCCTTTGTAGCAGGACTGCCGAGACACGTAAGGAAACATCTCCGGGCGTCGTCGAGAATGGATGACATAAGTCTAGGGCAGATTGTAACGAGAGCACGGGCTATCATGGCGGATGACAAGGAATCAGTTACGACAGCTATACAACCGGTTCAGTTTAAAGCTAATCAAACATCACGCACTGTGCCGGCTAGTGGAAGCATAATGTGCTATAAATGCTCTGGACCAAACCACTTTGCAAGGAACTGCCAGAATCAGTATGGTGAAGGGCATACTGGCCCCAAATATAAATCACGAGGAAAGATACAATGTTACAGATGTCAGAAGATAGGACACATTGCATCTGAGTGTCCTGGAAACGAAAAAGGAGCGAGATATCAGTGCCGGTCTCTCCTCAGTCAATTTAAGAGAGGCGCTCCCTACTGTTGAAGTGTGGATCGATGGAAAGAAACGCAGAGCACTGGTGGACTCTGGATGTTCTCGGGCTATAGTAACTGGTTCAATATGTAGTCCTCGGAATTGTCAGAGATCGAACATTATGACCGCTAACGGTAAAACTATCCATAGTCATGGCGTTGGAACCATTTCGTTGGCAATAACCGATATGAGCCCTGTAAAGGTCGATGTCTTGGTCGTACACAGTCGGCTGTTAGGTTTCGACATGTTACTTGGGATGGATGTTATTAAGATGTTGGGTGGGATCAGCATTGACCAATTTGACGAAGCCATCTTTTACAAAACGAGTTCACATGCTTGCGCTGCGATCACGATAGAGGAACCCGATTTTAGCGCCACGTTTGATGAACAGGCCAAAGTGTGGACGGTGTCGTGGAAGTGCTCAGGTGCTCAACCACCTGGTAAAATCAAAAATAGGGCGCCTGAATACTCAGCACCCGCTCAAATCCGCCAGGACTATAGACGTGAGCTTCAAACATGGCTGAACAATGGATGGCTACTTCCCTATCCTGAAGACAAACTAGGACCCCCAAAGGGCCTAATTCCGCTAATGGCAATCTTCCAGCAGAACAAATCTAAGGTGCGGCCAGTTCTGGATTTTCGCGAACTGAATGAGCACGTCGATGCCTACACAGCACATGCAGACATATGTGCACACAAGCTGAGAGAGTGGCGAACGAAAGGCCCTAATGTATCAGTGCTCGATCTGCGGAGGGCTTACCTACAGGTGCATGTGCATCAATCCCTGTAGCCATACCAGACTGTCATATTGGAAGTGAAGAGGTACTGCTTGACACGCATGGGTTTTGGGCTCAATGTGGCACCAGCCATTATCCGAGCTATTGTAGACGCTGCATTGTCGAGGGACGACTCTATTCAACGGGCAACATCAGCATATATCGATGATGTTTTCATAAATGAAAACATAGTGTCCGCAGCTAAAGTGAGGCAGCATCTGGCCGACTTTGGATTGTTGAGTAAGGAACCTGAACGGCTGCAGGACGGTGCGCGAGTACTCGGCTTGAAAGTTTGGCAGGAATGCAATATGCTAAAATGGGAACGAGGTAACGAGATCCCGAGTATGCCACGCAGCATCACCAGACGTGCCGTGTTTTCTTTGTGTGGAAAATTAGTTGGGCACTTCCCAGTGGGCAGATGGATCAAGGTGGCAGCCGCATTTATCAAAAGGAGAGCAGTGGCAGTTACCAAGGGCTGTGACGATGAGGTGGACGATATTCCGTTGACCACGATGATAACAGAAATTGTTGCGAGAATGCACGAAGGAAACCCGTACAAGGCAGGAGGTGTGTTGACGGTCGTGAGGTCGATGTTTGGGTTGATGCAAGCTCTTTGGCGATCGGAGTTTCGCTGGAGCAGGATGAAGCTGTGATAGAAGATGCAAGTTGGATACGCAAAGCAAAAGATACACAGCACATAAATTTGGCAGAACTTGATGCTGTACTAAAAGGCATTACTATGGCGTTGATGTGGGAAGCATCCATATTGCATCTTTTTACTGACTCTGCCTGTGTGCACAAAGGATAATGGATACCCTTACATGAAAGTCTAGAGTGCATACTAAAGCAGCAAGCGAAATGCTGATAAGACGACGACTGGGTGCGCTCTTAAGCTTGATAGAAGAGTACAGGTTGTCAGTGGACATTACCTTAGTAAAGTCAGAATATAACCGAGCGGACAGTCTGACACGCGTACCGCAACGATGGTTTAACTTAATTAGAAAAGCAGCTGAACCCCAGGGCCATGTATGTGCTGTATCAACACCCAGTCCAGAATACGACCAAACCAGGGCTATCCATCGCAAAAGTGGTCACCCTGGCATAAAAAGGACGTGGTACTTTGTTAGCAGGGTCGACCCTACGATTTCTAAGGCATTCGTCAGGACAGTAGTGAGAGAGTGCAAAGAGTGTCAGTCGATCGATCCGCAGTCCGTGTGCTGGCCGAAGGGGAACTTGGATGTCAGTGATACTTGGTATCGAGTGGGGATAGATATAACGCATTATAAGGGAAAGCACTATCTGGCGATCATTGACTGTGGGCCTACACGGTTTTCTATTTGGCGTTGTCTCAGACAGCAAGACGCAGCAAGCATCATGGACCAATTAGAAAATGTATTTTGCGAGCGCGGGCCACCAACTGAGATAGTCCTGGATAATGACCCAGCATTCTGCAGTAAGAGTTTTAAAGACTTTATAAATGAGTGGGGAGGTCGACTGCGATTTCGCTGTGCACATAGACCATCAAGTAATGGTATTACAGAGCGGTGCCATCGAAGTGTGAAGGGGATTGCCGCAAGAAAACTGTGTTCAGTGATGGAAGCAGTTTATTAGTACAATGCCACCCCGAAAGATGATGTGTCACTCCTGACAGCTCCTGCTAATATGATCCATTGTTACACGGTCAGACTGAAGGGCATCATATGATGTCCCACGATGAGCCCGAACAGCAACACTTGTGTTACAAGGTGGGAGATCGTATTTGGACGAGAAGTCCGAATGGACGGTGTACATATCCTTATGCAGTTGGACGCGTTACAGGTGTGATTAGCCCACAGAATGTCATCATTGATGGGATGCCTCGGCACGTAAGGGACCTACGACCCGTTATAGGCTCAACTACATCGGAAAGTGGAAGTGACAGTGATTCGTCCATTCAGAGTGCGCGAGTGATCACTATGAGCGGCGCAAATAGCCCCATGCTTACCACAGATGTATCGGGTGATTCTTCTGCAGACCCGTCATCGGAGGAGGAAGTTGTGGTCGCATCACTGCGAAGAAGGCCAGACAGTCCAAGGCTTTGTACAAATGCATCGGATGCCCCCCCTGCGGACGAGTTATCTGAGGAAGAAGTCGCAACCGTATTACCGCGGAGAAGTACCAGACAAAAAAGACCTGCACCAGGGTGCCACATGTGTGATTATGAGATCAGAGGGGGGTGTAACGGAGATCGGCCGATTGACGTAGATGCAGACACTTGTAGGCGCCGTTCAAAGAGGCAGCGTCTGGTATGCTGTGTGTGTGTGGGGCGAACCCGAAAACGCTCGCTGACGACAAAAAAGAAAGAGGAGTTGGAGGAGAAATGCGTCAGAAAGTCAAATAATGGTTTTCATTTCAAAATGCGGGCAGATGTGTCGAGTGAGAGCTTCATGTAAATTAAGTTGATTTGCATGCGTCGCATTATTTTTCAATAAGAGAGCGAAAGTGAAGATTCAGTCAGTTTTCGTGGAGATCGTTCTAAACGTGGAGATCGTTCTGAACGTGGGATTGGAAAGCGAACGAAAGAAAAGAAGAGTAGCTGGATTTTTTTTATGTTGAACTGAACGACGTTTTTTTATACAGTTGAGAGAGACGGTTTTTTTTTCTTCCATTTGGACTTGATCTTGGCGACATCTCTGTTAAAAGATTATTTCGTTATTTTTTTTCTACAAATAATTTATAGAATGATAATGTTTATTGGTTTTATATAGATACAAATATGGGATCGTATTAGGTAAAAACATAAACAGGCTACCACAGCCAATAATGTTAAGGTAAGCATGTGATATTTTTAACGATTAAGAATTGAAGGTAATTAAGATGACATTGTTCCATTTAAGCTGCGTTTTAGTGGTATATCATTAATAGGATAATATGTAGATAAAACTTTGATCAACCTGACAATCATTTATTTATGAAAATCAAACTTTTCAACGAGTTACGGAATGGTTTACATGACCTATAATATCAAATGCTCTCCCAGCTTTCATTAACTATAGACTAGTATACTAATACTAAGCCAACTGTAACAACAACATATACGATATGATATATGATACCGTAATAGCTTACACAAACGTTTCGTTTATTTTAAATCTATTAGTTCAGCTGTTAAATCTATTCACAACTATATTAGATGCAAATAGATTGAATGCAAGTTAATTAAAAACAAATGTTATACAACATTACAAATAATTGTATTTTATTTTGTAAGTACTTACTTTTATGAATTACATCAATATATTAGAAACAAAAACAAATTTCTAAGGGTAATATTAGGGGGAGTTTCTTTTATTTATTCAACTGATAAAAACGATGAAAAACAACAAAACTAAAAGACAGGAAGATTTATCGGTTTAATTATTGTTTATATTCTAACAGGTATTGATACAAGTTAAATTCATGATTTGATTTTTACTTTAACTATAAACCCAAATAGAAAAATCTAAATTTTATGCATGTAACTATATCTATTTAAAAATAATATATTTACACAACTGTTTTAATTACGGTACATTTTATTCTTTTAAATAATTTTGTTCATCTCAATATCTCAAGAATTTCACGCGAAGACAGCAATTCATTTTATATAAGATTCATTAAAAGTATAGGACAGTCACAAGAGAATCAGAGAGAGAGAGAGAGAGAGAGAGAGAGAGAGAGAGAGAGAGAGAGAGAGAGAATATAAGACGGCTATGCCGTGCACTGAGTAAGTTACCTTGTGCACGAACTCCTACTCTTAATAGGGCATAATTGGCCGGGACGACTTTTTGGGTCTACTCGACTTGGTGTGTTGCCAGGAAAAGAGAAGTAATATATTTCAGCGGAAGTCAACTTATTTCGCCAGCTTCTGTTTCCTCGCTAAGGTCGATTTTTCAACTGTAATCTGTCAATCATTCTCCCCATTAAAACCCGCAGCTTTCGTTATGTAACAATTCTAATTCATCTTTTTAACTTTGAATTGTTCAGCCTTCATAATAATAATAGTGTGTAAAAATCAATTCCACAGAAATAACTTAATAATTTTAACAATATAAATAAAATTTATCTTTTCCAACAATTATAAGTCTTATGTCAATTATTTTAGATATCATATCAGTAAATATTATTGATTTTATAATATAATATATTCTACGGGTCACTTGGTATTTTAATGTAATTTGAATTTAATACTGTTACATAATGTATGTCTGTGTGTGAAGAACGATTACATCAGCTAGTATGGATTTGGTATCGAGGTGGACCAGTTCAAAACTTGTCACGTAAATCTGGGGAACAAGATCGCTCTCAGACTAAAAATATAAACATACCTGAACTCTGACCCCTCCCTAATCTCTGATCTAACAGGTGTGTGGTGACAAGCTCAGAGTCCCTATTTTAGGCAATTACGTCACAATTGTAGAAACGAGACAAGAAAGAAGTTTTTAGTCAGTACGTTTTTCGGGAGCGTGGTGAACGGATGCAAAATCGAAATGTAATTCAGTAAAAGGAAAATGGGAATTTAATTCCTAAAAGAGTCGATAGCGACTGGTATGCCCCTTTCTTCCTATCCCCGTAACGAAGTAGATCTAAGTTAGAAAGAACAATTTTGCCCCTCTCTCCAATTTAATGAAGGTATGAGCTTTATAATTATGACGAGAAAATTCTCCCAAATAAGGAACCATTTTAGACTCTACGGCGTCTTGCACCTTTTTCAATCCTGTGCTTGGAGGATATTTGATTGCAGACACGGACGATGATAATGTGTGACTTCTTTCGTATGACGAGAAAGTATCTTTCAAATAAAGACCAGTTAAATTCTATGCCATACTCGCCTTTTTCCTCTCTGCATGAAAAGTTTTCACCATAGACCCTAGACGATTACGATGACGGCGATGGTGGCTACGAGATGCGGCCCACTGCGACTATGACGACGGTGAAAGGCAGCGCACTGGGCGATGATAATGTTGGTGACGGAATGCGACACACTTCAATGATAATGTCGACGGCGACAATAGCGAGTAAGCATGTCGGCGAGTCAGTATACAAAAAGAGATAAGACCACTAAAAATATTTAAAGTAAGGGACCTTGATATAAAGAACGTGCGATTTAATAAACGACAACGTAACACATGCTACGTAATAATGATGAGGTCTACTTTGAGTTATGCTTTATTTACAGATTGAGGAGAGCGCGGGTTAGTTTATCTTTAGAAGTAAAACATAACTCGCGTTTTTTTTTGTATTTTTTATAATTTTTATTTCTTTTTGTAAAACTATACTCACGTATTTGTCCTTCAAGTAAAATTTGACTCGCTTATTTGTCATTGTTATTTTTGGTTAGTTTACCCCGATTAGTTCTTTCGATTTTTAGAGTAAAAATTGCCTCAGGTGTGGCAACAGTAGGAAGTGAATAGTTATTGCTGATGTGAAACAGTGGTTTCAGCGACGGAGTCTGCACCCCGGGGTGCACTGGAATGCATCGGGGAGATCAGGCCCCACGTAGAAACAAGTGGAAGTCTGGGAGCTAGTACATATTTTTGACTGTCCAAACCTTGGCCGAGAGACGGCGCCAGCCTGGCGGGAGAGAGCGTGTAGGTTGTCTGTAGCACTTATCCAGACACAATGGATGAGTTTGACCAGCTGAACAATTTGGTCATGGGTCTTTTAGATACGATGGATGTCAACTCGAGGGGTGGTCCAATAGAGAAAGAGAGGCTAATGGTTTTCTTTAGTGTAGATAAGATCTAAAGAGAAACTAAAACGACGACTTACAATTGCCCGCACCACCCCACTCCGGGGGAGGAGTGGGGACACAGAAGAAGGGATGGGGGAAAGAAAGAGAGTAAGTCAGCATCGCGCGTACCACACGACAAGAAGAGAGAGAGAGAGAGAGAGAGAGAGAGAGAGAGAGAGAGAGAGTATGAGTTATACGTTTTTCGTCTTTGTTATTTGAGATGAGAAGGCGATCGCAAAGGAGTTAGAACCGAGATCCCGGCCGAGCTGGTCGTGATTCCCTCGGATCCCGAGGGAGCCGTTGCCCCGGGGCCCCACCATCGTTTTCCAACAGAGATTAATGTCTCAATTAATACCAACAGTCGTAAAGGGAGTTTCACACACACACGGTTCTCCAAACATAGATTAAGTTACAACTTATTTAACAACTGGGAAATCGTAAATAGAGATTCATACACACAGAGAGATACGATAGTTAGTAAAAAAGCCATTATCGAAGAATAGACTTTGGGTTAAGGTTAAAAACCCACCGTTCATTTTTATTAAATAATTATTGTTATGAAAAGACCTAGCCGTTTGTCGAGTTATTCTATCGTGAATTGTCCTGCTAGGTAATCTTGCCTTCACAGAATCACGAAATCGTCATTCAGCAGACCCGGAGGAGATTCAACGCCACCACAGACGACATCACGAGCCAAGGAAAAGGTGTTCACAGTCAGGAAGGATTCCTGCGCCGATCGGTTCATCATTACATTTTCCGCCACAATGGTGCCGCGACCTAGGATCATGGTACTGTGAGGAGTGCCTGGCAACCTCGGGAAAAGAAAGAGTAGAGCCAACCCACGGCAGAAGAGAAAAAACAAACAATTTTTTTTGCCGGCAGAACACTTTGTAAAAAAATAGACAAAAAAAAAAAACCCACGGCACAACGGACGATTTTTTTTTTTACCGGCAGAGAATGCTTTAAAGTTTGACGGACATCGACACCCGTGTTTGAAAAAAAAAAGAGGATAGGAAAAGAAAAGAGATAAACAGTCTGGCGGGCATGTACGCCCATGGTTGAAAAGGAGAATAGAAAAGGAGGAAGGAAAAGAAAAGAGAGAAACAGTTTGACGGACATCGACACGCGTGTTTGAAAAAAAAAAGATAGAAAAAGAGAATAGGAAAAGAAAAGAGAGAAACAGTTTGGCGGGCATGTACGCCCGTGGTTGAAAAAGAGAATAGAAAAAGTAAAAGAAAGGAGAGAGAAACAGTTTAACGGGCAGGTACACCCGTGTTTGAAAAAGAGAATAGAAAAAAGGAAAAGAAAAGAGAGAAACAGGTTAACGGGCATGTACACCCGTGTTTGGAAAAAAAAAAAAGAAAGATAGAAAAAGAGATAGACTGAAAGAAAAAAAAAACGTTTTTTAGACTTTGAGATCGGTCTGGGACCGCGAACTTTTAGTCAATTGATTGAAAGGCCCAGACGGACTCGAAAAATAACAAACAACCAGCCCAGAAGCGGGAGACCACAGGGGCAGCAGAGAAGTGGGGTAAGTGACTCGTTGATTTCTCTTGTTCGCTTGCTCGGTTTTGTCGGTGTATCGATTGTTGTCCAAACTTTGCACACAGTTTGGGTAGTTCTGTTGTTAGGGGTGGTAAGTTAGAACGCAAAGGGAATGGGTTCGGAGGAAGACCTAGTAAATAGTGTAACAGGTATGGGGAGAGAAGAGACTAGAAAGATAGAAAGGCCGATAGGAGGGATACGAATACCCCCCCACAAAGGGGATCCCGTCGGTTCAATAGAGTGGTTAGCAGTAATTCAGAAGAAGAGGGTGATTTATGGACTAGAAGATTTAGAGATGGTGCTGCTCACTCTAGAGGGAGCGAGGGGCCCAGTGTCGAGATTCATTGAGGGGAGGTATGTAGAGAACCCGGGGATCACTTGGACGGAGCTCCGCGAGCAGCTAGTGAGGCGATACGCCAGCGAGCGAACCGCGATTGAGGCCGTACGCGAGTTGACCCGGCTAAGGTTAAGCAATGGCGAGGAAAGGCCTGGGAGAAGGAAAACGGTGGGGGCAGGGCGAGTCCGGGGCCCCGAATGGAGAGAGGGGGCGGAGAAGATTGGGAGGCAGACTCCGATCGTAGAAGGAAGGCATGGGACCTTCAAAATGAGTACGATAGGCCCGCACCGGCCAGGCAGGTATCAGTCCGCTGGACCTGCAGGGGTGAGGGGCATAGAGCAGCAGAGTGTCCCACAAATTATGGGCGCCCACGCGGCTCGGTCAGACCGAACTGTACTAGGTGTGGTCGGTTCGGACATGAGAGTCGGTGGTGCACAGCAGCATAGATCGGATGTGAGGAATTAGGATTCCGAACCTTAGTGCGCCACCTGACGCTAGGGTAAAGAACCAGGGAAGCGCCCAGAGGCCACCCCACAGAGTATAAAAAGTAGGGTGGCCCCCAGAATGATAAGTTTAGTGAAAGATAGCGAAATTAAATGGGAAGAAGACGGGCTTGGGTTTTGTTCGCCGGTTTATGAGAAACCGCAAGAAGCAATGAACGCCCCCGTAGAGAGAGATCGAATTAAACGCGACTGCTGGGTCGGTTGACGAGTCCAGCGAGTGGGAGGAGAGCGGAAAAATACCCCCCTACCCAGCTCCAGAAGAGACTGAGAGAAAATCGGTTAGCCAAAAAGGTAGAGGAATTACCTATGAAGTTACGGTAGAATGGGAAGAAGACGGGCTTGGGTTTTGTTCGCCGGTTTATGAGAAACCGCAAGAAACAATGAACACCCCCCCCGTAGAGAGAGATCGAATTAAACGCGACTGCTAGGTCGGTTGACCAGTCCAGCGAGTGGGAGGAGAGCGGAAAAATACCCCCCTACCCAGCTCCAGAAGAGACTGAGAGAAAATCGGTTAGCCAAAAAGGTAGAGGAATTACCTATGAAGTTACGGTAGAATGGGAAGAAGACGGGCTCGGGTTTTGTTCGCCGGTTTATGAGAAACCGCAAGAAGCAATGAACCCCCCCCGTAGAGAGAGATTGAATTAAACGCGACCGCTAGGTCGGTTGACGAGTCCAGCGAGTGGGAGGAGAGCGGCAAAATACCCCCCACCCAGCTCCAGAAGAGACTGAGAGAAAATCGGTTAGCCAAAAAGGTAGAGGAATTACCTATGAAGTTACGGTAGAGGGGAGCAGAACGCCCCACCACAGAATAGTAGGAAAGCCAAGCCAAAGATAGTCAAGGACCTGGGGGAGAGGCCGAGGTTGTGCTGTGTCGCATTTGTCGGCTCCACCGCACGCAGGGAGGGCCCCCATGCGTGTGCGGTGCTGGTGGTTGTGGCGCGGACAGTTGTCTTGGATGCCCCCCCCCCCCCCCGAGATAAACGGGCATATAAGGACAGAAAGAGATGCATAACTGGGACCGATGGAGGGTCGTCGTGGTTAGATCCAAATGATCGATCACAAGTAGTAATATACCTGCAGCTGGATGGGCTGTTGCCGAACGACCAGGCAGATATATAGTGAGTTGTAAAAGCAAAAGAAAGTTGAAGTAATCGACAGATGTTCGAACCACCGTGAATATGACAGATTGTGGTGCGCCTTACGAAAGGGCACAGAAGTAATGATAAGCGAAGAGAAGGATATGAGATCCTATCTAAGATAGATAGTGTTGATACAGACGAAGCAGAAGAAATCAGTGGCCCCCCGTTGCTGGGAGAGGCACTCGATGAGTAATTAGGGACAGTGTCGGGAAGCGATGAGAGAATGATTATGAAGAAATTGGAAGTTATAGGGAAGAACCAAAAGGGTTACTGTCGCATGCAGCCAGAGAAGGCGCATCGATATCGAATGTCACCGGGCCGAAGTGAGCCAAGAAGGTGTTAGTCTGAGAGAATTGTTTTCCCAGAGAAGGGAACGGAAGAGAATCTGGCCGAGGTGGCCGACGTAATGATAGTGACGGTATGCGAACCAGACAGGTCCGTACCAAGAGAATTTCAGTTGTTGACACTGACGAGTGAGTGCACAGGTGCACAGTTGGATATGCAATCGCTAAGACACTTGTCGCCGAATATAATCATCTCGGCAGATTAAGGCCGAATTACCAAATCGTTTGAGATTACCGGTCGACCCCATCGAACAGTTATGAAAGTATTATAATGTGTTAAAATGCGTTGCATAACCAGAAGGTAACAAGCTATTAGCTTTAAAAAGATTGGAGGGTTCGATTAACCCCGTCAGGAAGAAAAAGATTCACATTAAAAGGTAGAACCAGACACGGGCACGATAGGGCTTGGTCGATGTTAGTGAGAATTGTGCACATAAATAATAAGGTTAGCTTTTGCAGAAAAGACAAAGGGCGCGAGAAAGACATAGGGAGAAATTGGACGGCGCGAGCACACCGACGGCCGAGCGCATGAGCGAGGGAGGGCCACCCCTGAGTACACTTCACCCAGATCGCGAGCGGGAGCAGGAATCGCTGCCCTGTCGGAAATCCAGGTGGATGACCAGTGAAGAAGTAGAGATTGATTCCGAGGAGAGGGTGATGGTGACGTAATTTGTAAGGGGCGTTGCGAGCTCCAATCTGTATTAACAAACTTTTAATTGCATGCATAATAATTCATTTTGTCACCTACCCACCTCCCAACACAGAAACAACAAAATGCATACGCACATACACACATACATACGTAGTCCTGATGTTTTAATAGACTGGAAAGAGAAAAAGAAGGACAGACCAAAAGAAAACAGAACAGAAAAAGAAAACTTTTTGTTCCATTGTTTAGCTACAGTTTTTTCTTAATTTTTGATTATTATTGTTTTGATTGTATTATCCGTTGTTCTCTCTGTGTGTGGGGAAAGGTAACGGTCTGGGAGATGTCAATTGCAACCAAGTGACACGAAATAAGGGTGGACGGATGTGAAACAGTGATTTCATCCGACGTATCTGCCCCCTTTATGGCGCACCGATATGCATCAGAGAGATCAGCCCCCCACGTAGAGAAAGGTGACGGTCTGGGAGATGTCAATTTCGACCAATTGACACGAAATAAGGATTGGGCGGATGTGAAACAGTGGTTTCAGCGACGGAGTCTGCACCCCGGGGTGCACTGGAATGCATCGGGGAGATCAGGCCCCACGTAGAAACAAGTGGAAGTCTGGGAGCTAGTACATATTTTTGACTGTCCAAACCTTGGCCGAGAGACGGCGCCAGCCTGGCGGGAGAGAGCGTGTAGGTTGTCTGTAGCACTTATCCAGACACAATGGATGAGTTTGACCAGCTGAACAATTTGGTCATGGGTCTTTTAGATACGATGGATGTCAACTCGAGGGGTGGTCCAATAGAGAAAGAGAGGCTAATGGTTTTCTTTAGTGTAGATAAGATCTAAAGAGAAACTAAAACGACGACTTACAATTGCCCGCACCACCCCACTCCGGGGGAGGAGTGGGGACACAGAAGAAGGGATGGGGGAAAGAAAGAGAGTAAGTCAGCATCGCGCGTACCACACGACGAGAAGAGAGAGAGAGAGAGAGAGAGAGAGAGAGAGAGAGAGAGTATGAGTTATACGTTTTTCGTCTTTGTTATTTGAGATGAGAAGGCGATCGCAAAGGAGTTAGAACCGAGATCCCGGCCGAGCTGGTCGTGATTCCCTCGGATCCCGAGGGAGCCGTTGCCCCGGGGCCCCACCATCGTTTTCCAACAGAGATTAATGTCTCAATTAATACCAACAGTCGTAAAGGGAGTTTCACACACACACGGTTCTCCAAACATAGATTAAGTTACAACTTATTTAACAACTGGGAAATCGTAAATAGAGATTCATACACACAGAGAGATACGATAGTTAGTAAAAAAGCCATTATCGAAGAATAGACTTTGGGTTAACCCACCGTTCATTTTTATTAAATAATTATTGTTATGAAAAGACCTAGCCGTTTGTCGAGTTATTCTATCGTGAATTGTCCTGCTAGGTAATCTTGCCTTCACAGAATCACGAAATCGTCATTCAGCAGACCCGGAGGAGATTCAACGCCACCACAGACGACATCACGAGCCAAGGAAAAGGTGTTCACAGTCAGGAAGGATTCCTGCGCCGATCGGTTCATCATTACATTTTCCGCCACACTGAAAGTAAATGACTACTCTTCCAGGAAACGCCGAGTAACCCTGCTAGAAATAGAATAATCATAAATCTTTGCGAGTATACATTTCCGAATATGACGTAATACTTTTTGAGAATTTGAATATAGTTTCGGTTAAAGATAGACTTCAAATCTCCATTATAAAAAGATGACTGTTGGATTTCTATTAGTACTTTTTGGAAGGAGGCATACATATTTGTGAAAAGCAAAGAGACAAAGAAACAAAGAAACAAAGAAACAAATAAACAAACAAACAAACAAACAAACAAACAGCTCCCCTATAAACAGATACAAGAAAACGGGCGAATCGATTAAAATTTCTTCAAAATAAATAAAGCTCTTTAATGAATTTATATCATCTTAATTTGATGCATTCATCTTTCAAAAATATTTAACAGAATTATTTCGACAAAATATTCAGTCTCTTACTTTTCCTCAAAGAACTATGAGAAAATTCAATTGTAAGCTTTTGTAAAGGTAAAAAGAAAAATAAGAAAGGTAAAAAGAGAAAAACAAAGAAAAGAAAAAGAAAATATGGAAGAAAACATGATGAAAAAGAAGTTAAAAAACATAGTACATAAATACAACTCCAATAAAGTATATAATCGATACAATCTATTGGAAATACAATATTTTATGAACACGAGCGGATTCGTTTCTCTTTTTTTATGTATCTGAAGTTAATCTTTTCTTTTGTAGCTTATTTATTATTAGTTCATCTAACTGATTGAACTCTAATCATTCTAAAAATAACAATTCTAACAGTATATATATATATATATATATATATATATTTGTGTGTGTGTGTTTGTGTGTGTGTGTGCCTGTTACTTTCCGTTAATTGAATTAATATGATGTAGCAATACCGACAGGTGCCAATATCAATAGAAGTTTTTTATTCTTTTGATAAATTTACATTTTTACTCGTTTAAACTGTCGATCAAAAAGTAATGTCTTTTCTAAAAAATATTTATTGTTTATAAAATACAGTATATATATATATATATATATATATATATATATATATATATATATATATATGTATGTATCGTGTTCCTTCAAAGTTAGAAAGTGTTTTTTTCAGTATTTAAACTGTCTGCTTTTAATTAAAGTTTAATACCAGCCATGAAGTATTATGGTTCCTTTCTGCTTCACGCACAAAGAAAAAAGTTCTTTTTTAACATTCAAATTTAGTCTCTATACCGGAGGTGAGTTTTATTGATATGTTTTAATTACGAAAAACCCTTTATATTCTCGATTAGAAAGTAATGTCTAATTCAAAAACAAATCAAAAAGCAAATTGAATGTTTAAAAGTTTTAAAATGTATTGCTTTTGTGTAATTTGAACGTGCGTGTTAAGCCTTCAAATTGTTTGTTTTAAACAAAAAGTATTAGTGTTATTCCCTCACTAACTCACATTAGATCTCTATATTAATAAAATAATAAGACAACTTCGCCTTTTTATGTCTGTTTTCCTCTCTCTGTCTTTGACTTAAACATTACATTTCTTATTATTAATAACCTATTTATTTGAATTAAAAACATCCAACAGCGTAAACTATAACAGAATTTTATAAACGGCATAGTTAGAAAATGATAAAATACTGAAACAGAATGAAAGTTTAAATACTCCAGGGCAAGGCCGAGTAGTTTCAGCTATTTTTATATAACACCGCCCGGGTTACGATAAAATAACTTATCTTTTGTACTAAAGTTTCAATATTTATCTTCTAATATATAAAGTAGAGACGATTTTTCCCCTGTGCCTTCTCGGAGTATAGGAAAATAACCACATGCATCACAGGCTACTAAACTCACCGTTATACTACACTTATTCACTCGAGCGCGTTTTAGTAAATTTGTTATTATTTTTTTCTACCTAACACTAAATATTACATTAGGCCCACCATCAACGATTCTCTCCGAAAAAACAACTCCATATAGGTGGAAGCAAACACTTTTCTCCGTAACAATACTGTACTGTCACTCTACTCATCGACACCGAGAACAGTTTAATTTTCACAAAACACCGGTTCTTATTTATTGCCTGGTATTAATTTACTACAGAATATAAAGCAATACGCAAATACTTAATGCTGAATCTTAATATAACACGCATGCCCATAATCAAGCTTAGCATAATTAACCTATTTTCACATGCATTTTTAACTCGAAACTGTGGCGCAGTGGTTAGGAAGGCAGGTTTCATGATCGCCAGTTTCAGCGTTCGATCCCATTCTTCTCTACCACGTTTTTCTTTTTTAAAAAATTTATAACATTCGCCAACACGGTAGAGAGGGGGGGGGGGAGAAACAACAATAGGCCGTTTCTTTTTTATTTGACGTCATGCAATAGGTAGTACTTTCTCCCGTGCAACGCCGGGCGACGGGTTCCGCTAGTGATATAATAAAATAATGTAGGTATCGAATTTTAGATGATGTCAATAACAATTTAATAAACCTCTAAGCAACATTTCTGCGTCCAGCAAATTTACAAGCTTCAATTGCTTAACTAATCTACATTACCAAAGAGCAAATTTAAGATTTTTATTCAAGCTTCATTTTAATGAGTATTTACTAGGATACCAAGTAGAAAATATATTCCAACATTTTGTTTTAAATATTAAAATAAAATGTTTTATATTCAAAAATGACAGGAAATAAACATATAAATCAATTAACGCGTTTTCAGTTTCACACATTTTCGTGTATTCAAAGCATAATCGCCCGTAGTAAAATATCCGCGAACTCAGTTTAAAACCTTGTATTCACTTATTAATTCAAAAATTACATTTTAACCAAATTAGTTTTACTAAATCGCCCTAAACCGTATATTTATAACTATCGAGTTTTTATCTCCCACTAATAGCATGTAGAAGAAACAGAACTAAACCAAATATCCTGCCGTGTTTTCTTTCGACCCGCGATCTGTTAGTCGCTTACAACATTTTTTAATGTGTGTCGTTGTTTTGCATAATAATATTGAATTCAATAAGTCCAAAAGCAAATGATGGTAGAATTCGAAGAAGAGATTTAAAGAAAGATGAAATCCCTCCGAATAACTTTCTTAAAGATAATTATTTTCTCAGCATTATTGTTAAATATTGGGCGAGCAATCCACTAGTATATAAATTGGTTAGTTGAAAATAACAGGAAATGAAAGTTCAGTCGGGGTCCACTTGCTGAACTTGAGGTTAGGATTACTAGACTGTGGGAGTTAATAGAAGTGGATATGACGTCACATGGTACAAATAGAGAGAGTATTATTCAGTTGCTTGGGAGTACTACATGTGTGAACATGTTCATTTAAAATGTGCCAATAAGATATAATTAAACAGTGATTCTCGATCCCTCTCTCTGTCCCCCTGCCTCACTGTTTAGTGATTTGGAACTAAGATCATGTCGAATAAATCTCTTATGTCTTCCAACATTTTTGTCTTGACTTAGTCCTTTTCGAGGTATGAAAGAACTTATTTACACGAGGCGTTCCATCAGTCGGGAAGGATCACTGAAATGGCGCGTACAATAACAAGCAGCTAACAAGGTATGATTATGAACTTTCATGTGTTTTTTAATAATGACGATAAATTGATTTTCTGCATGCATGGTACAAGGTTAAAATGAAACATTATTTCTGATATTCTGTGATGAAAAAGCGAGCCTCGGAGATGTCACACGTACATCGAACTCGGCGGGAAAAACAGGATCTCTTAATTAAGGCAGAGCATCTACGAGAGAACATTCAAAGACGTATCTCGGCACTGAACCATTTTTAGCCTCGGAAATATATAGACACGTGATTGGTTGCATCGCACAAGACGAAGGCCGTGTTTTGACAGAAAAGTATTTTCACGTTTTCTTACGCAATATATAATATACAAGACAAACCACACAAAATGCTACCATATATGGTCATGATTTACAAAAGTGTAAAAAGAAATACATTTCAAACAGGGTCGTCATCGTTGTGATGGGACTGCATTGTTGTCTAATCCTATTATCCGTTGCTCTAACATCTGTGGGTTGAACTTTGTGGCGAAAGTCTGATCAATTTTTAAGTTTGATTTTCTCCGTTTAATCTTTTTGACGTGCTGTTTTCCAGTTTTTGATAGACTTGTTTTGAAAGGTTGATAGTTCGATGTTCACCTCTTTCTCGTGAATTATTTGATTAGCGTTTGTCCTGCCACAGGAGACAGAATGTTTCGGTAATGTAATTAAATGTGTTTAATTAGTGTCTACAATCTTAGAAAAACAAACTGTAATGTAGAGATGAACACAAATATTTACCTTGTGATATTCTAGCTGATCTATGCGACTGCTAATCTACACCTCTTTCCTTACAAAACGTATCGCTGGTCAGTAGTCTGATACATCTAGACTTTTAAAAAACCAGGTTTTCAATTTTATTAAATATTTAAACTTGATTAAAAATATATATATTGGTATTTATTCCGATGTACTAGTTCATCAATTATAAAAACAAGACACATCTCTCTCGCATGAAAATTTATTTTTCCATTTTTGTTCTCAAAATTAGTACCGCTTATACTTTTTATTTTTTGCAACAGAACATTTTGCAAGCAAAATAATAAATGAAATTTTAATTTGTATTTATGTTTCGGAAATTTTTAGATGAGAATTGATAATTTGTATTATTTGAATTATTCGGATTACTGTTCTCATCTTAGATGTTATTCTCACAACGCTTCGGTCGATGTAACCTCCGACCTTCTTCAGGTGCGTCTTGTCGAACTCAGGATATTTTATATTTAACTCTGTACGGAATTAAGAACAACCCCCTTGATTTAATCTATAGGGGTAACTTTCCATCGTTCCTTCATCATGGACCCGTAGCGCAACGGATATAAGTGCTATATATAATCAGCTCTAAGTGACAATATTTTCGAGGTTGAAGATTCAATTTTCAGTACGGGCGATACTAAGAATACAATTTAGACTTACTTATAACTTCTACCTGGTCATGGCTGACGCAACACAAGTAAGATATATCAGTGGATGAAATAAAGGGTTCCATTCAAAATTCAGTACTAATTCACAAGTTCGTCATAAAGACTTCCGAGTTAGTTGGACAAGACACACCTGAAGCAGGCCGGAGGTTACATTGCTTGAAACGTTGTGAGAACAGTAGTCCGAATAATCACATTAATTTGTTTTATTTCTATGGGTAAACTTTGGAATAATTCACTACCGCTCATACTAGAACTGCCATAAGCAATCTAGTTGGCTGTATCATTCTCTTCAGCAGAGTTTGCTAAAGCTTAAAGATTAGCCAATTATATTGTCAGGGACAATATTACTACAATTTATCAAACTCTTTGTTTTGCTGACAATTTTGATAGAGACTAATTTACTTTGTCTCGATAAACTTGTAGATTCGAATTCGTCTGACGCATAATTTGAATATCGTCATAACCAGACAACTTTTATAAATTTCTTAAGTGACGAAAAAAAAAAATATTTTATCTTACTAAATGTTTCAGCACAAAGTTACAAATATTTTTCAGATGCATTTTCCTCCGAAAAGGCATTAGCAATACTGGAAAAGATCTACAAAAAATGAATTAGTCTTACGACACTTACTAGCTATAAAGCATCAGCTACCACCAGATGAATTAACGAGTTATACTAATGCATAATATTGCTATTAATAAGTAAGGATTGCTAATTTTCTTTCGTATCCGCCGGACATTATCGAGTTGAATTAATAGACGCACTCTTAAATGGTCTACATTCCACATATCTGAAAAAGAATACTCGGATGTAACAGCAACCTAATTTAGCGAAACAAAATTCTGAAAATTACGATACAGTTGCTATAAGATCAGAGACTTCGCAATCTATATCACCTTTTTTTTATCGCATGTAACACTAGGCTCTATGCCATAACTAAAGTACCTTTTTCTTTGAGGTCATTATAATTCGTTAAGAAAGGCAAATGCTTTACTTGCATTAAACTATGTCACTGATTGAAACCTTGTCGCAACAAAGGTATAACTAACACGTCATCATTGATAATACTAGAATTCCTAACCTACTGATATCAAAACCAAGGTTAATGAAAATCACTAAAGGTGTTGATTGAAAGGGGGAGTAATGAGAATTTTACCGATGCAAAAATTACAAAACAAAACCAGTGGAAAAATTACCAGTGCTTCAATAAAGTGGCAATTGTCATTTTTACATTTCCGTACAAGTAGTGATACACTGCACAGTAAACTTACACGTAGAAGGAAGATTATATAGCAAACATTGAGATGCTTCCGTATAAAAATCTATGTAACTTAATTTTAGATCACGACTTCTCACGTCAACACTAGTTGGGAGCGATACCTTTTGAACGAAGCTATCACATCTCAAAATCCGCAGCCTAGCACAATGGAAATTCCATATTTAACTTGTTAAGCAAACTTACGTAGGACTATGAAGCCGTGGTGACAAAAACATGAACTCACTGAAGAAAATAAACAATTAATAAAAGCAGAAATTACGCATATGCTAAACGAAGAAATAGTACAGAGCCATTTTCTATGGAGAGTCTAGACTCTTGTAATTTATTCTGTAAAAAGGCGAATGATTATACATTTTCGCATATTTACTTCGCATATTGCAGAAGAGCCCCGCCAATAATAAACCCACCCCCTCTTAAAACATACAACATGAGATTGTAGTAAAATAAAGGGGATGGAATTCAAGCATGTCATTAAGTATTTGCATAAAAAGATTGTTTCCCTTATATATTTGCCTTCACATGAACTCATACAGATAGCTGTCCAACAGTCCGTGATGCGTTCCACGATGGCATTTATTCTACGTTTTGTACAGCCTAATCTTAACCCGACGTATGTCTAGACAGGACTCACAAAAGTAGCTCATAATTGAGTGAGCGCATTGCACATGGCTAACGAGGCTACATTTTTGCAAAATACATTTGTCTTTTAGTGACGGTGATCTAGTCATTTACTTTACTGGAAGTATACTAAATACTAACACGAATAGAAAATATCGAACAAAAATCTCGAACCATAGCGGAAAGAACATGTGGGACTTTAGAAGTATTTATTATCAACCATAAAACTCCATATGGCTTTCAATGCAGGAGGCCGATCTTACCAAATCCGAACTAACAAAAATATGCAAATGTCAGCTTGTTTTAGAATAAAAGCGTTTTGGAATAAATGGGTGAACGAACGTAGTATAATCCACTACCCTTCTTAATGGATCCGTCCTGGTCAATATAGATAGCCGTACCATTGTCTTCAATAGAGTTTAATAAAGCTTCAAGATAACAATATTACCACACCAACAGGAAAGTTTTTAATACATATTTATGCTTAAAATTAAGAAAAATAATATAAAACTGAAAACAACTTTAGAAAGATTTGTACATTTATTTCTGGTGCTCACTTTGCATTTATTTTCTCGTATTTGAAAAATATAAATGTTTTGTTTATGTTCTGTTGAAAAATAACGAAACTTTTCTTTATCAAGAATGTTAATTTGGCTTAAAATCTTCGACTTAAGTTTTTAGATAATTTTTTTTGATAGAGAAGGGATGTTATAGAGTGAATGCCATTTTGCTGGTTTCAGACAATATAACAACTCTTAAAACAGCCGGAAAATACACATATTTACTTTTATAATTATTTTCTGAATTCAAAATGAATTCCGAACAATAGAAACAAAATGATGGAACACACAGAAAAGGAAAAAAAAGATCTGTATAATCAATTCAGTTTAGTTTTATGCTAAGGGGGATAGTGCAATCTTCTTAGTAGCTTCCATTTTATGGCCGTTATATTATTCTGGAGATAAAATCTGTCCAATACATATACTAGACCGGAAATAAATAATTAATTAAATGGATAAAGGAAGAAGACGAACTCAGAGATTGAGTTGAACATGAAAATAGTCGATTTTATTTTGTCAGAAGGTACAATTACGAACGGTTTGGTTTAATCGCCAGTGTTTCAATAGATTAATTGTTCCTCAAGGGGATGCAGTAACCTCTGATAGCATTTTGCTTGCTAGATACATTGAATGTGTACTGCATTATGGTCACTTCTGTATTAACTGCCATGATCTTATCTAGATTGTAAAACACGATTAAAGAACAATATAGTAGAATAACAAGGAAAATAAACGATACCAATTTGCAAAGTATTGCGTTTTAAGACATCAAAATGTAGATGGCTCATTTCTCATTTATATGTCACTTATAAGGTTGAGGTTAAATTGGACATTTTATCTACATAGTATAATTTATTTAACAATATATGATTAGTGGTTATTGATAGTTAATGTCAAAATTGGATAGAGAAAATGAAAGAAAATAAACAAAATCTATGATTGAGCATATTTATTAAAAAAGATAAAGTGTGTCTAAATGAGACAGTGTTACATTGTGTTCCACAAGATTTGTTGATTTTAGCCTCCTTAACATTATTTGTTGCAATAAAATTCAAACAACCATATTAGAATGTATCGATTTATATTTTCTAGATTTTCAACGTTTCAGCTGATGTAATCTACGACCTTCTTCAGATGCGTCTGCTCTATTCCCGAGTTCTATGAGACGCATCTGAAGAAGGTCAGAGGTTACATCGGCCGAAATGTTGTTAAAATAACATCCAAGATGAGAACAGTAGTACGAATAATTTAAATAATACAAATTATCAATTCTCATTTTAAAAATTCCGAAACGTAGAATGCATCGATGTTTTCGAAATATTAAAGCAGAGAACATACTTAACTATATCTGTTAAAAAATGAGCTTGAAAAAACAAAATGTAGCAAGACTAAATGTAAGCGTGTAAAATAATGTTTACAACAGTATTTTCAACGTAAGGTTAAAATTAGGCAGAGAGTGGTTAGGATTATAAGTCAGGATATGTCGCCACGGATCGGAAGTCAGAAATAAGACGTGACGATGAAAAAAGATAAAGATCTGCCTCATTTAGCCTATGAGTTGACTGTGTTCGGACATTTCCCAAAACTCGTCTTCACCCCCCCCCCGAGGAGGGGGCGCGTGGAAACCTGCGTAATGCTGTAAAAAAATAAAGCAACAAAGAACATAAACCATTGTGCAACAATCTTATTGACGTTTCGTGTATTTTGTTACATACATGATTTGTTACATACATGATTTGTTACATACATGATTTGTTACATGCAAGAAAAGAGAAAGGCGAATAAACTTTGGCTGCTGCATCACCACTACAGCCATCTTTACATCTAGACTCCACTATCCAATCAGCCATCTACTACGTGTCAATGAGAAAGA
Source organism: Sepiola atlantica (assembly GCA_963556195.1). Taxonomy (NCBI): domain Eukaryota; kingdom Metazoa; phylum Mollusca; class Cephalopoda; order Sepiida; family Sepiolidae; genus Sepiola; species Sepiola atlantica. The sequence goes on along the minus strand of OY744517.1, from coordinate 114,162,005 downwards.
CGAACAGCTGTTTCTGTAGACGAAGAAGACGACGTATAATCAGTGGGGATCCAAGAAATCCACCATGCTATGCTACACATGGACTAAATACAATTCTGGGATAACGACATCACTTTCGTTTCCAAGATTCGAGTGAACAGAAGTAGGGTTAATAAAACCCCGACACTGAAGAGTCGGCAGTAAATACGGAATTATGTTACCCGTTACATTAGTTCCTATTACCTTTAAGCCATGTCAGATTTGGCGCCATCTTATTGTGTTGTGGTTATTTACATGTCTGTTTTTGTTCTCATCTTGATGCTTATGTTCACGACGTTTCGTCTTGTTTCGATGTCTTCTGTAAGTGAACCCATATTATTTCACATTAGATACCTATTTAGACATACAGTATGTATACTGCTTCTAGCAAATGTGTGTTAAACAAATACTTTTGTGCACTTGGCTTCATTTCTAGTTATGTTATGACATTTGAAAGTTTTGTTATGTCAATTTCTCTGCTCTTGAAACTACTTCGTAGTGCTTTATCTATTGATCTTACCAAATATCAACAGAGTTATCTTTCTCCTTGATATGTTTATGGTGTAATCGTAATGCTGCATATGTAGCATCTTAACACTCTTGATGATTTTAAGAACAACACAGACAAGATTATTAACCTACGAGAACTTCTAGAAATTTTAGAGACTATTAAAAGAGAAGATAAAACATGAGTACATGAAAATGTAAAATAATTCAAACATTTATTCTAAGATTTACTCAAACTTCATATAAGAAAGAGCAAGCAATGAGGAAAGAAACAAGCGTGTAAAAGTCAGACACGAGGTTGTACCGAACTGATATGGATGGAGAGGTGTGTCGAGGTAATTAGATACCAAAATAAGGACCGGCGGCACAGTTATAAAAGTGGGGGGGGGCCGGTTAAACACATGCATATATAACTTCATTATTGATGACCGTAAAGTGGGGGGGGGGGGAAGTCAAAAAGGGGGGGCTTGAGGCCCCCCTTCCCCCCGGTGCCGCCGTCCATGAAAATGAAGATGTTATTGTACACAACTTGTAGCCAGTCTAATATCATCCACGTTAACACAAACTAAATGAACTGCAGATACTCAAAGTATAAAACATTGCATCTCTTCTGTTGGCAATCTCTATTTTGTTTATACCCTCATCAATTTATTCAGTGGTTTTCTTACGAACTCGAAATTATTACGGGTTTTCTTTAGTTTAGAAGCACAAAATAATCATAATACTTGACTTTTACATTTAAACTTTAACTCAAGCCAAAAGTTCATTTCTAATTGGAACTTTACAGTCTGAAAATATAATTTTATCTAAATGTATTGATGGGAAAGTTAGGAACATTTCTCGCACTAATGGTTTAATCAAAACGGCCTATTTCAAGTTAAGTCAAGTTTACACATCAGACGAACAATTTTTTTAACTACACTTATGTATATTCGATATCGGTCGAAAGGTTAACTAATTTGAATATTGGTTTTGAAAAAGACATTTTATTAATTAACTATTATTTGTTATTTTTTAATCCAATGATTGTTTTGATTTTAATATAATAAATAGTTCTATTTCGCAATATTGTTTAATTTCCTGAACAAATGTTTAGCATTTATGTTCAAATGCCCCTTTCTTTAGATGGACCGAATTGGTTTCAATAAGTTGCGATCGATTTCCAAATTTTAAGTTGAGTCTTTCTGTCTTTTCCTTTCTTTACTGTAACTTTTACAAGATAAATTTGTATTTAAATTACCAAAATGTTAATGTTTATCTATCTATATGAATAGATGGGAAAGATTTTGTTTTTGTTTACAACAAAGTTATGAATGAAATGTTTATTATTTTAAATTAATGTTTCACATATATCCAATAAGGAACTTTGGGAAGCGATAGCAAGCCGGCACAGTCAGCTAGTTAACTATATATCTAAACGTGTACCGTTCGAAATCATTGTTAGTCTTCTCCATAAATGCATTTTTTTTGTTTAATATGTAAGTTCTATTTAATCAGCTGGGACATTTAAGGGTAATGTTTTTATTAATTCTTTCAGATTTGTTATTTCGTGAGGTGTTCTTATCGTTTAGCGTCCTCCATTGTCAAAATCAAGGAAAGCGTTTTCCACGAGTTGTATCCCGGCTGGCTATTGGTTTTGTTGTGTAACCAGATCACTCGGGGTGATCGGAGAAGCAGAATAGTGAATATTACTTATAATCTAGATGGTAACGAGATATCGCATTTTGGGACCAGTAAGTAACTGGACACAATGCGACAATCAGTTTGGTAAGTCTACGATGAATGTTTTCATGTATTTAGCGATAATTAAAACGCATGTAATAAGTGGTATAATAAAAAGAAAAAAGTTTATATTAACTATTTTTATTGGTTGTAGAGTATGTTTTATCATTAGATTTCCAAGCAGAACCGGGATTTATACGTGAAGTTATATGCGCAGAAACTAGCTTTCATCGAATCGAAAGTGTTAACTTTACTTGCTGGTAGCGCTCACAGTTTATACTGTGAAATTTCGACTTGTAAAACTAGAATTATTTGCGACAGTTTCCTCGCGTGCTAAATAAATAACAGTTCTTGAACATTTTCTTCCGCTCGAAGAACTAGTTGTCGTGAAAACTTCTTTCGCCTTCTCTGAGTAGATTCGTTTTCTATCGTCGTTGCTTGTGTTGAACGGTGTTTCTTGTTGCTTTTACTAGTGGCACATTTTTATTGATTTTACATTACTTTATTATTGCTTCTCACTTTTTCTTTTTCTCTTTCTACTTAATTTTGTACACTTGAAAAATACACATTCTCGTCGCTATTTCGCTGTTTTGTGTATACCTTTATCATAGTCCGCTTGTATGTTCTAATCTTCTAGAGTTCTGCTACGCTAGACTTGTACGTTAGCGTGATATACCTCGGCAGTTGGCCATTGGTAAGGTGTTATGCTAAGTATTATAGTCTACTTATGTGCGAACTTAAGACCATTTCACATATATATTAGGAGTGTCTATTTTAATACAGTGTAAGGATGCGTCATATAATTTATTTGATTGGAGTTATCTTTCACATACATACATACATACATACATACATACATACATACATACATACATACATACATACATACATACATACATACATACATACATGGTGACTCCCCTAAAAAATGTCACCCATAGAATAGTTAATACAATTTTCAATCGTTTCTGTAATCATACCTTATTTAGTATAAAGAAACTTAAGTCTATGCCTGATTAGTTTAGCAAGTTTCAGTAATGAAAGTCCAATATGTTTAAATAGATGTAACTTTCATCTTTGATTAACCAAGCCCACTCTTAAAGTAGACCACCTCGCGGTTTTAAGTGCTTGTCAATAACGAGGCGTTATACATTTGTCCGTAGATCCTCTCGCTGTAAGCTACCATAGTTACCTACCGATAAACTCTGTCGCTATGTGTGGGTTAACCATAGCTGTCCACCATAATATATTGCAAATATAAAAGTCACTTTAAAAAATCAACTGGAAAATGTAAAAAAATAACATTTTCTAAATAATGTTCACCAATAATATTGTCAATATTGCCTTTCAAATTTATTCCAAATAATTTATATAAATAACAAATTTCCTTTTAATCTTTTCTTGTTTCCATTAAAAAAACGAACGAAAAAAAAAACTAATGTTATTAGGGATTAAATAATGTTTGTAACTTTGCTGATCTACATTGCCGATTTTAATGATTTAACACACGCCCATTTTGTCATATTGGTAGATCTGTGTTGTTTTGAGATATTTTTTGTTTGTTCTGTTGCTGCTTTACAAATATGATCAGAGATGGAAAACCTATGAATTGTGAACTCAGCATTATAATTGTAGTATTTTTCGTAGAGTAGTATATTTTTTACTCTTTAGATCTGTTTTCAACGAAACTATCCGATTTGGGGAACCATTCCGATGACGCAACAGGCTAAAATTAACATTGCTGAGAACATTTTTAGAATGCTTCGCAAGTGCATTATAATCTGTTGTCACTGACCATCCTGATAATAATACCATATTTTGAAAATGTGTTTCATTACCATGATGACCATATTTCTTCTTACTTACCAGCAATGTTGCATATAGTAGTTAATTTGCAAAAATCAGTAATTATTAAGTATTCATGGTCATTGAAGTGAAACAACTCTTCGGTTAGAGAAGTCATGTTGTTGTAGAATTTCCTCTTATCGTGAAGAAATATTTCTCTGATTTATTGAACATTTCTTGATCATGTTATTCATATCGGCAGTGTTTCATTTCCAGTATACGTAATCTCTAGTTTACCTTTTTGATCTCATTTTGGCTGTAATGAAGCTGCTCTAGAGTGATTTTCTTTTGATTTCCTCGAATGCAATTCTTGATTTCTTTCAGGAGAATATCGCCTTTATAAGAAGGGGTCATCTTAAGTCTTGCAGATGATAACTCCTTGATTTAATCTGACTTGTTATTGTGATCTTGTGTAATTGATTGAAAACTAGATTCTATCTGCTTGTATTTCTAATAACATTCCGGCGATTACTGCCAAACATCACAGAATTGATTCTAATATCTAGATAAATTGCATTCTTGATTTTAGTACTGGAAATACGAGTTAGCGTATCTGATTTGTTTATATTCTTAGGCTCTCATCTTTATTGTGTGAGTAGACTGAGTTTCAAACTCAGCCATTTTGTTCTATGAGTGGTTTACCATGTTATCTAGCTCCTGTTTTATGTCGTCTTTTAATTTAATTTGTTTTTTCTAAATAAATATGTGATTTCATGTTCTCATTAACAGAGACTTTCACATACCATTTCAGAGAGTCAATCTTATCAAAACGGCATAGATGTAAGTCGACAAGTTTTCAATTGTATACATCTGTGTTTTAATAGAGGTTTATTGCTTATTTTCGTTCTTTACTGTGCAGTGTAAAATTTAGTTGTTCAAATGATAGTAGCTCTAAAACTGCTAGTTCTTGTACATCCAATATATATAAGTTGCTGTTATGCTAGTATCAATAGTTTTATTTGCACAGAATGCGATTATATGCTAACAGTTTCAATGTTTATTTAAGTTTTTTGTAAAACTTGCTCCACACTAAGCATGAATCCACTTGATGTAAGGGCTAAAAATACTACTTCAAGGTCAAAAACTAGCAACAATAAGTGTTAGATGGATAAGTACCAGGAAACAGCAATTCTGCCCCCTTTGTCAGAAACATTACTCATGGAATGTGAGAAGTAAAGTGTAATATAAGGGAGGCGAGGGTTACAAGTCTGCTGAATGTAAACCGAATGTTCACTTTCTACTCTTCTGATTTATAAAAGCACTAATTTCTATAGAGCATTTTTGAAAAGATATTGGTTTTGAGTTCATGTTATCAATATATAGGAACTTATTTAATTAATTATATATATATAGATTGTAACGTAACTCATTCTCCGACCAACACGACCTCATCAATAAGTTTTAGCCTATAACCCTCAACCAACACGACCTTATCAGCAAGTGCACTGATATGAAGTCAAATAGTAAATAGAAATTATTCTTTTCTTTATTAATTAAAAAAAATCTATCTCTTGATATTAACTTCTATTCGTGTAACAATATATACAAATCTCTTCTCTTTCCTGACCTTTGATTTTTAACACCTTCCTGTTAAAATTCGTCCTTTCCAAATGATGTAGCTTTTGGCGATAGTACTCTGTGAACTATTGGATCCTCCCCAACCCCGCATTCTTATAAGTAAATATAACATGTAAATAAGTCAATTCTTTAGTTTGGCTGAGACGACTCGAACGAGGTGGGCCTACAAAGAAACAGTCCGATGACTGATAACTCCGAGAAGTCAAGTCGCTGAGTAGAAATGCGAAATAAAAATAAACATAAAAATAAATGAATTTCATTTACTATATATATATATATATATATATATATAGATGTTTTAATATGCCTTAGTGGACAAGAATACACAATAACACCCACAGATAAGCAAAACTCGACAAAATACGATGTTACAACATGCCTCTACTAATAAGAATAGGATAACAGAATCTAGTCGACGAACGGAATTTAACCCTGCAAGATCTTCAAGCTACACCAGTTGTGCAGTAGGGTGCGGACCAGGCAATGTTGCATCGTATGGTTGTCCTCTCAACATTCACAGGTGGTTGGGGCAGTTTTGTAGCCCCATTAATTGATAGCAACGTTTGATCGCCCCATTCCAGTTTTCAGGCGGTTGAGTGTTTTCCACTTGAGCCAGGGTGCCTGTGAACCGGGAGGGAGTTCCTCAGAAGCAAGGATTACCATGTCGTTATGAGGGGGGCATAATGTATATGTTTATATATATATATGTCTGTGCATATGTGCATATGTGCATATATATATATATATATATATATATATATATATATATATATATATATATATAAATATTACAGAAGTATGTGTACATATGATTAAGAATATACATATTAAACAAAGGTAAATAAATAATAATTACATTTATATTTTATTTCCACGAATGTTTTCTGACAGGTATTAACATTCAACGACTGTGTTATACATATGGGAAAACTCTCAGTACGCACACCCTTAGTCGATCTCCACCTGCAAACAACTAGTTGGCAGTCTCCGGTTGTACGACTGCGAGAAACCGATGACATTTAGCTTGTCGTTATGCTTCTGACTGACTAATAGTCTCAAACTCAAGTTGTAACGACGAGGGATAGTGTAACAATATCATTCGCACTACTTCCTTGGGTACTTTTGTTGGAAACTTCTTTGCGTAAAAACACAATAAGAACACTTCAGTGGGTATTCTTACGCAAAATTAAACTCATGCCCAAAACACTCCAATAAATGTTAATAAAACATATAAATTATACATTGCTGTTCTATCAATTCATAACAACTAAACTTCTAATGGTGGCAATAAAAACATTGAAAAAACTGAAAGAAAAAACAATAACAATATCAGGTTGCGATCCATAACATTTTTTAAATAAACATTAGAAACAGTCTACGCGGATCAGACAATGTTTCGACGTTTACACGTCTCGTCAGGACTCTGAAGTAATTTAAGAAGATAAAATTGAAATTATCCAAACGAAACCAGACAAGAAAAAGGGTGGCCAGCAGACAGTTAATCTCATTAAGCATGTAATTTATTCTCTTTATTTTACCCTAAAACCAGCACATTTTCCGAGCTCATGTTCGATTTAACTTTCACGGAAGATCTTCCTATCCTCATCCCACTCCATCTCACCCTTCAATCGCCTAGCAAACACGCATACTTAGTTCTACTGCAAGCAATTCAAGATTTATGCACATTCATGTAAAGTTATTTCTACAAGGCATTGGACTTCACAATATTATACGGATATTACCAGTGAAGAAATGGATATTATGTACAAGTGCTGTAAGACAGTACTAATTTGCAATAATGAAAAATAGATGAAAAATAATCTACGGACTCATTTTATGTAGCGGTAGGTCACTGGATTCTGCTGAAATGTCTGATTTGGTAAGATTCTTTATTTCATGTAAGCTTACTGAATACGGTGTGATAAACGTTACGAATATAGGACTGTAGAGAGATGATGGGCTAGCTATAATTAAAAATCTTACTAAGGCCAAAGCTGAAAGAATTATAGTCCATACAAGCAACTATGAAGAACTTATAACTTTGTGTTGAGATTGCAGCAGGAATTAAAATAAAATAACTTATTAGATGTTACATTTAACATTGACTATTACACATATAAACCTATATAAAAGAAAAATATGACCCAATATATGTTAATCTCAGGGCAAATCATCCCCATTCTATTATTAAACATATCCCAATATCAATTGGTCATAGAATTATTTTTAATCTCTCTATTGAAGACATTCAATAGCAATAGTTACACATACAACAACGCCTTAAACACAGCAGTTATATTAACACTAACATTGAGTATCACAGCAGAAATAATAGGAGCATTAGAAGGATAAATAGAAGTCGAAAAATTATTTGGTATACTCCTTCGTTTAATCTGCTAGTTAAATCCAAAGCTAGACACATGTTTCTTAATCTTGTAAGTCGGCATTTTCTCCATCAAATATTTAATAAAAATGCTATATATATATATATATATATATATATATATATATATATATATATATATATATATATATATTAGTTCAGTCGGATACAAAACTTCAATAGAGTGCTTGATTATTCTTTAAGAGCGTTATGTTTATTTATGAATTTTACAAAAGTTTAGATTACATGGTACCACATGGTTCACTTAAATTTAAAATTCCTTAATAAATAATAGCGCCGACACTTATCTAGACGGTCAATTTTTTTAAAAGTCATAGTTCACCCAAACAAGGCAGGCCGCCACTGTAGGTGTAAGGGACTACTGAGAAAAAAGGTGAAGGTTTTTTTGGGGAGGGGGGTCAACCTAAGTTAGGATCTGCGCAGCAAGATGTCTGTTGACATTAGTTTTAAATTTCTGCATTTCGAGTAACGTCAGGAAAGCAGGGAGCAGGTAGGGAGTTCCAGAGTCCAGCAGCACGAGGAAAGAAGCTTTTGGAGTAGAAAGCTCTTCGGCATCTGGGGACCTCCACAGTGTATGGATGGGATTTGGCAGATTGTCGGGTTGGTCTAGTGAATTTACGTCGTGGGGGTACCAGAGCAACAAGCTCATCAGAGCACAATCCATTGAAGTACTTGTAAAACAGGCACAAGGAAGCAACATTGCGGCGATGGGACATGGCCTTGAGCTTGGTGGATAGTAAATGACCTATCAAGTTTGCAACTCTTTTTTTTAACCTTATCTAAGAAGGAGAGACTAGCGGATGATGCACCAGCCCAGATGTGGCAACAATACTCCATGCATGGGCGGATGGTGGCTTTGTAGAGATATAGGATAATGTCAGGTGTAGGAAGTTTATTGGCACGGTATAGGGAGCCCACCTTCTTTGCAGCAGCCCTGGCAATGTTTTCAATGTATTTATTCCAATTCATGTTATCTGTGAAAGTTAGGCCGAGGAGTTTGAATGATGAACTCTCAGGCAAGGTGCTATTTGCCATGACAATCGGTAGTTATTGAAGGAAAGTAGCTTTGTCTTTGCGGCATTAAAAGTTACCATCCATTTTTTACCCCATTTCACTACAGACTGGAGGTCATTTTCTAAGGATTAAACCATTGTCTCAGATATGTGCGCGTCAGTTTTGCCCACATGACGAGAGTAGAGCGTGGTGTCGTCAGAAAATATTCCTATCTCAGTCGCAATGACATCAGGGAGGTCGTTTATGAAAATCAGGAACAGTAGAGGTTCAAGAATAGATCAATCAGGCACACCAGCATTTATGCCATGTTGCTTAGAAGAACGGCCATCGAGTACAACCTGGATCTTTCGTTTTGTTAGGAAGGATTTAATCATATTAAATATTTGTCCAGTAATACCATATGAGTGCAGTTTAAGGAGAACCCCTTCATGCCAGACCTTGTCAAAGGCCTTGGATATATCGAGCGCTACCGCCCTAGCTTAACCTGTCTTGTCCAGTGTATGGTATATGCATTCAGAGATGACCATTAGGATATCTGCAGTAGATCGTGCTTGTCTAAATCCGTATTGATGATCAGAAAGAAGTTTAGCATTAACTAGGTATCTGACTATCGCTAGATTGATTAATGATTCAAAGATTTTGGCAAAAATCGGCAGTAGTCTAATTGGGCTGTAGTTTAGAGGATCACTTCTATCTCCAGAATTCTTGAAAACTGGTACTACAGAGGCAATTTTCCAACTATCAGGAAAACAAGATTCAGTAAGGCATTTGTTGTATAGTTTGGAGAGAACAGAGGCCAGCTCAGCAGAGTATTACTTTATTACTATTACTGGTATAACATCAGGCCCACAGGCTTTGGAGGTGTCAAGCTTTTTATAATGTCTCTCACTTGAGACGGGGTGATGACCAGGTTCTTAAGTGTGGCTTCAGTCCGCAATGGGAAATTAGAGAGGTGGTTGTTTGCCGAGTCCAGAGTGGAGTTTAAGGCGAAACGCCGTGCAAGTAGTTCAGCCATATCAGTTGCCGTGCTAGCAACATCGTTGTGATTTGATAGCGAGGGAATTGTCGATTGTCCATTGTTGATCACACTATTGTAACTTTTCCAGAAATCACGAGTACCTAGTTTCTGTGACTGAATGCGTTTTTTGGTTATCTCTGTATACCTTCTCTTTGCTTCATATATCACTACTTTGCAATCATTTCGTGCCTCTACAAATGTTTGTCTGTTCGCAGTTGACTTATGGCGACCGGATTTTCGGAATACCTTCTGCCTCTTAGCAATAGCAGCTGCAGATTCTGAGGTGAACCATTGAGGGGAGTGGGGTTTGCTGATGAATTTTCACGTGGGGATATAAGCATCAATGCTTGCTTTGACCCATTCGGTTTGCTTATTTGCACACTGATCAGCAGGGAGTGAGAAGGTTACCCCCCATGGAGTGTCGCTGATGTGATCCCTGAGGGATTCAAAATCAGCCTGCTCATAGTTTCTCGTCGTTTTAAGAAACGGCTCTTCAGCTTTTGGGCGAGTTTTTAAGGTGATAAGTATCATTACCACAACGTGATCAGAGTTTCCGAGCGGGCTATGGGCATTCGCCACACAAGTCTCAAGGAGTGAGGTCAAGAACAGGTCGAGAAGTGAGGCTTGCTGCTCCGTGCGATCCGGAAGGCGGGTCGGAAAACTGACAGCCTGTGATAGGTCGTGAGCTGAGGAAAAATTAAAGGTAGAGTTCCCAGCTGCATCAGTAACGCTGAAGAATCCCAACCAGTTTCGGTGGTGTGCATTAAAATCCCCAAATATATGTATTTGGGCATTCGACGAGTGAGAGTGTTCTATCTAAGCTTTCAGAGACAGAGTCAAGTAGTGAACAGTCCTGGGTCGAAGGGGAATAATATAAGAAATATGAGTAACTAACTCTGTGATGCAAGGCCAATCTAAAGCAGATGTAGATTTGGTCATCTGATTCTAACCTTTGTTCTCTAGTCAAGGGGGGGGGTGTTCCGAACATAAACTCCTAGCCCATGCATATGTTTGTCAGAATCCTTACGGTAGAGTGGACTGTAATCAGTCATCTCAAAGTGGTGAGAGGGAATTGAGGATTGAAGTTTCGTTTCACTTAGAGCAAGGATATCCGGGGAGTTTGTCAAGAGAAAAGTTTCTACGTCGTTAATGTTGGTTCTAAGTCCCCGGATATTTGTGAATGCGAGCCTCAAGGGCGTAGGCGAAGATGTTTTTTGTTGAGTGTCTAGTTTAGGTTTGTTTTTTATTTTGTAAATTCATGTTTGTTTTGAGTTAGAGTGGGGAGGGCAAAGTGGGCGCTTGTTTGGTGCCAATAAGCTCACACAACCAGTCCATTAGTCGTGACTTGGTTCATGGGGGTGTGGCCTCTGGAAAGCCTACCGGAGATAACTGTAGGGTCCCTTTTCATGCACGACATGGCACGTACAGTTACCCACGATATTATGCAACTGTTGACAGAGCAGCCATTCTTAGCGCTATCTAAGAGTGTGGGCTCATAACTACCAGTCGGAAACAGCAGCCATACAAGCTGTCTAACTTGTACCCTCAACCTGTCGGAACAAGAGCGACCCAGACTAATTATGTAAAACTTAGTGACAAAAAACTTTCTCCAAGTTGCCCGAACAGAGAGAAAGAGAGACGGCGTTCATTGCCCTAGTCCTGAAACTAGGCCAAGTACCAGGCGTCTTTAGAGGCGTCCCAGTGCTTGTACCTCTACGCCTGGCTAATAGACAAAGGAGTGCGAAAGCCGGGCGATAGGCAGAGCCCATCTACTCCTTAAGCAATTATAGGTTTGCAAACCGGATACTTTGTTCGAGATTCCAGCTCTAGGAAAGTTGCCGATCAAGATTAAGGAGGCCTCCTTCCCCAACGGTTTACTGCCAAGATGTAAATGGTTAGTAGCAAGGTTTTATTGTCAGAGTTTTACTTCTCTTAGATGGATGACCTGACAAGGTCTACGATGCCAACACTCCGAGAGAAGATAGCCTGCGCCCGTCTACTAGTCGGGTATTTCTTAGCCCCCGCAGGTTAAAAAAGTATTTTTTTCCATCCACATATGCACACATCCATAAATATATATATATATATATATATATATATATATATATATATATATATATATATATATATATATATAGAAGCCGGTGACTAGACTTATTCTAAATATAATAAAGGACTAAAGATAAATTTCCCTAACACTTTATAAATATAGAGAAGAGATATATACCCCTTCTTATTCTATCTGTCTATTTTGTATATATCTTAATGTAAAGTACTCAATAATAGGTACATTAATTTATTAATACTAAGTAATATAAGAAAAGGAATGCGAATACTGAGATTAGAGATTGAACACGGGTATTATGAACTTCAGTCTGATTCCTTACAGTAGGCTGGATGCTTCATATTAATAATTGTAATGGCTGCGGGGTCTACTGCTGATTCTATTGCAATTTCGGTCATTATTACAAAGTGCGACAATTTAAAAAGTATTCTTAAAGGGATACCATTCCTTTTGAAAGGAATTGAATAGAAAAACATTTTGTTCTTCAGAACAGAGGCAAAGTTTCCTCAAAGAAAACTGAAGAATCAGAATAAAATAATAATATTGTAAGAAGAAAGCTATCGATGACTATATTTGAGAATTTGATTGACTCTACTTTATTATATACTAACAGGACCCGTGTCCCGGCATTACTCGGGTGAAATATAAAAGAATGATTTAACTAAAAATAATATTAGAGTATCACTTCTTAAAAAAAATCAGTAAAGCAATCCACTAGAAGTAATTTACGTTACTCAAATAAGATTTAAATCGCTGTAAATAAATTTACAGTAAATCTTTATCATCACATAAAACTTCAAATTCTGCTGTATTTTGCGATTACATGTAAATAGTCTGAAAAATATCCGCAAGAAAAAAGAAAATAAGATTTTTTTTATATTTTAGATTTTCATATTCAATTAAACGTAATTCCATCCCAGTTAGCAGTTAATCGAGACAAACCGAATAGTTTCTGAATTTTAGGACGGGAAAATTGGTGTGGGGGCATTTTCTTTTTTATTATCCAAATTATTTTTTCTGCTAAATGGGGATGGGATTTTACTTTTATATTTTCTTTTTTATTGGAGGGGGTAATTTTTAAATAAGCGACAACCTGACACACAAATATCGAGCATGATGGAAAATACCTGTGTTTAGCTAAGTTACAGTAACGATACTTTTCGTTAACGAACTTCACCGAAGAAGGTACACAATACGAACCAAACTGTTATTTTTTAATTTTTACTCTAACCTAACCATAATTCTACCTTAAAATATCCCTAAACTAACTCTAAACTAACGTTAAACTAATTCTAAACCAACCCAAAACTAACCATAAACTAAGTTTTAGTCTGCAAAGTCGGGTTAGTTTGATTTGTATTGTGTAGAAGCATCAGAACTTGATTTGACTTTCTCCGGAAAAGAAATGTATCCTAAACAATACAATATTATTTCCCCACTTTATTTTATTGTAGGAACCCCCCCCCAAAAAGAGAAATAAAATAAAAATATAAACTTAGTTAACACACACATAACTCCGTCTCGCACACATTTTGATATCCCTAAAATATTGAAAATATTTTTGTTCCACGTCTCCATATTACCGGTAAATAGCCCGTAAATGGGTGCGCATTTTACGTTAAATTCATATAAGAAAGTGATGCCAATTCTAAAAGGTAAAATATTAATGTTTGAAATGTTTTTCTAGAAGATATTTTTTATAGTAAAATTTTTCTTTTATATTCTCCCCGGGCAACGCCGGGACATAGGCCCTGCTAATAATAAATATAACGGATATTACAAAACAGAATCCAGCAGTTTAAATACTTTTGCATTTTGCAAGTGTGGCAATTAACACTTGTGTTAAATATCACAAGATCAATTCAAGGATAGAACGGTATTCGCACTATCAGTGAACTGATAAAAGTGCATCCACTCTAGAAGTCTGCTGAATCCAAAACGACGTCAGTCGCAAGGAGCTGGCATTAAGGTATATGCAAATCACCAATGGTTTCTTAAAAAAATCATAAATACGAACACAAAATAAGTATACTAGACACATATATATGCCGGCGTTTCCCAGGGGAATATAAAAGAATGATTTAACTATGAAAAAATAAATATTAGATTCTCCCTTCTGAAGAAAAAATTAGAAAAAGTGCAGACGGTAAGTTATATCCGTGATTAAAATAGGATTTAAATTGTTGTCCCCAAAATAGCCCTCCACCAGAAATAAAGCTTCAACATTAGAAGACAACTTATGAGTTAAATAATCTGTATTACGGACAAAAATTGTTTAAACTTGGCGTCAAAACCATTTTTTCCTTTACATTTACATTTGAACTCGTAATAGTTAATAGGATTTATGAACCTTATTTGTGGGGATCTAAATTTCTTTACAACAATTTAAATCGTATTTAAGTCACATAAATTACTGAGATTAGATCCCTTTCTGATGTTTTTTTTCAGAAGTGATACGCTAATAGTTTTTGTTTTAAAGTTAAATCATTCTTTTATGTTTCCCCGGACAACGAAAATACACGCGCTCTGCTGGTAAACAAAATACACCGTAACAAATAAACCGTGACCTTTTTGTTCTCTGTTTCGATACTGCATGTCATCTGTTCTGTGCTATGTCCGGACAGGGGAAATCTTTTTAGACTAAGGCAATTATCAAAGAGATGTTTTTTAACAGTTGAGAAATCGTAAACTGTGAAACAACAACAATAAATACCTGATATAAATCGAGGAAATTGATCAACATTAATTTTATTTTTACTAAGAACAATCGTCTTATGTATTTTTGTTAATAAGAAAATATTTAATAGTTGTCTTCGAACGAAAGTGTGACATACAATGCGATATTCCTTTATTCCTCGAATACAGCCATAACGACTGGAAGGAAATTAATGGAGCGTTTGGTCTGTATATCAAGGATTAGACATGGTTTATATATGAAGAAATAAAGTATTTGTTAAAAGTAATATTTTTTTTAAAAGATAATTATTGTAGTCAAAAAATATTTTTGTAAATGAAGGCGTTTTACTGAATTTAATTTAAATTGCTTTTTGTTTAGTGTCCGTCAATTATCAGTTATTCCAGCGTAGAATTGAAGCCAGCCAATCAAGGCGCCGTAAAAGTAGAAAGCGAACACTCTAGGGAGCGATTCATATTTAGATTAGTGAAAGTATAATGGGTGAAAGCCAATAGCACGGAATTAAAAAAAATGAAACAATGACGGGAGTAGCTAGAAAATGTATTTCTATGAAGAAGTCTCGGTGTAAGATGGTGGTAATAGTAGAAGACTTTTGAGTGTGAGTAAAAGTGACTGTAACTTCCTGTATGTATGACTTGTTTGAGAGAGTCAGCTATGCAAGAATCAATGTAGGAAATTAATAAATTAAATGAAACTGACAGATAATATCCGAAAACACGCATCAATTATTGACATAAAGCGTGACCATATTAGAATTCTATACAGCGATTGTGTTTAAATACCTATTGTGTCTAAAAGCAGACGGGAAATCGAGTTAACATTATATATATATATATATATATATATATATATATATATATATATATATATATATACACATATATATACATATATATATATATACATATATATATATATATATATATACATATATATATATATATATATATATATTTCTCCCTTAATGTTTCATTTTACTTCATTAGAAGTTCTCAGAAATCAAGGGGCCCCTTCCTGGGGCTAACACTATATCAGATACATAGATACCCGACTATTCTATTAAAATTCTCCTTTATTTCTCAAACATTGAGTTAGTAAAAAAGTTAAGAATGATAAATTTCTTCTCTCCCCAACTGACCAGTCAATTATGTCATAGTATATATTTCTTGTGGTCTGTTGGTCTTACCGGATTCCAAGACAAGAATTCATCTAGTCTGGTGGAGTATCCTGCTACGTGGTGTTACTTGAGGTAACATTACTAGGCGAAGATGCACTATTCCTCGTATGAGGGGATCTTATTTGTGCTGCGGATACTATGTAATTTTGAATATTTGGTCAGGGTTTACTTGTAGGGGTAAGTATCCTCATGTCAGGTTGGGTTGACAAACCCTTGTATAGAGAGACCGAATACACTCGAGGATAGTGTCTAGTAGGTAATTCGAACTCCCCTATATATATATATATATATATATATATATATATATATATATATATATATATATATATATAGATATATATATATATATAGATATATATATATGTGTGTGTGTGTTTTAGCAGGAGACATTGCTAGGTAAAGGAATCATTTGCTCTTAACTGTAATTCACAACAAGATGAACCGACATACATTTACACTAAATAAGACAACGGTTCCCTTTGCCATTCAGTTGAGAGACTTTGCGGACTGATTAGCACGTTCCGACAAAGAATCAACGCAGCACAAAGTTTAAAATGTCCAGTTTTTCCAACGATTTCATATTGAGTCATATTTTATCAAACACATTTTTTGATAAAGAGCGGAAGGACGCTCAAATATTAAAATCATCATTGCACCTTTCGTCGTACTTGCTTTTATGTTTTCCATATGGTTATTTTTATTAGTCAAATGTGAAAAACGCATTATTTTTAACCGAGAAACATTACTTATATATTTCTATTTATATAAAGTTAGATATTTGTATATGTTTATATATTTGTATGTAGAGGATTCACACAAAAACTAATTACTCGATTATTATGAACTTTGGAACACATCTGCTAGGTAGTTATTGTGGACTATATTTAGTTTAATTTAGTTTTATGCACATATATATATATATATATATATATATATATATATATATATATATATATATATCGACAATCTTACTCTCGAACAAAAAGAAAGTGAAGGCACTATTTTAGAAGTAACACATATATTCTTCTGTCTATCGTTTAAGGCAAACTTATTGTTTTAATCATTAGATCACAAATGAGTGGAAATTAATTGTTATCAGTTGAATAGAGCTCTACGAACAATTAAACTTCACCATAAGGACAACTAAGAAAAGCGGAAATCCGATTAAAATATTCAAAAGTTAGAAGCACTTGATAAAACGTATAAAAAATGAAGGCAGTGAAATACAATAGGAGAGGTTAATTTCAGATGAATTAGGACAGATAATTTTATGCTTCAGCGCATTTTACTTGAAAAATGAAAGCAAACAAAAGTACAAATCAATAATGCACGCGTTTTTGAACAATATTTTTCAGATATTTCGATTGGAGGCTTAATAATTAAGAGGCGTTTATAAAAAGCTCTTCATTAATGCGTATTTACGAAAAATAAAAGAGGAATTGAAAAGAAAGTTCACGAATTGAGTTATACGCTGCGTCTCTTTGATGATAACACATAAGCGTGAGAAGTATTTCATAGCGATGAGATAAACAGAATATAAAAAGAAAAGACACAGAAAAAGAGAAACCTTTTAAATAAAACTCATTATATCTTTCTGTTTGATATGAGCTTTGAAGTAGTTTTTTTGTAAAAATGTATGTTTTTATTGTTGCTATCAAATGATATTTTCATATCCGACAAAAGACAGTTTTTCCGAAATTTGTAACATTTTTTACTTATATGAAACAAGTAAATTTTGTTTTTAGCTGAGTGACAAACACATACATTTACATATTATGTATGTACTAAATAATTTTGTGTATATGTTTTGAAATTAATGAATTTATTTTATTAACATTTCATATGCCCAAATGAAGATTTATATAACATTAGAGAATGAGAATATTGGATATTCCCATTCTACCAAGATAAGAAAAGTGTGGTTAGGAAATGCTCTTAAACATATGTTTTCCAGCACACACACACACACACACGTCGGCAACAACGGACGACACAAAGGGGACTGGTTAAATAAATATGTATTTATTTATAGTTTGTCTTCACAAACTATTATAAAACAGAAAGTAAACAAAAAAACAAATAATACATGTGGCGAAACAATCGAATGCACACAATGTTAACACAAGCAAGAAGTCGTGAAACAAACGAGGAATTTAATCGACACATGGCTTCCCGTTAGGAGCAGGTTCGAGACCACGCAGACCTGCTTCATTGAGAGAACCGCCAGCAGAAACAAGGGGTAAGCCAGGAAGAGGTCGCGTGTTGTCGCGAGATTTTGGAACTTGACCATTTTCCAAAGGGTAACACCTCTGAATCTGAAAAATCCTGAAAAAGATATAGTTTTGCAAGGAAGTAACTGTGTCGTACATACAACTTTATTCTTCTCGAAATTATTTTATTTTCAATATCTAGTTAGAATAGTAAGTATTCGAACTAAACAATTTTGGCATCTGTAACGCACAAAGTCCTTGTCTACTGAACAGAATAAAAGCGCAAACTTAAGAATGAATGTACATGTAACAGTGACTGTATACCGAACAGAGGCGTACGATTAGTAATTTCTTTACACTGAAATCGTTTCATGTACAGTCAATGTACACGGATGAATGAAAAATACTTATACTCAATTTGTGGTGCATTTGGATGTCAATGTCGGAATACAATCGACGCTATATATAAAGCTTTTCTTTTACAGTGTAGCGAGAAATCCAATGGTACTATGCATTCTGTAATCAGGGTTTTACCGTACTATCCTGGCATCTGCTCCTCAGCTGGTTTCGATAAACACAAATGAAGAAGTTTTGCTTGATAATTAAAAATTATAGAGATAAAAAAATCAGAGTTAGGATAAGGCGTACACAAAGCTCTTAATTAATTCCTGGACAACGCTAGATGTTCCTGCTACTTGCAAATTTTTGATACCACCAGATAGCTTGTAGTTTTCTTGTTTACAGAAAACAGTTGCGTCGCTCGTTGACATGTTTTAAGTAGGTGACTCAATGAATAATGTCGTCTCTATCAGTGGTGATTGTATTAGAGATTTTGATCTTCTTTCTCATTGTGGCTGTAATAATGTTAAAACTAAAAACCTCAATAACCTAATTTGTCAAATGCAACATAAACACTTTGATGCTTTAATATTTTATAGCATTGTAAAGTTATACAAGCTTTTCATCGTCCGCCCCATACTAGTCATATTGATCTTCATAGAGGCGTCTGAACCAACTTAGTTCACCTGCCAAAGAAGATCTTTTTCTACTTCGTCACGTCTCACATTTCACTTCCTGCCTATGACGTCATATCTTGACACGTAGCTCTAATATTCACCCTTAACTTTAAATGGAATTTTATACTTCTCTGCTTACTCGAACCTGATGAAGAAAATACCGTTTTAAACATTATTTTACACCCCCATCCAATCTAGCGACATTAGTAATAAATAAATAAAAATGTCTGAAGACTTGGCGTAACACCACTGTCTTCTGTTCTTTTTAATTGATTTTCATAGTTTTCTGTAGCTTTATGATAAAGCGTGACTGAAAATACAATAATGTCATTGTTGTTTTCAGGCTAGGAGAAAAGTATACAGTTACTTTCCTTTGTAGTTTTATTTATTAAAAATATATCATGTATGCATAAATGTGTATCAATTCATTTTGTCATTGATTTTTGTTCAACGTTTTATTCATGTCTGAAAACTGACACATTGAATACTATCAATGCTACGCATAGCCGACAATTTAGGCATTTTTACAGATTTTTTAATATTTTCACTTCATTTTTATCCTTTAAAAGTTTAATTGTATTTAAAAAATAATTACCAAAGGTTAATCTGTTAATAAAAGATAGAAACATATTGTATATGAAAATAACATTTAAAGATTTGAGCGCTAAAACAACCAAACGAAATATTTGCTAAGTTTCTTTTAATAAAATAACCCAAAATGTATAGATACGTGCTGAAATTTTCATGAAAATTGGTTGCTTTCCTGATATCTGGTATCCATTACAAGTTTATAGTCATTGGCGGCGGCCATCACAGTTCATTAATCTCGTATTGTCAATAATATATTGAAATATCACTTTCAGTTTTCGTCATCAATTGATTGATGAATGTCACAAAAATGAAAACTATAATCGTCGTATCTGTTACTTTCATAAAAACGCTGTCTATTGAATTTGAAAATATTTTCTCGTTTCTTTTGTTTTTGTGATTTTTTCAAGTTTGTCTTTTGTTACTGTCAAATATTCTTTGGTTATTCGTATTTAACGACTTGATTGATGATAGTCTATCGAGCAGTCCATTCTGAAACTTAGCCTTGTTTGTTCCTACTTGAAAACAAAGACACATTTATCTATGTCAGATTCAATCCTTCGGTGGATGCTAAATATTCTAACTTTTAAATTATTCTAAAATTCTTCTCAGACAATATCTGTTTCTCTCCTCCCACCCTCTTCCCCTCTCTATTAATATATATATAAATACCCCCCACGCACCCCCATATATATATATATATATATATATATATATATATATATATATATATATATATATATATATATATATATATATATATATGCATGTTTTTGTAGTCAAAACGTGTTTCAACTAAATAGATATTAAGATATACTTCCAGACATTTATAAATACAAAATAGTAAAAACAGATTCTAACGACCATATTTTTATTCTCCACCATAAAATTCATTTTAACCACTGTTTATTAATTGTCCAGACAACTAAGGTTTCGTTTGGGATCAACAAAATCCTGAATCTTTTTGACAATGATTCATCAGAAAAAATCGAAACTTACTTTTGAAATAATTATTTTTGATTGTTTTTTGTAAAACACACGTATATTTTCTCCAAGTTCGACGCCACACACCAACACACCCACACACACACACACACGCACACACACACGCACACACACACACACACATATATATATATTTATATATATGTATATATATGTGTATATATATGTATATTATTATTTCATGTATCCACATAAAATGTTATAAGGAGAGGAGATATAATTTTATATGTATCAATTTTCAGTATTTACTTCAACAGTGCTCGATAGTGGGTAGAGCAAGGTAGTAAGTTATGAAAATATATTTAAGTTACACAGAGGCTTTCGCATTTCATCCCCGGGGGAATCGTCTGGCTAAAATTATATATATATATATATATATATATATATATATATATATATATATATATATATATATATATATATATATCACATTGATGTTTTTATGTTTGGTCAAGTAAAAGTAATATCAACTTATTCGGGTTGTTTAATACGACATCACAATACATAATGTAAACGATTCATTCTGTACGATGAATGAACTATAAGTTGCTATTTTACTCACAGGTTAATTGTAGGTTCACGTATTTCGCGAAGATATTTATTAGGTCAGTTCTAAGCCATATCCAGGCAAGCAACATCGTATAATCTCTCGAGACCCACTAGATTGACAGCATCTCTAACCAACTTTAAATTGGACACTAAGGGTAATCTATGAATTTTGTAGCTTTGATTATTTAGAAAAAAAACGCACTAATGATGTACGATGAGTTGATACAGTTGTGAAAGGTGAAGACTGATGGAAACTGTCAAAATAGTAAATCGCATATAATTATAAATCACACACACTTACGCACATATGTATTGCTGTTTCATATATATATATATATATATATATATATATATATATATATATATATATATACTTATATTATAAGATAATATATTACGTATACATTTTCATTTCAGCATTAATTTAAACAGTACGAAATACATAAGTAGAGCTTAGTAGTATTATAAAAATATGGTAATAGCAACTACAATACACAAACATGTCAAATTCCACCATCTTTTTTATAAGAACATATTATTCTTATTTATGACTTCTCCTGCTTAAATCTATTGGTTATTATCGACTATTTTAAACGTTAACACCTATGTACATCGGTTCCCTACGGTTACTCCAGTTTTACTTAAAGATCATTTTTATTGCTTATATAAGACACTTATTTTTCTACTCACATCATCTTAAACTATTTAACGCTATTGAGTTTTATTGCCTTTATAAACCACCCCCTTTTCCATACTTTTTATTATAGTGTCTCTTTATTAGATATACTAAAGGTAAGTTTATCTCATGTTTACAGTTTATAGAAATTTTGCTCCTTCGGTTAAGTCGATTTTTTATGTCATAAAATGTTCTAGTTCCCGCTCAAAAATAATCTACACGGGTCATCTATAAATAGAAATATCCTTGTTCATCTTAAGATGTTTCCATTTAACTACTGGATACTATCCGTCATCATTACCCCCCTTCAATAGTTTGATAGTGACGTACTATATCTGTGTATTTTTTTGATTATAGTCTTTTTGTAACATTAAAATGCGGTTTCACGGATGTAATATTTTTTGTTTGTTATTCTGGGGTATTATGGGGTTTGATAAATAATTATTTACAATACTAATATTGGTTTATGTAGAGACGATGGGTTATCTATAATAAATGGCTCAGAGAAAGTCAAAAGTAAAAACTTCGAAAAGATTAAATTTCTCTCTATACATATACATTCCTTATATATTCCTTATATCTAGGAAGTCTGTTTATATTATATTTGATATATATATATATATATATATATATATATATATATATATATATATATATATATATAATGTTTCATTACGACACCAAAACAGACTTGTTACATTCTCAATGAAATTATCGCCACGCTTTTCGAAATACGAAAGTTTAGAAGCGTTTCCAAACGTTTTCGTTAAGGCATTTTTAACACTCGTTTTTTTAACTCTAATTTGACCATTACTTTTTTTTACATTTATTATTTTCTTCTTTCTTTCTTATCTCAGTAAACCTCGGTTCGTTTCAAATGTTCATGCTTAAACAACTGGTCATTTTTAACACCACAAAGGGATATGTTACATAGTCTTTAAATTCTCGTACCTTCTCTTCCTCGTCGTGGAGGGGCGCCGTCTCGATGTTGTCTAGTGGTTGAGTGTCGTTCTTCGTTTCTGTACTGCCGTGAGCATCGCCGTCCGCTGTGTCTATAACAAAAAACCTTCCCAACAAAATTCAGGAGGCAACAATCTTTTACTTTGATTTTGTTTTATTCAGGCTACCGTCGATCTTGGAGATGTTTCACCAACGTTAAGGGAGAGACTAAATTACTACTGTATCGTAGTTATTTCCTAGCTTAAGTCCTTAGCCATTCGAGCAGGGGTGGAAGAAGGAATCTCATGCCTGTATTCTCTTAGGGAATTTAATTTCTCCTAATCATTTAAAGACTACATAGAGAAATCGTTTGTTCGGCCTGCTTCCAAAACCCAGACTGGCAAAACACTGTTTCCCACACAAAAGCCCATGACCTCACAGACTCCCTATGCGCAGGTGCACTTTGATCCTTGACTTGAGGTCTCGTCAACGTGGTGGCCCTGTCAACGTATGTGAGCTCTGACTGTGAGAACAGCCCTATCTTGCACTCTGATGTACGGGTTCGCCCGCACTAAATCGTGCAAGCCAACCAAACGTCAACATACGTTCGGCCCTACAGGGCTATTATCCAACAATTTTAGCAAATATAAAACCTACAAACTTCATAGATGTAACCTCCAACTTAGATTAAAATAGTTATGCACCGTATTTAAAAAACAATGAAAACTCAATATACATACGACCAAAATCCAATCACCCCATCCATTATAGTTCATTATATATTCATTATATATATCCACTATATTTCTACTGAGTGTAGATTTAATCATAATTTAACTAATGAAAAGGCATTTTAAAAATAGGTAAAGTCCAAATGACAGTTGTAAAAGTAATGGGTATGTATGCCAGCATTGAAAAAAATGTAAAACGTATTACCAAACATTAAAAATAGAGGAAATAGAAATATTATTAGGATCCTTCCGTCATATAATCAGATGCTAAAACATAACTACATAAGAAATGTCAAAATCTTATTAAATGAACAGTTTCCAGTAACTAGTCTTCATTATAAAATATTTAATACAAATAAATTGAAATTTTGTTACAGCTCTACCTTCTAAAAAGCAAGCATGTATAATTCTGACAATCATCATGCCGAGTGGACAAGCCGTGGTTTATTAAAACCCACGCTGTTTTTTTTATACCGTAGCCGGTTAATTTCATAATCGCTGGTTAATTGCATCATGACTGCGATTTCCCCCGTACAGACACAGGGAGAAAGACAGAGATGGCAAAGTTTTCACGTTATATTTTTTTCTAACTCATATTTAAATCTACGTTCTTTATCATTGGATCATGTCTCTTTGTTTGACGCGAGATCTATCCTATTTTTCTATGACTTTACTTCTATTTTCTTATATCACCATTTCCGTTCCCACACTTTTTATTCTTAGGCATGAAACCTTTCGAACTTAAGTTTTCACTTTCATCGCGGACAGCCCCGTATTCCTAGTACGAGTTTCTTGCACGTTTCTGAAATCTCACACACACAACACTATCTTAACAATCGCTACTTTAAACTTAATAATAAACATTAATAAAATGTTTCAACAGAGAAATATCAATGGCTAATAAATCATTCAAACAATAGAAATCATTTAAAACAAAACAAAAACTATATATTATGCAGTTGTAGTGTTTTAAAGGTCAGTTGTGAAGGGTAACATAATGCAAAAGTTAGAAAATGGAGTTACAAGGTTCTATCAGAGAGTTTGTATATAACTTTTGCAAGAAAGTAGTGTTTATGTATGAAAACATATTTTCATCAAAGTTTTCTTTCGTATTGGGCTTGAAGTTATAGTTCGCTTCGAACTGTAGCTGGGAGGACAGCAAAATGCTTAGTCACGTTGTGTGTTATATACGGCCGATCTGCCGTGAATCTTTATATTCTTATCTTTAAACAAATGACATAGAACATTTGAGAAGTTTTAGTTTTGGCACCAATTACGTGATTGGTTGAATCGGGCGTAGGCGGACTGCTTCATGCATGCGCATTGCCATTTTTTGTGAAACGTTAGACTAATTATTGAACTTTACTCGCACAAGTATAAGCTACCAGTATTTCATCAACCGAAAGGCTAGACGATACTATTTCTGCTCCTCTTCACAGAAGAGAAAAAAACACGACTGTTCATTGACCACATACTTTTCATCACTTCTGCCAAGTAGGTACAAATGTCCCAGTCTCTTTTTCACAACTCATATTCAGGAAAGCGGAGCTAAGTGTCCAAGTTTTATAGACATAAGAAACAGTCTCGATGAGAACATTATTGAAACTAGCAAATATATGCTCCCTTCCATCGCATAGTTTGGCAAACGAACATATCATACATCGACTTCCAAAAGAGTACGTAATGCCTTGCAGTATGATATCATGACGAACGAACATATACTACACTATACCCTCCAAAAAAAAAGAACACACACACACAACTGGATTTTATGCCTAGGAGGATGATATCCCGACAACAGAACAGATACTACACTATGTCCACTAGAAAAAAGAGGAGGTAATTCCTGGGGGGTGGTAATCATAACAAACGAACATATACTACACTATCTATTCAAAGGAGGTAGTAATAATTGGGATGATCCCCTAAAATAGGAAAAGTTTATGTATAGGCTGAGGAATAGATACTACACTCCCCCTCCCCCCAAATAGCTATATGTAACATGATTACGGCTAGATTCGGAGGAGGGCGTATTGAAGTTGGAAACAATTGACATGCGATACAACTAACTCTAGCTAATGGAAGGTTCCTTTTTTCAAAAGGTGATAAGAGCTACATTTTGGCAACTCATATTGATGTGTGTGTGTATGGAGGTGTAGCTATGTTGCAAAGCAATTTGTGAATGTGAAAAACTGCGCTTTTACCAGTAGGGCTGCCCATACCAATTGATGATAAGTTCTAATTAGTTTCATCACGTAATAGTGCTTTATGTAATTGTTTCAGAGCAAGGCTTTCTAGATATAAAACGCTGTTGTATGAGATAGTTTTATGTGTCGACACCACTTTATAACGTATACACCGTCAGAAAACATCATTCATGAAATAATTATCTTGCCCAGAGGCAGCTTGATTCTCTAAATTTACGAGTCAACAACAGTAAATCAATTTACAAGAACATACTGTGACCATGTTGTTCCGAAAGGCAAAAGAAATTAGAAATTCACAAAAGTTTCGTTTCCAAAGACAATTTTTATTGTGAACACACGCGATTAAAAAGGGGGAAAACTTGACTGCAAATAACAAATAATCACATAAAACATTGAAGCAAAGTTAGATTTCCAACACTTTAAAAAGTAAATTAGAATTTTATTCCAGAACAAACACTTTATTTTATTTAACATTTGTGAACATACAAAGTAAAATGGGGTTATATTGAAGCAGTTAGTTTTCCAAAATGGCTGCCAAATTTTATCGATTAGTTTTGTCTGACTTTGCCACCAGAGACAGGACAAATTAATCAACTCTATTCATTTTTTCTCTAGTTTTTGAAGATTATTTTGCAAATAATAATTTGTTTTCTGATTTTTGCGGATTTCTTTTTTATCATTTTTATTTTGCAAATATGTCGAATTATGATTTAAGATTAGCGTTTTAAGCAACTTAAAAAAGCTCCCTTAATTCTACCAATCATTCTAAGTCCAGGTGGCAACTACTAGCCTTCTTTTCTGTTCGTTTGGAGGGCTTTTAAGGCTGGGGATTAAGCGTTTCTACACGGTCTTATGGTTAAAAGTATGGTTACGGTAAGGTATGTTTTATTTTGTAACGAACAAATAATAAAATCAAACAGTGTTTATTAAAATATATTACAAATAACACATCATAAGAATGGCGTATCCAATATAGAATATTACCGAAGAAATTGTCTTTTATACGACGGATAATTTGTATAATTAATATTTGAAAAATAAAAATAAGAAAAGAAATCCGCAAAAATCGGACAACATTAATTGATAAAGTGGGTTTAGAAGCCATTTTGGAAAACTAACTGCTTCAATATAACATGCATACGCGATAAAATCAAGCGATCACTATAGTATAATGTTTTTTGCTGGAGACATAATTACATTTTTTAACATTTTATTGATAGCTAAAGAACACACGTCCCAGGACATGTAAAATAAATTCCGAGAACAGAACAGTTTTGCAAATAATTACGAAGATTAAAATCAAGATATAATGCTGCTAAAAGTTATCTAGAATCTAGCAGCTGTGTTCCAAAATTCATAATGATCGGTTATTTAGTTAATGAGCGAATCCCATACAAAGAAATATATAAATATATACACATATCTAACTCGATATAAATAGAGATGAGGTAAAAAAAATTATGTTCGGATTGAAAAAAATTGATGAATTCATATAAAACATCGCCTTATAGCAACTGTGAAGTGGCATTATTTTCATATTTATGAATAAATAATGGCTCATTTTAATAAAAAATAGAATTTCTGGGAACTATAGTAGAGTAGAATACTAGTAATCAATGCAATTTATAAGGAACTGTAGATCATAGGGAAATAAATCTGTGCCTAACTTTGCCTAAATTTCAGAATAAATAAACAAATCTTATACTTGGACAATATTTCCTACAATGACATAGACATGTTCCTGGCCTTGTAATACGTATGCTAATCAACTTATAAAGTAAATGATGAGAATGGTGTACTGCAGATGTAATCCCATTCAAAGTATAAACGCAATAGAAATAATGCATGTCTGGAGTTTTTCAAATGCCTTACTCAATAATTGTTTGTGCTAGGGAAAGGAATAACACATATAATAACTTTAAATCTTCAGTTATATTTTCCTATAATTATGTATGGATGTTAACTCTCTGAGCGCTGATTTTTGTTTTGTAGAAAGATTATATTTTACCCCTGTTTTAAAATTACTTTGTAAACTTAACCTTTCATTGTATGCCCAAACAATGTATATGACATTTGTAGCATATAAATATAAATATTAAAATAAATTGTACCATTTGACTAATTTTTATATTGTGATAGCGACCGTCTTGAATTTATAATGAAGTTGACCATCCACTCATGGGAAATTATCCTTTTCTCATACACATATGAATCAATTGGTGAATGTATTGTGCATATTTGTGCTGTTGTGTCATATATTGCAAATAAAACTAATTTTGTAGAGAATAAAGTGTGAATTTTTTATTTTGGTAGACTTGTCGCAATTCTGCGACAGTCGCGCTGAGAGGGTTAAATATAAGGATATTTGCAATACGGTTGAGGTTGGAGCGGTAAAAATAATGAAGTTAAGACAAGTTATATTATTTTTCAATAAAACGTTTTTTTCGAATTTACATATATCTTTCACTTACTATTGTATAGATCTCAGAAAGATAAGAAATATACTATGATATTTTGGAAGAAACACTTTCCTTTTCAAAAAACTAAAACACAGTTTATTTCGTTTGCTGCTGAGAAACATCGAAAAGTTATTATATTTGAATGCGAATATCGCAGCAAAATTGTTTTTTTTAATAAATATATAAAACCTATATATTATTTGTTCTTAATTAATTAATTTATTGTTTTTATTGTTTTGTATTCATAATTACTATGGTACATACCTTAAGGACTACATGAACTCTTCTGCTTCTACTATAAATACCGGTGTTGGAACTACCCTAGTCTAATAATGGAAGTCAGACAGCCGTTCAACCACTCTCTTTATATGCTGTATTTATACTTTCTTCAATATAATTTGTTTCACTTAATCCCGTTTCGTGTCTTCTTTCCAGACTCTTTACAACACTGGCGACGAGAAATATTAAGTTACTTTGATTTTAGAAGCTTTAAAAGGACGAACGTGGAGAAACCAACAGCGAAATTACCCGACAAACTCCGAAGTTCTAGGCTTTATCTGCGGACTAAGAAAGAAAATCGCGTAGTTGGATATTTTCTTACGAAAAAAACAACCAATTTTCTCTCAAAGAAAAAAATCAGTGATTTAATTATTTCTATTCCGAGACTGTGTAAATTTTAAACAGGAAAGGAATACATTCTTTTTTTCTCTTCAAAAGAAGAACAACATTGCTACCACCGAAATTCTAAACCTTGCTTTTTACTGTTAACTAAAGTGCTAACTGTAAAACTATGTTACATGAAAAACTTATTAAGAAGGTTTTATACTTTCTTTTCCTTTCTTTTACAACTAATATTACGTTAACAGCGTGATATAAAAGAAGAATCTTCTAAAAGCCGTATTCAACTCTCCTTCAAAATCAAGGCAAACAAAAAGTAGAGACTATTTTCACGCTCCTAAAAAAACAAGACACCCAATTAGAACAAGAAAATATTACTGCTTGGCCTCTGTCCGTTGTGAATTCGTTCATTGGGTTATAGATTGCCCATACCGTTTTAAAACCTTCTAACTTGTAATAAAGTAAGACACAAAAGTTCACATTGCAGAACCAATACAGGAAATAAAAGTTGAATCCAATCCACATAAACATCTAAACATGGAAGATTTAAAACCAATGGCAGAACTCGTTAAATAACAATTGCAACAACAACTTTTAAACAAAGAAAGATTTCAAAAGCTTCTACTGGAACAAACACAAAAACTGATAAAATACTACTGAAACAAAATAAAAAATAAAGAAAGACAGCAACAGTTCGAAGACATATTACTACAGACAATGTCGAATAGGGGTGAAAATACCAAGAATGAAAATTCGTCTCAAAATGCCGTTTGGAGCGCAATTAACAATTTCATTTGTTCCCCAGACAAGGATGAAACCATCGCTTTATATTTTAGAAGGTATGAGGATCTATACAAAATAGGTTGTGAAAATTGGACAGACTTTAAAAAAGTTCGCTTTCTGATCCGAAAATTAAGGACCACCGAATATACCAAATTTGTGGACTATATTTTACCCCATTGAGTTTTCTGTAACTGTTAAACTTTAAACAAAATTACTGACCTCTAAAACTTCCCTGTTCCTCAAAAGGTGAAAGTGCATTAACCTTATCAGAAATAACAGCGAGGACTGCGCCAATCGTTAATAAATACTGTGCTGATTTCAAACTAGCTAGACAGCGCGGATAACTTTAAATGCCTAATATTTGTACAAGGACTTGCGTTAGCCAAAGTCGTAGAAATAATATGTAGAGTCTCAAACAAGTTAGAAAGTGACTAAAATTTAACATTACAGAAAATAGCCGAAAACTGCTAGAGATTTGTAAGTGTTGAATTAGATTCTAACGATATTGAAGAGTCAGGCATTGCTCACATAAAAAGATACGTAAGAAATCACATTTCAACTCTCCTTCAAAATCAAGTCAAACAAAAGGTAGAGACTATTTTCACGCTCCTAAAAAACAATTCACCCCAATAAAAAACAAGAAAGTATTACTGCCTAGCCTATGTTTCCGTTATGAAATCCTTCATTGGGGTATAGAGTGCCCATACCGTTTTAAAACCTTTTTAACTTGTAAAAATGTAGGACACAAGACTTCACATTGAAGAACCAATAAAGAAATAAAAGTCGGGTCTAATCCACATAAAAAACGAACAGAACGGCAGAACTGTACGAAAGTACGTACAAGTAAAAATCCCGAATAAAAATTTACAACAACAAAAAGTTACAACTAAACTCTGATTCAGATGTTTCGATAATCAACCTGCATTTTTGATAAACGAACCATGCTAAAAACAAATAAAATAGCCAGAACAGTGTATTGTGAAAAAAATAAATTCGAGGGTGAAATTATTACCAACGTTACTTAAAATTACTTCCTACTAAAAAATTGAAAACGTTCGTATTAAAAACACCAACATTTATTTAGCACAGACTGGATGTAACAGTTTAATCTGTGGGATTTACTAATCAACACTTTTTGCCAGAAAATAGAAAATCTGACGACCTAGTCAGAAAAAATAAAGAAGTTTTTTTTGGCGGTCTAAGTCGATGTAAAAAGATGTCAGCAAAATTTGAACTTAAAGAGAACATTCAACCTGTATTTAAAACCAGGAATATGCCTTTAACCTCATTAGAAAAAAATAAACGAGGACTTAGGCATATTAGTAAGGATCAGCATTTTATCTCAAGTGGAGTATAGCCAATGGGAAGCACCTACGGTATATGTAAAAACAAATCTAAAGAAATCCGCGTGTGTGCCGATTTTTCGACAGGACTAAATCCAGCACTCAAGGACTACCATTATCCACTTCCAAGCCCAGAATAAGTTATGGATACCATAAACGACACTTTCGACATACAGATACCCCTGGCAGCCACGGAACAGCGTCACCTCTAAAAGGAAACGATACTGAGACTCCTGCAGAGGTAATGCTTGTGAGGGGGTGTTATCGTAACTACTTTACGGACTACATAAACTCTTTCGCTTCACTATATATACCGAGGACACATGCCTCGCAGTGTTGGAACTACCTCAGCTTACCAGACAGACAGGCGTTCAACTACTCTCTTTATATGCTGTATTTATGATTTCTTCAATATACTTTGTTTCACTTAATTCCGAGTTTGAGTCTTCTTTCCGAACCTCTTACAAGTCCACAACAATAATTGAGTTTCTACATTTGGGT
Source organism: Sepiola atlantica (assembly GCA_963556195.1). Taxonomy (NCBI): domain Eukaryota; kingdom Metazoa; phylum Mollusca; class Cephalopoda; order Sepiida; family Sepiolidae; genus Sepiola; species Sepiola atlantica. The sequence goes on along the minus strand of OY744517.1, from coordinate 114,130,337 downwards.
GAATGTATTCTTCATAACAACGAAAGTAAGAATACTTTCTACATTCAAATGATTAAATATTGTAACTACAGAACATAAAAATAAAATAAATGGAAACTGTGCTTTTTAAATTTACACAATCAGACTAATGAAAACAAATATCATTTTTTATTTTTAAAAGATAAATTAAAATATTTTTTAATCTAAAGATTGACCAGTCATTCATTATCAGCAGAGTAGCTTAAACAATTCGTGTGACGTCACGTTTAAAGGAGCATGCCTTTTAGTTTAGTTGGCCTTGTTTTGAGCCCATTAATTTGTAATTTCATAACGGAATCATTTTATCTCCGAACTTTCGTCTATGTATTGTAAACGCTTACTTATTGTTCAAAGTATACCCTTTGCTTTCTAAGTTATTATTTACAGTAAATGTATTCTTGTAGCAATGTGTATGTCTTCCATTTATTATGTTTCACTGTTTTTCTATGACGACAGAAGATAAATTATTAAAGAAAGTCGAGTATAAAGTTTAAATATCTTTTCAAATTATTTTATTTTCGCAGTAACTTTTACAAAGGATTTGTTTTGATTTTGTTCGCCGATGGCAGAGAAACCACGAATATTTCATTTTAGACATTTTTTTTATTTCGTTTTCAATTTGGTTCAGCTTCGCAGAAGATAAATCAAATAAAAAGATTGTTTTTACGCAAATTATGTTTCTGTCTGAAATTCTCTTTAAAAGTTGTTTGCATCTCATCTGCAATTTCTGGTTATGAGTCAAGTAACAATACGCCGTGTACAATGAATCGTGTACAATACACATCGTGCTTCAGCATTAGATAACCTAATATCGATAATAACGCCAAAAGAAACCAAATCGATTATTAAATAGGGGTCGCGTGATTTATTCAATGGATCCTATCGTGAACGATGCCGAGTGAAAAGCCTATCGCAGGTAATGCGTTCAATTACGAACTAATACTGTTGGAAAGGTATGAACTCACAATTCCCAAGATAAAGTAGTTATCTGTGTACTACGAATCGTATACAAATAATTGTGGACAATGTCATAGAAAACCGAACAGGGTTTAAGATCATGGTTAGGGATAATATACTAATTTTTTTTCTTGTTCTAATTATTAGACTTTCAAAGTCTATATATATATATATATATATATATATATATATATATATATATATATATATATATATATATATATTAATTAATTAAGTTCACATATATTGATAAAATCAACTTAGAACTAATATTTTTTTAAAAGTGTCCAATATAAAGTAGAGCATATTTATAAAAAAAACTATATAAACATTAGAACAGCCTACGCGAGTTAACGCGTTTAAATGTTAGTACATGTTGTCGGCGCTGTAAGACCAACTAAATATTAAAATGTTCTTAAAAATCAGACAGAAAAGAATTGGCTACACAAATTTTACTTTTTTACAAGGTCGCAGCTATCGCGGTGATTAGGGTAAGTGATTACACGTGTCATTATGCCTAACCAACAGACATCAACCTCTCACTGCAGCCCTTACACATTAGAAATGCTAAGTGGCATTTATATACATGCATAAAATACACAGACACACCACACAGTAAGCATAACACTTTCCTAACTTTCCATCTACGCTCACACGCTCAAACAGTACGCATGCTCGAATCAATAGAAGGCAAGCTCAACCTAGATTGATACATACACATTCCCCCGTCGGCCAGACATGGATAGAAAATCCACCGCCCATATATAAATCTCCCCATATATTTACATAAACAGATTATAGGGACTCAATTTGCAATAGCACACACACATTCACTCATTACACATTCAAATATATTTCTGAATTAATAAAATTATATGTAGGTTAAAATTACAGTCATTTAAACAATTTAAATATATACTATATTTAACAGGAGTTTAATTCATGAATTCATACTTAGACCCGTTAATTAGAACATTTAATGAGTGTAAACGAAACCTATTGATTCCATACTAAAAAGGATAAATATATAAATATTTTTACAAACGCTTATTTCAAGAAAATAAAATATCATAATCATACCAAATCACAATTTTGTAAAAGTAATATATATAACACTTACATTCTATCACTTTGTCTGAAGACGTTCATTGATCCGAACGAAACCGGTAAATCTATCGTTTCTGATGATTTATTCCTGTGTTTAATTTGTTTTTCTTTGCGTAACTTTATTTATAAAGGTCCACGTTGTATTTAGCACTTTTAAAAATATTGGTTCGAGTTCATTTTATCAATATATTTGAACTTGTTTAATTAATATATATATATATATATATATATATATATATATATATATATATATATATAAAGTGGTGTACTAAAAGCGAACTTTTAGGAAAGGTAACACCTATTGTGAAGAGTATACAGCTCAATATCCAGGATAGAGCAGGTAGATATGAAGAAGAATGGAAAGGAATTAGAGAAGCAAAAGCCAAATCAAAATTCAATTCAATTGCTCAGAGCAAGGTATATTCCGCAAAAAGGCAATTTATTCAAGTTAAACTTTCCTTAAGCCAGGCTTTTCAAAGATCAAAATCTTATCATCAGAGGAAGTCGCTGAGATAGATAAGTTGGCAATGGCCAAGATTTGAAATTTGAAAAAATGAAATAAAAGTTGTAGGGAAAGAAACACAGGGCAAAACCTTGCCCGAATGCAAGCAAATGTCCGATTGCTAAAAAGTCCGGTGTCGAAAAGTCCAGCGAAGAGAATAAGATGTAGATAGGTAGGTCGTTAAATGCACGAGATGTAATGAGAGAGGATTCAAAGTTAAATTCCAAGAAGCCACAACTTCAGGTGCGGCGAAAATAGAAAATCCAAAAGGGTAAAAAGTCCAATAAGAGGTACGCTCGTGGATGCAGGCAGGCTCAGAGAAGATTGAGGTGGAAAATATTCGCCATTAAAAATACTTCCTGGGCAGAGATAACAAGGAAAAGTGTTTTAAAGTGGGGAAAAAAGGCAGCGAAAATATTTTAAAGCTAGCCCGTTGAGAAAGCCGGCTTTAAATGAAGTAAAGCAAAAACTAATATGCGACCAGTGGGCAGGGAAGGAACGAGTAAGGGGTGTGGAGGAGGAGAAAGGAACGGGTACGAGGGAGGAGAAAGGGAGCGGATGCGGTGAAAGAGTGCGGTTAAAACTAAGAGTGTGAATGTGGGGGGTGAGTCGCATAAAGTTGAAATTGGATGTTAGCGCGAATTAGGGTTCAACTAGAAAAGGGGAAGAAAGGACTGGGGGTGAGTTAACGAATGTTAGGAGAGGGAGTTAAAATATCAGAATATGTTTATGAACAGAGTTCGGGGTTTAGATGTTTAATCAGATGACCTTAGATATAAACAATGAGGCAAACTATATTTGAAGGGTAGAACTAGAAAAATGAATTAAAAATAAAAAAAAATAAAAATAAAAATAGTATTAAAAGTAGAAATAAGAAAATAAAAAATGAAAAAGAGATAAGAAGATTAGTCTTAGGCTCGCAAGGAAAATTATGGATTGACCGATAAAATAATAATAAAATAATAAAATAATAAAATAATAATAATAGAATGAGGGAAAAGTCGATAAAATTGGAGCTCAAGAGTGAGAATTAGAATAAGGAAAAAGTAAAAAGTAAAATAGACCTCGAAAGGATATCCGGAATGGGAATCCCCAAGGTGGTTAAAGATATGGGTTGAAATAAAATATGCTGTTACGGGACGCTAGTTCTTTATGGATATGGGAAAATTAAACTTTGAAACAAAAATTTTTTTTTCAAAAAACTTATATGGAGGTTGATTAAGAAAATTATTAAATAGGTTAATGATGGCAGAAAGAAGTAAGAGACATACAAGGTTAAAGTAGTGACAATAGATTAAGCCAGAGTGAGAGTGGAGATCGCAGTTAAAAGTAAATATTATGGGGGTTAAAAGATGTAGAGCGAGGGTGGGTTGGGGGTTGAGTATGGTCTGAGAGAAGTGTGCGAAGGGCGAGGTAAACAAGGGGGAATAATCGAGGCTATTAAAAGAGTGAGAAGAATTATTTAGAAGTAAAAACAGGAGGGGAAGAATAATTAGAGTGCACAGAGAAAACAGTAAGGAGTTCGATATCGAAGTGTGCAAAGGGGATTAAGAGTAGATAAGGCGACTCATCAAGTAAATAAAAGGGCTAGGGTATAATGTGAATAAGGTGGGTTAGTTATCAAGTTGAGAGGGAAGGAATGAAGTTTTGAAGTGTTGAAAGGAAGCGGACGAATGTATTAAAAGAAGTTAAAAGGGAAAGAAAATGGAAGTCATATAAAAGTTATACGGTTAAGGAGGTTAAGTGGAATGATTTAGGGGGTAGTGGAAGAAAGGTGTAAAAACTAAGGGAATTGTGAAGCTAACGAAGTTTATGGGTAATTTTTTTAAGTTAAGAGAAGGTTAATGGGATGAGGGAGATATAAGCAGAGATTATAGAACAACAGGAATTAAGACTATCGGAAAGGAAATTCGAGATGTAGGGAGGGAAGATCCGAGATGAAGGGAGGGTATTTAATCAAATGGGGGAGGGGTGTCTGGGGGATTACTATGGTTGCTATACTTGAATTTACGTTTATGCCTGCAACTAGAGATAAGTTCATTCTTAGAATTAATAATATTTTTAGATTTAGTAGCAGTAGCTATCATAAAGGTTTCCAAAGTACAAAGTTGGCAATGGGATGCTCCCGGGGTATATGCCTTTTTGCGGAATATACCTTGCTCTGAGCAATTGAATTGAATTTTGATTTGGCTTTTGCTTCTCTAATTCCTTTCCATTCTTCTTTATATATATATATATATATATATATATATATATATATTATTGACCTTTCCAGGAGGTAATGCAAAGGGTAAGGTGTTAAGTTGAAAAGCCAGTGCACTAGTGTTATCTGGCCTACATAAAATGCCTGAGCAGCCCGTCGGCGTTGCCTGCTAGGAGCACCTCAGGCGATTAACGATAAACTAATCCCTTCTCAACGAGAAGGTGAAGCCTGGGGAAGTGGACCTCCTGAGACTTAACAGAAACATACCTCAGCCCGACAGCAACAAAGTCACTGTCTGACTAATTGTCAAAGACGAATCCCTGACTGGTACGAACAGATATATATATATATATATATATATATATATATATATATATATATATATATATATATATATATATGAATAAAAATGGGGATAAAATGATTCGACGTAATTGACAATGAAAAAGGAAAGCCCAAAACTATATTATTTATGTATTCATCAACGTTTCGTCTTTATTGTAGACTTCCCCGGGATGAAGAGAAATGCAGAAAAAAATCATACAGTCATTAATTTTGATTTGCCTAAAAACGTTCGAGTTTCGGTATGGCTGTGAATGAAAAAGGCAAAAATGAAAAAAAATCAATTTTGGTTAACCCGTTATCAGCAGTTTACACAGTTCAAGGGAGAAAGGAAATGAGGTGAAAGTTGGGAGTTATTAATTTATATTTCTACTTTTAGCTTAGAGAAAGAGATAGTGTCTGGGTCATTTGTGTCAAAACCGAGCGTAGCCGATAGTGGATAGGAGGGAGGAAGTCTGAATTTATTGTCATGTTTTGAAATAAAAAGGAAAGAAGAAAGAAAAATAATTATATTTTTTATTAATTTAAACGCGTGGAGAGTTTTCTATTTTGAAACGCAAATTCTGATTAAAAACGAAAATTGAGGCAAAAAGAGAGGAGAAGGAAATAATACCTATTAGTTTATTTAATTAAGTGTAAATGTATTATTTATTTCTATTTATTTTATTACTTTATTTGTGTGATCACAAACTCCAACACCATCAAACAACGTAATGCTTTCTATAATTTATCTCCGTTAATTATCAAACTCATCATGGTGGAACAAAAATTAACATCAGAGCCTGATGTTCTATTAATAAACATACACAAATAACTAAAATATCGGAATAAATAAAGACACTCACAGATAAATAAACTAGTAGATATCATTTCCATCTCTGTCTCACACTTATATATATACATATTGCACACACACACACACACACACACACACACACACACACACACACATATATATATGTACGTACAGAATACGTTTCTATAAGAGACTCTATCACTCGGTCTGTCATAATTGTTTGAAATAGCAATGTTCTCTGGTTTGTTTGTTGCTGAATAGTTTTGTTTCTTGACAAGTAGTTAGAAATCATTCTCCTCATGGATTAACTAGGTTCACTATGTTCAAGAAAAACGAATATTTTCAAGATATATCTTCCTCACCCGATCTCAGCGTTTTAAGATAAACATGCTATTTTAAACCGACGGACGAAAAAAAAAACCGTAGGAAAACCAAAATAACGCTGTGTGTTATTTCACCATATAGGCGATATGCAGTAGCTCAAATATGAATTTTTTAAAGATTGACATGCGAAACGTATTACGTATGAAATAGGGAAAACAAACACTTTGTAAATGAGTAAATTTGCCGACATACTGGCATAGATCCAACATGGCTGGTAGTCGATATAAAAATGGGAACGTAAAGCAGGTCGCACGAAAAAAGTCTTTTAGTGCGTTATATAAAAATAATTTCTTATGATTTATGTCGTGAAAAAAATATTTCATCTAAAAATATTATTGCAAACGTAACGATGATAGACCGTAAATATTATTTTAAACTCAGACCTGGACAGGTTTAAGAGAGAAAGACAGATCGACCGACCGACAGAGCCTCTTATGGAGATCCTTTGACAACTTCGGTTACAAGAGTCCACTACGGCAGACACAATATAACTTAACACTTTCTATTTAGTCCTAGGTTTAACCACAATCAATTCAAAGTAAACATCTAATAAATTTTCATCACTCCATAGCTGAACCTGTTTATGTAATTCATATTATCTACCGACAGTTTATATACTTCAAAATCTCCTGTAACAAACATTATCAGATTGCATAAGATCAGTTGTTCGATTGTCCAACTTCAAAAGTATCGTTTAGTAAATCGATTGAAAATATCAACTTATTCGAATGGGAATCATTTTGCCAACTTTAATTCTCAAATGTGCTTCCTTCTCGATATGCGGATTTTTTGTTTCTAATCGGGTTTCCAATTAGTTTCAATTAATTCTAATTTTGTAATTCATTTCTCTCAACTCTTGGTCAAAGTGGTTTCATTGAATTCCCTGAGGATCAATATCTATCCACTATTCTGAACCCAATCGATAAACATCTTGGTATACATCGACACAAATACGTCTCGTCTTTAACCAGTCAGCAATTAAAGGATTAATTCATCCAGATGTTGGATATTTTTCTTAAAATCCTCATGCTCACTGAACTCAAAGAGATAAAAAATTTGACCCCTCTTTTGCAAGTAGCAGATATTCACAATATATTTTGTGCCAATGCCATTTTCCGAATGTAATTAGATCTGCTATATTCTAAATATATTATATCTTCATAACAAAAAATAAACTAAATATTTTTGGGTTTTTAATAAAACTTTCCTCAATTTGATTTTTCAACTAAACATAGTATATTCAATATAGTTTTATATTTTTATTTCATAGCATAATTCTAATTTAGCATATTTTATACATCAATCTTTTGCTAATACTTATTAGTAAAATGTAAATTCCATAAATTAGTTAATCTTACTGAATGTGAACGTTTCCATGAGTCGTAGAAAGGGCATCACTCCACAAATACATTATAATCTGTACCTTCGACAGAGAGAGACGTTAATCCGGCCATCGATATTCTTAGAAAATATTTTCTCACCAGCAATTACAATTTCGCCACAACACATGTTAAAAACGTCAATACAAAAATCATAAAAATTGTTCTAAAAACAACATAAAAATGTCCTTGATTTTGTTTAAATTTTAACATTTAATTAAGAAAAATGTAATGTTTATTTCAGTAATAGTAATTTTGATTTAATTTCAGTAAAATATAATGCATATAAAACATTTTTACCATAACTTTTTTATTTACTCTGTATGAAAATTACATCATTCGTAATTTTGTAAAGTTATAGTCTGGAATCAAGGAAAATACGTTCCTCGGTGAATGTATATAAAATATACATTCAAAACATTGTCATTCAAAAAATAATAATCCAAGCTTTATTTAAGTTATTTTTAACCAGTTTATTTATTTATTCCAAGTGGTTTCACAATGAAGCGGTCAGAGTTCAATTTGACGTTGGAAAGAAAATAATTTTAGAGTTGTCTGCTATAATCTAGGGAACGCACCTTGTTTCTGTGACTTCGCCTCGTCAACGTTCGCGCAGGTCTCGGAAGCGCCCGAGAGTTGACGAGGCGAAAACGAGGCGAAAACGAGGCGAAAACTGTTAAAAGCTAAATTGAAGACTGGGAGACGATAATAATAAACCATAGCTAAACAACTGTTATCAATTAGATCTTTATTTATATATTTATTTTTTTGTCAAAGGAAACATTGTTAATGGAATGTTTTTAACTATATGAGATGATTTTATTTGATATCTTAAGAAACGTTTCTGTTTTTTACTTTCTTTCAATATTTTTAAAAATTGATTTCAATGTTTTTTTTACATTTTTTTGTCAATGTGTTCATTTATTATTAACATAAACACCGAAACAACTGTTTGTAAGCAATTTTTTTCTGAACGAACTGTTTTAAAGCAAATGGTTTATTTTTTTTCTATGTTTTTTTTCCTTTTATGACAGTTTCTGGGTTAGGGTTTCAGGTTAGAGTTGGAGCTGGTCCAAAAGTTTTCTTGTGTATTGGTTCTGTTTCTGGCAGAACTCAATTAGTCCTTCGGGAGATTCAACGAGCTTACAGCGATCATAGAAATTCATTTTTGTTATTGAACGCAATTAATTCCTTCCAAAAGTTATCGGCTACTTGCTGAAGCCTGATTGTCTAATGCCTGCTGCAACCTGATTGGTTAATAGTTTCGTCAACTTTCGGGCGCTTCCGAGACTTGTCCAAACGTTGACGACATGAAGTCACAGAAACATGGTGCGTTCCCTATAATAGCACCTAATATTTTAATCAATATTCTGCTATAAACATCACGTATTACTATTAGAGATGCTAAACTGTGTACGTTCTATCCGAATTTTTAATTAGTGGGATGACCTAAAAATACGTAATACAATTTATTGAAATCGACAAAAATCAACAGAAATGTTAAATAGGTATTTTGTTAGTATAACTAATAGCAAAAATGGATTTACTTTGATCAATCTGACGTTAAAAGGTAGCATTTTCAACAAACAACTCGCAAAGTGTTCAAACGTCTGACCTTTATTGCATACGCAAAAATTTGTGAGAAAAAAAGATCATGGTATTTGGTCGAGAGTTCGGATGGAGCGGCTTAACAGATAGCAGAGTTTTAAGATGCTCTAACACAACGTTAAATAATTAAGCGGTGCGTTTTAAATTAGTCTCTTTCTGTTTCCACTCTTTTTTGACCTTGCAGCTTACTGGACGATTATGGCAAATAAATGATTCATCTTCTACGCTCGTGTTGATAATGAAGTAATTGAATAATTAATGTGAGAAGCATGCCAGCTACGATTTTATTACATCTATAAAAATTGTTATTAGTCGACAAAAGAACAACTGAAACGCACGAATGACGACGCCGGCGAGAAGACGCGGTATAATTTTGAGTTGATTTAAATATTAATGCTAAAATGATGTTTTTGTAACTGAATGATTGCATATTATAAACGGTAACTACAACTTGTTATGTAACAAACATTCAAACAAATAATAATGTACTATATTTGTGGTGTCTTTGCCTGTGTCTCCATGACCGGGGATGCAATTGAAAACAAAGCCTTATACGAAGATGACACATTTTAAAATTGCACATTTTACGAGAAATCTAATCATGGTATTCACTTTTTATTATTATTGCTATAATACTATCGTCGTGTTTGCGTTCGCGTCGGACATCTATAAACAGTAGATAAATATATATATTTTTTTATTCATAACTTAAAAATTAAAAATAATAAATATTTAAAAATAAGAATAAAATGTTTATATATGGTGCATGGTTGGGAACAGGTGTACTCAGAGGTCTTTATTTATACCTAGTAAATTCCGGTGTTCTTGCTAGTATACAGGTAAATGAATAAATTACGTAAATAAATAAAAAGTAGTTCAATATAATTAGGGATACATAATAGTGATAGATACAAATAAATTTAACAATTGTCGCATAGAGTTTTCGGGAAAAGTACAGAATAATTAAGACTCGAGAATTTGTAAAAATACATAAAACAAAACAATAACATACAATTTATATAAAACGTATTGGAATGAAATTCTCTACTAATAGGTTAACATGTTAAAACAATGTTTAATATTTTTTACAGTATGAAAATATTTAAAATTGTTTCTACACTTTTAAAAAATCGCAATAATTTTTACTTACTAATTCTTGAGTGTTAACTATTCTGTACTTTTCCATTTTTCCTTTAAGTTTTTTAACATTTTTCAGATAATACCATTACCTCCCTACTAATCCCAGCACTACACGTGCATTTTTACTGATCCTGTTAGCTGATATAGCAACCAGTATTCAATCTCCGTCCGTTACAGCCCGGATATTGTGCTCTTTGCCATCTTCCTTTATATGAGTGACTCATTACTCGTGTATCAATAGACCGGCGTCCACCATTCATGTTGAGCTTTTGTATAATATCTTGTTCATGTAGGTTTAATTAGATTTTCGTAGAAAATGTGTGATGTTGCTAGATGAATGAAAATATAAGTGTTTTCCTTGCATCTGACTGAATTTAATTATAACATAATTGTTATTTGCTAAGTTTCCGTATCAATGATCAATCCTATCAACACACGATATTTGGCCTTGCACTCTATTTAGTGTCTGCTTTTATTCTTATGCAAATAAATACCATTCGCTTTGAATTCTTAACTGGACTCAAGTATATCTTATTGTGATAGATATAAGAAAATTCACAGTTTCAATGCTAGCTGCAATCTGACGAAAGTTCGTTTCTACGAAAAGTAACTCCACACACTACCACTGGTTAAACGTGTATATTTAATAATAAAACGTATATATTATTTAACAGATCAGTACGATACCCGCTAAACTAAAAAATACCCGTTTCTGAACCATTTTAGTTTCACTCACAGGTATAAATAGATGATGCAGTTAACCGACAACAGTAGTAGTTATCGACCTGAGCATCCGCGGTAATACTGTAACGATTAAGCTATTCATTTACTACCACATACATAACGTTGGCCTACCTCTGACTAATCACATCTGAGAATGCCAAATTGCCGTATGTTATTAAGAATTATTTCTGTCACATTTCAGAAACACATATATACTATCATTCATACAAATACTTTACACATTGTAATTCTTCTGTATGAATTGTTTCTGTAAATGGTGTTTCACTCCCGCATGCTTATTAATTATACTTAAGTACCCCAAAATATTCTATGTACCAAATACGCAACATCATCAACGGCTCCTTTTCGTTTTGTGTGGTGATTTTATCTATTTATATAAAGATAACTATATGCATCTGATTTTTGTGAAATTTTAACAATGGGTGCTAGACATCAATTAATAAATATACCCCAAATTTCATTTTCTTCGGAGACTTTTTAAAAGTTTTAGGGACACAACCTCCCATTTGAAAATTCAAATATTACAGAATTGCATCGAATTTGATCCATAGTCATTAAACACCAATTAAGCAAGATTTTCTGAATTTCAAATTTTTCCTAAGACCCCTTAAGCTTAAGGTTTGAATTTTAGAATGCAATTTACTAAATGGAGTTTTATCCAAATTAGAATTAGGATTACAGACATAATGTTTACTATCATTATATCTTGATTTTAATCTTTGTAGGGGTATATAAAAGTGGCGCAAGACTGTTCTGGAAATTCATCTTACCTGTATTGGGATGGGTATTCTCCTAATTGTTTGATAATGACAAATATTATCCTTAAATGCCTGTTTGAAAAGTTGCAGAAGTCATCACAAAATGTTGGCGCATAGTGAATCAGAAAAAAAAACACGAGGGCATGTGTGATATATAGACAAGGTCCAGAACAAAAGGCACTAAACCCTAAAAGCTGAAGTTGCGTATGTGAACACACATATCGTAATAATAAGCAGTATGTATTTCTATCATAATTAGAATGTAACTGTCTTTTTACTCACATGTAATTATTATTGCTTTTATTTAACTCATATCATGACATTATATTCTCTATTTTACAAAACAATTAATTACAATTTTATTCATAATATTCTATTTTTAATAATCTATATATTAGTGTTTGGATGATTAATCGGAATCGGAGTCAGGAATCGAACAAAATCGTTAATTTTTTGGGTATCGGAATCGGTATCGGAATCGGTATCGGAATCGGTATCGGAATCTGAAAAAATTGAGTTTAATTTTCGATTCCTTGCAGAAAAAATAATGACCAAGAACTATGTGTATGTAAGTGTGGAAAATATACTGCTATGCCGCCCACTAACATTAAAGCTTTTAGCACATCCGAAAGCTGTAATACGTAGGTTAGAAGGTCGGGTATAGCTTACCACATATAGAGCGAAAATTGAAGCCACTTACCTTATATGACGAAGTAAGACTTATAGACAAAGAAGAACGGTGGAGAGTAAGAAATCTCAACGAAGATGCACACATGGCCGACAATGCCCCCCCCAAGTCTGAATAATCTAAATAATACAAATTATCAATTCTCATTTGAAAAATGTCAAAACATAAGAGTAAATACTTGTTTAAAAATATTATTTATGTTAAAATATTAAGGAGTACTTAGTCCCTATTTAAAACTATTTATTTTCTTGTGTCATTTTAAATGTGTCATTTATAACTGTGCCATTTTTACTGTACATCATTATTATGATCTCATGAAGATATGATTACATTTTTTATTCGTATAAACAACTGAAACTTTGCATAAATTCGCTAAGTTAATTTTAACCCTTTTTTTCTTCTTTCGTTTCTCTTTTCAGTATTTTCATATTTAAAGTAAGTTACGTACTTGTCTACTTTTTAATTTTAATTTAATTTTTTTTACTAAAATAGGTCTTGATCGACTATGTTCAATTGTTTATGAAAAATCAAATAACATTTTACGAGGAATTATTGCAAATTGGCTTTGTTTTTAAAAACTCTTTAGTTGCCTCAATATGTTCAATCAATTATGGGAAAACATTTGAAAAGAAATAGTTTGAAATATCTACTCGTGTAATTTACTACCAACACACAAGTGTATTTTTACTTTCGCAAAAATATATGCTCACATTACAGTTTTTTTTACGGTAATCCGGAAATGAAACAAAACAACAATTCTATAACTAAATATTTAAAAATTCTAACAGAATCTGAATCGGGAATTTAGAACAGAATCATTGATAGTATCGGAATCGGGAAAATATTGGAATCATCCCATCACTAATAATATATATATATACGCTTATTTAGATTTTTATAAAGAAACTGAAACATTTCCTTGTGTCGTCTGTCTATTTTGCTTCAATTCATGGCCAAATAAGCGGCATTCGCTTTGGGTTCTGACCGTCTTCTTATCATTCATTTACACTTTGTGATTATGTAAAGAAAAACGTAAAGTGGTCGATGGTAGTCAACGGCGACCTGAAGGCTTGTTTTTCATTGGCTACTACATCGAGATGCAAGCGAGAGCGCCACTCTTTTCCCAAGATCACTCCACTTACCATTGATAACATTGTAATGCTGAGTATTTTGCAAGCGGACATAAAACATCATTTTTGAGTGTTTGCTATGACTCGGTCTATTGAACCTAGGTTTCTCGGCCCATTAGCGAAAACTCTAACCGTTATGCTAAATCGGTCGGTAATTATGTAAGTTTAATAAATATTGGCCTTTTTCTAATTTTTTATTAGACTATCGTTTGCCACAATAGTTTGATTTTTTTCTTGTTTAAAGGCATATCGATACAGTTTATTTAACGTTAAAAATAGCTGGTGGTGGTAGGAGGTGTTCATGCATTTCCCTATGGTATAACAATTTAAGTTAATGCAACTGGGTTTTACTTCTTGCGTAGACAATTCCATAGTATGTGTCGGTATCTATTAAACAATTAATACCCCTCCATTTAGCACAATATAATAATCTCTTTGAACTATTGTTACCAGTAGGTCTCACTTTAATCTTGGCATGTAGACATTCCTTGCTTCTTCTTATGAAATAAATATTTCTGAAGAAAGAGAAAAACTTGCCCGAAATAAAAAGGAGAAATCAATGTACAAAGTCAAGGAAGTTGACATTAATGTTGATGAGCAAACAATAAAATCAGGCCAGAAGTTGCCAGATCATAAACAGATCGTTTTTCCAGGTGTCCATTGCTGCGTTTGTTGAAAACAGCAATGGATTGTCTCACCTCGTAAAAGAATGTGGTATCACGATTGGCACCCCAGAACTTCAGAAAATTGGAACGAGATAAGACTATCGGTGTTTGCGGTCGATAAACAAACGCCGAGAATTTTTGTCATACCACAAAATGCAAAATGATTAAATTATAACCGAGCCTACTACTGAAATTACTAAGAGTAAATGTTTACTTAATGTCTCCGAGAGTAGTGGACTTGTTCTCACGAAAACAGATAGTTTTACAAAGTACCAACGAATAGAAACAAACTCAGTTCTTATTCACGCAGCTATTTTTTGGAAAGCAAACATTTTTTGGTAAGAATTTTTATTTGAAAATTTTATTTTGATGAACACTATTTTAGCGATACACAAAAAACAACAATGGCCGCCAGGATGATCGATTAAATTCGGTAAACTTACTTTCGTATGAAGCTATTGCCACTCGGACTTAGGGTTAGTTGTAAGGTAAGTATTTATTTTACTATCTCTTCAGCATGAAGTTAATCGAAATTAATCAATCATTTCGGCCACCATGATGGTTTATGTGTGGCGATAACGCAGCTTTCATCAAAATACAATTCTTAAATAAAATATCTTAAAAACAGTTTCAACACGTAAAAGTATACGCGTCGGCCAAGAATTTAATTCTACTGCGTTTGCTATAAATTGTTTGTTGTTGTTAATTTTTTAGTGTATCTCTCCAATGCATTTTGGTTTCTTCTTAAACAATTCAGCAATTTACCTGAATTACTTTGTGAAATAAAACACTATTTTTACAAAATATTCAATTTATAAAAAAGAATTTACTGATTATATTAAATGGCATAGAAAGTATTTTTTCTAGAAAAGGCGTCAACCATTTTAATTAATTACTTCGTGATAGAAAAATTCTATTTAGACTAAATAATTTCTTTACGAAATTGAATTTAAGTCGTAATTTTATATCCATAAAGAAGAATTTCGATTTCTTAGAAAACAAATCAACCATTGTAATGAAAAACTTTCATTTTTATGGTTTTACATTTATGTTCTATTCCCCATGTAATAATTAACAATATTAAGTTAACTCTCGGGCGAAACCAGGTAAGGCAGCTAGTTTAAAATAAAGTTCTTTACAATGTGGCAAAAATTGTTTACGAAATATAATTTGTGTATATGCGTAAGTAATAAGATAACACATACTTTATAGAGTTTAATGAAATAGAAGTAATATGTATCCAATATTATACAACTTAATATTTAAAAAAGTTTATTTTGAAATTCAATTTATTCAAGCACTTCCGTGAATGTTCTCAAATGTATTAACAATTTCCGCCTACCTAATCAAATAGCTATTGACATTTTACCACAATAAAGAAAGATAATTCTGAAGAGGTGCCACTACATAAAGAAAAGAAAACAACTAACCTGGCTCATCAATCTATAGCTTGCATTTGTTATTATTTGGATTATTCGGACTAGCATCTGGGTCATTATATTCACAACGCTTCGGCCGATATAATATCCGACTATTTTTATACGAATGAGTCACCACTTATGAAGGCTAAAAGCCTTTCGAGAATAAGGATTAATGAGATTGATGGGTTGTCAATTGAATGATTAAGAATATTATGAGAGATTTGAAAATGATGAATAAAAAAAAAAATTTTGATTACTGATGAAGACGGTTTATGACAAGTATTTGAACACTTTATTTAATGCACGGGCTAGATTGTTCCTATTCCATTAGCCATGACTAAGTAGAAGTTATATTTAAAAAAATCTTATACTTATTCTTAATTATGCTCGCTTGTAGTTAGGATTGAACCTTCAACTTTCAAGAGACTCACTTAGGGGTGATTTTAACCAACGCCTTACCTGTTAAGCCACATGTCCAGGTTAGTCGTTGGTTAACAATAAATTTTAAGTGAATGATTCAATGAAAAGGCTAATCACAGTACGACGAGATTTACCAACGTATCAGCTGTAATGTATTTATTGAATTATGATTATTTTAAACGTTTTAGAACTGTCTCAATACCTTTGTATTGACAATACAATCCGATCTGTGAGAATGGAAACAGACTCTAGGACGTCACGAAGGGGATTCCGTATTGGCCACACAAAAGCCACTCATTCATTCCTGCTTGAGTAGAACGAGCCACCATGGTGCGCGATTTGTCATGCCCACATACGGTGAGACACTTTATGAAAGAATGTGTTGATTTTACTCTCATGCGACAAAGATACTAACACATTGGCACCATGAATAAATTGTTTGATGACGTCAGGGTAGAACTTCTAGTCTCCTTTTTGAAGAGAATGGGCTTACACCAAAAAATCTAATATCAATAAACCCAATACACCAAAACAAATTCCCTATTGTATCGACTGCGGAGTGGTTATTTACAAAATATACATATGCAAAAGAAATTAATCTACAAATGTTTTATATACAAAATAGAATCGATAAAATATTTGAAAATATTAAGAACCTAAAATACAAAATCTTGTTACCAAAATATCTGGAGTCGGCATTAAATAACCCAAAATAGTTGATATGCTGTAAAACAAATGAATCAACCAATACTTTTGTACACATCAAATCTTGAAATTATCTAGTTTACTAAAGCATATAATTTCAGTTGCAATTGCGTAAACATATACCATACAAGCAAATGTCATGAATCATTGCGCCTAATAATAAAACACATGAGAGAAATATAATCATATGCATCTTTTTTAAATATCTGTGAAGAAAACCTTACTTTTCTACATCGCTGTATAAATTTTAATATATGATTTGTTTGTCTCGAATGTAATCAACGCTGATTCAGTTTTATGATATTAAAATAAAATCCTGTGGAATTAATGTGATACTATTGATTGTGTGACGACACCCAGACACAAGAACCTCTGCTGATTAAACAACATAGAGTTTTTAGAAGACATATAACAAGATTAAACCACAGAAACACACGCACACACAAACAAAAGACAAACAGTAACAAATCAGACAAAAATATAAAAGACGATTCTATTTTGGTTAAAGCTCGACTGTCTTGGAGAAAACTACAAATAGATGTGTGCACGGGGTAAATGGCAACCGATTGAATTTTTTTTGTGGTGAGTATCTAATGGTTTCGGTTGTTGAATGAGTAGAAGGTGAGAATATCAGATTTTGTAATGCGTCTTTCTATTCTATAATAATTGAGAAGAATTCCCGATGTGGCTACTATAAACATCGCTGTTCCTTCGGAGAGAGGGAAGGTTTTAAATGGTGACCTTTGCACTTCAGACGGACCAATAAGCATTTCGGCCGCTTAGTGAGTTGATAGCGGGGTGTTGAAGACAGATGATGTATATCATATATATTAATATACATATGTCTATTATTTGCTATATTTCTAAAGAAAGGCTTAATATACATGATATAACAATGTAGATGAGTTTGGATATATATATATATATATATATATATATATATATATATAATTAAATAAATGTTCCAAACTTGTTTTATAAACATCTTTATCATTTATGCCTATTTAAAACCTTATTTTCTGGATAATAAATTAAAATATTTTCAAAAGGCTTGCTCAGTTAATTTTTATCTTCCATCTAATTAAATACACAAAAAGAACAACAGAACTCTTAACATCAAAATTGTTCTCTTCACTTATGTATCCCCTTTTATTAAAGTAAATCAAAGAAAAAATCCTTATTGCATCCTTATCTAAATGAATGAATGCGAAAGTCTTTTCATTTATCCGAACTATATTTATATCAAAACACATTAGATCTACTTAATTCAATGATACAAGAAAAAGATTTCACAATAGCTATTTCTACTGAAAGGTTACAAAACACAGTCACGGCTATAATTTATTTGCATATTTATTTATTAAATAGTGTTTAATAAATTCATCTTCTTTACGATTAATTTATAATTTGATTCCTCTATTTTATGATATATATATATATATATAGTAATTCATGTAAATATATTTATGACAATTAAGCTACACAGAGGCATCCGCGTTTCAGCAACGTAGGAAATCGTCCGGTTGTGCATGGAATTCGCATTGCTGATTGTTGTTATATATCAACGTGGTGTTTAGTCTAGCTAACTAATAATCAGATTCGTTGCCCAGCTTTACACACGTATTGAGCACTGTTGCAGTAAATTCTTAAAATCTGTACATAATATATATCGCCTTAGAATATGATATGTGTATATATAAATAATTATAATTATCTATCTATCTATCTATCTATCTATCTATCTATCTATCTATCTATCTATCTATCTATCTATCTATCTATCTATATTTTTATATATATATATATAATTCACTTTCTCGGGTAAAAAAACTAATTCATGCAACTATATCCCCTCACACAGATATATATATATATATATATATATATATATATATATATATATATATATATATATATAATTAATAATTAAAGACAATATATGTACTATCATATATCATCAGACCCTTTTACTTTGTAGTGTCCTTTGAAGATTCAGCTCAATGTTTGTCAATTATTGATAACAGAGCAAAATATAGAACAGTTTTTTTATTATATTCCTATAACCATGGTTTGTTTTATTACTTTTATTTTTATTTTTTTCACATTTCCAAAAATTCCAAATTTCTGTGAGATATATTTAACGGTCCGTTTCATTTGTTTTGTGCCAAACAACATTTGTATGTCAATACGTCTCTGCAACACTACAACATCATCAGAAAAAGTTCACAAATAATAAGAGTTCTTAGATTAGAGTGTCTTGAAAAACACCCACATCATACATCAGTTTCATTTTAAGGTGAAAATAAACAAAAGAACAAACAAAAAATCTTAGAGCAAACACTCACACGTGTGCGATCAAACTAATCCGCCATTTTGATTTTTTTTCGTTCAAAGCTAGTATCTCACAAAAGAATTAGTGCGATCAGTTTAAAAAACTTTAATTCGGTAATATTTGCTAAAATATTTAATATGTACTATAATTTATTCATAAAGTTCCAGTTTATTTGAAGATAATTTATATTTTTTATTAAAGTTACCTGAATGTTAATGGTGAGAAACTCATTTAAGCAGATCATTATAGAGCTAGTCTCATTGTGTCAAACCGTCCATTCAATCAACTATTAAAAAGTTTCTTCTACATAAGTGTTTATATGGAATTTATATAGTATTTATTAGTAAACCCTTTCTAACAATATTGAGACAAGCTTACCTTCCCATAAATTCATCACTCAAGTAGTAAGCCACTAGTTAAAATGCGAAACTAAGGGGGTTATATTCACGGCGAAATATATCGTCCATATTTAGCCTGATTACGATTTCGAAATATAGAATGGGCATTATATATTTATTTATTTATTTAATTTCTTAAAGTGTTCTAAGGATTTAAAAGTAGTTTAACGGGGATCTGTACCTTAAACATTAATTTTTACTATGTTTTATTTCTAAATCGTACTATCAAGTGAATTGCTAAGACAAATATACGAATGTAAACAATTAGAGTCTTACATTAATATTTCCATCTATTATTTAGTCGTTTTTCTCCCTTCTTTTAAGTATCATTATGCTTATTAATATACATTCACAAATATGCTTAGTATCCATCAATAAATTCATACCAACCACACATATATACACACACAACGTAAGTATATATATACATACATATACACACATACACACACACACACACACATATATATATATATATATATATATATATATATATATACATACACACACATACATGCATGCATACACCTACACATACGCTCACACACATATCGAAATATTTCTTCAGTATATGTACGATAAAAACAAGTATTTCTTTCACTTCTAAAACTAAAAAAATAAGTGCAAATAGGCTAAATATAATGTCAAAAAACCCAATTCACTCTAAACAATTAACGTGACTAAAATAGGAATTAGATCATTCCTGTTTATTTTTCTACGATGAAGCTTTTTTTTTTTAATCTAATATTAGGTTGTACCTACTCTTACACTTATCTATCAACTTGCCTACCTGCATACATACAGTAAGAGATCCGAACGCAAATAAAAACGTACAATCAACATCTACAAAAACTCCACAAACAACCACTACAGAAATGATTGTATTTCAACAGATTACAAGCCTCTAAATATTTGTGTTAAGTAATATGATATCAAAATCGTTTCCTATAAAAAGAAAACTTTACATCGAAGTTCAGTTATAATATGTTTGTACCTTTCCATTGCTTAAGGTTTCAATATAAGTGAATCGGAACTATTATGCTCAACATCCAAACCTGCGACATACATATATATGCACAAATAGATACATACACACACAATATATATGTACATATCTGAATAAACAAACATACACATGCATACACCATATATATACATATATACACACATTATTTATTTACCTATTTATTTATTTCTTTTATTTCTTCATTTATCTATTGGACATTTATTTCGCATAATATTTAAGATGATACTAGTGTTATTAGTTTATACTCCTACCAAAGGGATATCTTACTTACTATTTACCATTTCTCACCTAATTAATACAGATCGAAAAAACCAAGATGAAAAAACCTATTTCAATTACTTATTGATGTTCTCATAATCTAGCCTTCTTACTATTTTTATTATAAGTCAGATATAATTTTAATTACTTCGGTTATTTTAGATTATAAGTGATGTGGTCTATTTCTAAATGTTTTATATTGATGTATTAATACTCAGATATCTAGTATTAGGTTTATGTTTTTGTATTGTCAAGAAATTCTTATGTTGTTCCTATACATTAGTTACTTACATACTCTTGTTGATGAAAATGGTTACCAGCACAGGTATTTTATATGGGTCTGTAGCGGGATAGGATGTATGCGGTTCTATGTAGGCAGTTCTGAATCACCTCCTGTCTTTTATTTAATAAATTATCTTTAGACATAACTATATTGTAGGATTCTAGAATACAGAGGTTGCATCTCTTAGATTTGTTAGGTCTATATTTCCCTGCTCTACCTAGTATAGACCATTTTAGGTTGTATTGTATGTTTTTGCTATTTAGTTCTCTTACATGCTTAGCTAAAGTCGTAGGAATCTTTTTTGAATTTGTATTAGGTTCTTTAAAAGAGTGTATATGGTTTCGATATCTGTCCTTAAAACTACAACCCGTCGAACGAATGTATGTTTTAATTCTGTTTTCTTCTATAACGTTACACTTATACACTATATCTGAGGTTAAACAATTCCTCTCTAAAGGGCATTCGCTAATGTTTCTACAGTTACATTGGGAGTTATTATTCTGATTATGAACTGTGCTGGTATCTAAGTTACTATTCATTTGATTTTCGTGTTATTTGAACTTACTATAGTTGATGTGAAGTTTATCGAAGTTGAAAAGGATAGCTTAACTGTATTCTTATTTATAACATTTGCCTAGTCTACTATCTCTAGGAAAATTTCTCTCGATAATTTGGTAAAATTGTCTAGGTATGTTAGTAAGGATATTTAATCCATAAGGGGGGTTGAACTATAGTGGATTTCTACGTCTGTTTTTTCCCAGTGTTTTTTACTACGGATGGTAGATTTGTTGATCCTCTAGTGTTAAGTTTAGTACTATGTGCAGTAATCTGCGTATTATTAGTATTTATTCTCCTATTGATTTTTCTGGGATTCCCCATAGCCATGTTATATGATATTATGTGAGGTGTATTTCTATGAGTCCCGGGATTTACATTATGCTCCAACGGGCTTACCTTTATGTAGCTTATTTTTTCATTTTATCCAAATCAGGCTAATGCTTCATTATAGTAATCTTTATTTTTATTGAATAGTGATTCGTTAGATGATAGTTTTGATATTCTCTTAGAGATACTAGGGATTATGGCTTTCTTAATATATATGTGTGTGTATATGTATGTACATATATACTTATGTTGTGTGTGTGTATATATGTATGGTTGGTATGAATTTATTGATGGATACTAAGCATATTTGTGAATGTATATTAATAAGCATAATGATACTTAAAAGAAGGGAGAAAAACGACTAAATAATAGATGGAAATATTAATGTAAGACTCTAATTGTTTACATTCGTATATTTGTCTTAGGAATTCACTTGATAGTACGATTTAGAAATAAAACATAGTAAAAATTAATGTTTAAGGTACAGATACCGTAAAACTACCTTTGAATCCTTAGAACACTTTAAGAAATTAAATAAATAAATATATAATGCCCATTCTATATTTCGAAATCGTAATCTGGCTAAATATAAAAGATATATTTTGCCGTGAATATAACCCCCTTAGTTTCGCATTTTAACTAGTGACTTACTACTTGAGTGGTGAATTTCTGGGAAGGTAAGCTTGTCTCAATATTGTTAGAAAGGGTTTACTAATAAATACTATATAAATTCCATATACACACTTATGTAGAAGAAACTTTTTTTAATAGTTGATTTAATGGACGGTTTGACACAATGAGACTAGCTCTATAATGATCTGCTTAAATGAGTTTCTCACCATAAACATTCAGGTAACTTTAATAAAAAATAAATTATCTTCAAATAAACTGGAACTTTATGAATAAATTATAGTACATATAAAATATTTTAGCAAATATTACCGAATTAAAGTTTTTTAAACTGATCGCACTAATTCTTTTGGAAGATACTAGCTTTGAACGAAAAAAAATCAAAATGGCGGATTAGTTTGATCGCACACGTGTGAGTGTTTGCTCTAAGATTTTTTGTTTGTTCTTTTGTTTATTTTCACCTTAAAATGAAACTGATGGATGATGTGGGTGTTTTTCAAGACAATCTAATCTAAGAACTCTTATTATTTGTGAACTTTTTCTGATGATGTTGTAGTGTTGCAGAGACGATATTGACATACAAATGTTGTTTGGCACAAAACAAATGAAACGGACCGTTAAATATATCTCACAGAAATTTGGAATTTTTGGAAATGTGAAAAAAATAAAAATAAAAGTAATAAAACAAACTATGGTTATAGGAATATAATAAAAAACTGTTCTATATATATATATATATATATATATATATATATATATATATATATATATAAACAAGATTTCATTACATTCCAAAGATCAAGATTTTATTCATCTTACGAAACATTTTTTCAAAAACAATGGTTCCGTTTCGTTCAGAGGGGACAGACGAAACGTTATAACAATAATAAATATAGATTTTATTAACACTTTATTGCAGTTATACGGTTTATCCAATCAGCGAAAGTAAATTAATACAAATCCGAACGTATTTTATAGATTATAATGCAATTCATTAAATTTGTATCTAAATATCATCAGGAGTTTATCACATCACTTTCGATGATTGGATGATTCACGAAAGCAAAGTATAATGTAAAAATAAGCCACATTTTTAAATGTATTATTGATGATAATAAATTAATGAAATAATAGTGTTCTATAGTAATTGTAATGTTTCGTAGTTCTCATTTTACATTTGATGTAAACACTATTTGAAAATGAAATAATATTAACTAAATTCTATAAAATTCAAGAATGTAATTAAGAAGACTATGCGTACCACGATAATCTATTCATTCTGTAATCATGGCGAAGACAGCTGAACATGACGAAAAGCTCTGAATGAAGGTAGTTGATGCGTAAAATTAAGATGATGGACCGAAAAAAACTATCCAAGCGTGTAAATGTTCTTAGACAGACTATTCGAGGCATTGTCGAGAAGTAAAACGAGACTCATTGTGTTGAGAATTAATAAAAGACTGGTAGAAAACGGTTGTTCTGAGAATAGAAACTAAGAATCCTTATTTAACGGTAAAGGACATAATCATTCATAAGTCATGAGAGTAAATATTGAAATCCTGTGTTTATGATCAGATTAGACCAAACTGGATTTATTTAGTTGCACAAACTCACGGTGTACATAGAGAAAAGTTAATAAATGAAAGCTACACACCTAAACACTCACTTCCTACAATTAAGCATGGTGGCAGAAACATATGATTGTTTGCTTGTCGGCGAGGAGAACTAGTCAACATAAATGGATTTGGGTATTTAGAAAAATAATATACAAGAACGTGCCCGGACGTAGTAACAACAAATTTCCTGAAACATCCGTCAATTTCTTGGCCTTTTAACTAGAAGCAAAGTGTAGTGTCTGTTCTGATATTACATTTAATTTTCTGGATCTCTGTCAGTGAAGGAGAAATCTTTCTGGATTGAGTCAATTTTAATTTTGTCCCAATCCAGTGTGCCCCTTTTTAGAGAGCTTGATATTCTCCACATCAAAAATTGACCTTGTGTCTAACTCTGCCCTTGTGGGAGGTAAGTAAATTGGGACAGCAAAATGAAGGCAATTGGCGTCACCCAGCATCAATTAGTGATCTAAACTTCAATGAAAATGTATGGACATATTTTAAGAAAAGAGTGAAAGACAAAAGTTCGAAGAAGTTGAATGAACTAGAAGCTATTGCGGTAAAATGGTAAATCTTTTGAGTGCATCTATGATAATGTTTGCTTTATGTCTTTAGCTTTATTGTTCGACATTAAAATACAATTATATTGTATGAATATCGACACATTCTTTTAAATCCATTATTTCATCATTTATCGACGAAAATACCCATGAAATTTCCATGTAAAACTTACAATACTTATTCTTTTAAAGTATAGTTACAATAAGAGTTATAACTGTAAAGGTAAATGTTAACAAATTAGTAATTTTTTTTTTTTTTTTTTTTAAATTTAGTAAAACTCTAGTTTGTAAATTAATCGTGCTTAAATGTCGCCAAACTTTAATTCCGTATTGACGTTATAACCAATTAAGTTTTCTTATAATTTCCTATATAAATCGAAATCTTCGTCCTGAATTTTCGTCTTTTTATTTCTAATCATAAATAATTAATCGTGAACACCCGAATCTTTACCAATTTTGTAAATAAACCGTTTTTAAATTGTCGCTAAACTTTAATTCCATAGTGTAAATCATCTCGAATCTTGACGCTATACAACTTAAATTTTTAATATGTTCTAATCTAAACCGAAATCTTCGTCCTACATTTTCGTCTTCTAATTTTTAATCGTAAATAATTAAACGTAGTTTTTAATCGTGAACGCTCGAATATTTCATCATATATTTTTACCCATAAAGCTCACATTCGAAATTTTAAATGAGATGATTTATTTGTTTAAATAGCAAAAAAGAATTCTTTTATATATATTTTTATATTTTTATATTTCTGCATATATTAAAAAATTAATCTTACTTCTGTCACCCCTCCTCGATTATTTTAACATTTACCTCCTTTTTACATAGACCAATCACAAAAGTGAATTTATCTTTTTAAGACGATCAATTTCTCTCATTATTTGTTTTTTTTGACGTGGTTGTCTATACATCTGAGGAGACCTAATTAAAGGGGTCGAAATAAGTTATTATGTGTACAACCTTAATGTGTGTATAGTTTTTCTTTTTATAATTATATATATATATATATATATATATATATATATATATAATTAAAGTCCTTTCTGCTTCGGAGGAATAAAATAATTATCATCATCAACATTAATTCTCTTTATACTTTGATTTTAACTGTACTCTTGACAGTGCTGTGAATGATTTTTTACTACCATTACAATCGTGTATTTTATAAGTGAGGATTTTAGACTTTTAGACTTTAGTTATATTCGGCCTTATCTTGGAGCAAGAAATTATCATTATCTACATCACTTCTCTTCATATTTTGATTTTAACTGTGCTTTTGGCAGTGCGTTGAATGCATCCTTACTACCATTACAGTAATATATTTCTGTAAGTCAAAAGCTTACGTTCTACTCGGCGTTGTCTAGGAGCAATAAATGTAAAAACAGATAGTCTTGGAAAATGAATTACATTATCATTATTTTTTAACACATTAAAACAAGAGAATAATGTAATTGTTGATAACGGATGCTCTATATTTTCTTGCTGTTATGCTACATTCATATTTGAGACAGATGGTGTGTAGTGTAGTTTATTGGTCGGTTAGTAGGTTAGATTCTGGATGGAATGTTTTCTTGTTATTAAAAGGTTTTAATATTATATTTATATTATTTTTTATTTATGGTTTAATTAATTTCTTAAGATTAATAAACTCTTTAATATAAATACAGTAACAGCGAGTTATTCTTGCTGTTCCTTCTTTAGAATCTCTTCTAATCGACAACTCCAATCAATCCCCCCAACCCCCGCTGCTCATGCAGACGAGGGAGTTGCAGAATACGATCTATAGTGTACGAGGCCAAAGTCATATCCGGTGTAAATGTCAAGAAGAAAAAAATTACATTGGAATGACTCAAAGACAACTTAAACAGAAGCTCTACGCTCACAATAACACCTTAAAATATACAGGAAAAATAAATAACACTTCCGTAGCAACTACTGTATAGTCGCTCAAGGAGTCCAGTACCCACTATAAAATTAAATAGAAGATCATCGATAAACAAACACCTTATAGCCCTACCTGAAGGAATTGCCTACTATGCACTACTGAAAAATTTAGGATCCTACAGGCAATTAATAACCTTTTCATAATCTGCACAGTTTTAAAACTGAGGTCTTCAAATAATACCCTCACAGAAGAAAAAATTCTACAAGCCAATAGGAATAACAACGAAAATACATAACTCACTAATAGCTACATTAATCTGAAGATCTCTACATAATATGAAAAATATAAGGCTTATCATCCGCCCCAAGATCTTTCAAATTATTATCAAATTAATTACTTATATACAATATAACAACCTCTTCCCCCAGATATATTATACACATCAGAATCACACATCCCATACCAACTCAAATATAATCTACACTCGCATTCCCGTAATCCCTACCTATCACAAATAACATAAATTATTAGATACCTCATCGTATTCCATTTAAAATTTTTAAAGATTTAAAATATATTAAATATATTAAATTGTACTAGTTAAATAACTAGAAATATAATTATCGAATACCCATGAATAAAACGAAACCGATTCACACAAATACTCTGATAAGCTTGTAAACGTTAATAGATAAAAGCTAACATAATTAATTAAATACCAAGATCCCACATAAACCCATACATGCACCACACATATTACGAAGATAGCAAGCCTATATTGACCCATCCATTTAATTATAGAGCCTTAAGGAAACCTTTTCGCTGACAAGGATACCCCCTCAATTGACACCAAGCTCCACATAGCTAACAAATTACAATTATAACAACAGTTTTATACTAAAATATAAGCACCCCCTAAATAATATAAATATAACACTTGAATATTTTAATAACAGGAATACATCCTCACCCAGAATCTAACCTAATACCGACCAATAAACTACACTACACACTATCAGCATTCGTTATCAACAATTAAATCATTCTAAATAACACTTAGTTACGATTAAGATACACATAAATATACAATTTGCCCCCATTGACTCTTGAGTGAATTCACCGGAAGACGTTAACGGAGATCTTTGAACTCAATTCTTCGATTTGTTCTCATTTTGTGGGTCGCTGCTAAATGGTAAAAGGTCAATTCATGTCAATTAAACGGTGGTACGTCTCTGAAATATATGACATAGTTTTTTAAATAAATACATTGATTTTGTAAACATACAGTATATATATATATATATATATATATATATATATATATATATATATACACTTCTTTTGAAAAATTATGTTTTCCTATTACTAAATTCTGTTTTTCTTATATACTTTAATGACACAAAATACATGCTAAACTATACCGTAGTTTCGGGATTTATTTACGCTTGAAAAATATTCCATTTTAATTCTCATAATTAGCAATAATTTTCAATTAGCTGAACTAATCAACGATCTGTTACTTAGCTATCCATTTATCTTTCCGTCTCATATCACGGCATGTTGATTCAACAATTTACTAGTATATTCTTTAACATGTATTCTTTAATATGTAGAGAAAAAGTGATTCTCTTTTAAGCGTTCATCCTAAATTACTTTATTTTACTATCCAATGTATATACTATGTTTGTTCACAGTGTAGACACGTATCTAAAATAATAAGTAACTTGACTTCTATATTATCTATAAATATATAAAGAAAAATAAACTGCGGTATGATTACGCGAAAAATCGGACGTGAGCAAAGCAAACATATGCTCGCAAATTAAACTGTTTTAGGCCGGCGTTAAGAGCATGAAACCGTTGGTAATTACCTATTAAAACACGTAACTTATTCAGTTGCTATCAACCACTGTCTGGCAATACATCAGAAATTGTACATAAGTGCAGTGTGAGTGTTTGATTCAAGACTAATAATTTCTCTCTGGCATGAAACGCAAAAGTTTCTGTGTAGCTTACTTACCATAAGTATATTTGTATACGACTACTAATTTCTACTCATGTTTTGAGCACTATTTAAGTAAATACTGAAACAAAATTACACGTTATATTATTTTAAAACTGATGTATTTATAATATAAATATAAATATATATGTATACAACTATACATATATTATATCTAATATATTAAGTAAAGTCAGTTTTAACACCCCCCCCCCCCCCCACGAGTGCCCAATAGCTTCAGTAACAAACTCTGTATACATAGATCGGGTCAGTTACAGCTTTCTAACATGTATTATTCTATATTGTTAGAAAACAAACAAAAATAAATTTTGTTTGCTTTCTTCGATTTTTCCATTTCGTCCTAATAAATATTTAACTTTTTTAGTCAGCTTTAGAGGAAGTCGGAGGAGGATTTACCTAGTCACTGGTATGTACATGTACTGAAATTGTACTCATAAACACCGTAACAACATTTTTAATGAGACGCAAATTCCTAAAATTACCAGAGAATAGTGTATTAGCTAAGTTAACATGTACTGCCCCGCATATTTCTGTTTAAGCTATTTCTAACAAATCCTAATTCTTTTTTCTATTTACTTGAATTTCAATATTCTATTAAAACAAAAACAAAATTGGTAACCTGAACATAATATACTTAAGGACTACAAGAGAAAATTCGCTGACAATTCTTGCTTCAAATAAAAATCTATAAAGAGAGATACGACGTTTTATTTACTTTTATTTTATTTAGTGTTTAGTTTTCTGTTCTTTCACTTACACATTCCACGATAGTTCCATACGACGTTTTATTTACTTTTATTTTATTTAGTGTTTAGTTTTATGTTCTTTCACTTACACATTCCATGATAGCTCCATATGATGTTTTATTTACTTTTATCTTATTTAGTGCTTAGTTTTCTTTTCTTTCACTTACACATTCCACGATAGTTACATACGACGTTTTATTTACTTTTATTTTATTTAGTGCTTAGTTTTCTTTTCTTTCACTTACACATTCCACGATAGTTCCATATGATGTTTTATTTACTTTTATCTTATTTAGTGCTTAGTTTTCTTTTCTTTCACTTACACATTCCACAATAGTTCCATACGACGTTTTATTTACTTTTATTTTATTTAGTGCTTAGTTTTTTTTTCTTTCACTTACACATTCCACGATAGTTCTATAGGACGTTTTATTTACTTTTATCTTAGTGTTTAGTTTTCTTTTCTTTCACTTACACATTCCACGATAGTTCTATACGACGTTTTATTTACTTTTATAAGATTGATCTCTAATATTTTACTAAATTGAGGTAAGCAGAAAAAGAGAAACTAAGCAGAAATTCACTTCAACAACAAAAGCTCAAACTGGGGCCATCACAACCAGTTCCCAAGAGCAGTCTAAGAAAGGACGTAACCCTCCCCCTTCCCCCAAAAAATGTTGACAACGTAGGTTGCTTACAACTAGTTCGGGCAAACCACTGGTTAAACATATAAAATGCATTACGTAGCGCCAAACTTTCTCTTTCTTCTCATTCCAGCGAGCAGACAACAGCGTTTTCGTTCCAACTACTTCCCCCGCCTTCAGGTTAGTGGAGGCTAATGGCATTTCACTTACGCACGCACAGCGGTACTTTCAACTCACACACATACACGCACGCACATGCTTACTAACATTACTGACAAAGGCACGTACACACCCTATCATTTTCAACTCCCACACGCACGCACACACACACATGCGTACAACTACACACTGTTGAGAAAGACGCACACATACAAATGCCTAAACGAAGTATCAACGCTCTACCCTGGTACGCACACTGTCACACACACATTGTCCTACGAAATTCACCCATGGACACAGAGCGACACACACATCTTATCTATCGCATACAACACACATGGTTACACACACGTGCCTACTACTATTCTCCGAACTGACTTTCAACGAACATTTTAAACTAAATTTTTTCCACCATGTAAGATTTGTACATATATAAATATTTTGGGTTACTTTTAAATTACGTTTTATCCTTCATTCAACTTCCATGCATGCGTTTTAATGTTTTTATTTGTTTTACTCTTACGCGAAACACCTAAACTTAAATACTAATATTACTAATATATCATTAGTACAGACTCATGGCTTTCGTCAATGCCGTTTTTCCTTTTCTTTCCTCGAAGTTTTCACAATTTTAAGGAATTATTCGCAAACAATTTCAATTTAATTATTAAGTCGACTAATAAATAATTTCCGATTTTGTTGATACCATTTAGAAGCGTTTGTTGGTCATTTTAAACACTTCAAATGTTGGTTTACTCGTCTAAATGTTAATACAAGATCTTTTTGTCTTTTCCGGTAAGACGTTGCTTTATTTGGGGTTTGAAACCTTTTATTCTACGATTGGCTGCTGTTACTATCGTTTCTCCAATTGGCCATGTCGTTGAAGTTTCACCCGTAAGACACCGTTGCTGCTCCGTTGATTGATTATTGCTTCATGTGTTTAGTGGGAGAGAAAGAAGAAGTGGAAGAAAACAATAAAGAGACGGAGAAATTGACAGGCTAAATAAGTGGAGACAATAAAGACCCCCCCCCCCGAAAAAATATATTTAAGGATAGATTCAAATTTTATTTTCTGAAACATTTAATTTATTATTTTCTATTTGGCAAGGCAAGCTTCAAAATGATTTATACTAGATTTTCCTCCAATAAAACGAGACTTAATTTCATCAGAAAAATTACCAATCTGAATAGTAATCTTTTTTCACAACTAAAATACTTATGAATACAGAAAAAAACAAAATAAACACTTTTTCATATTCAGGAATTATTACTTATCTCCAGGAATCAGTCACATGAGACAGTTGAAAAAACGCTGACATAACTAATCTACTGACATAACTAATCCACTAATGTGATATCATTAAAATCAGGGGAGATAAACACATACTAAATGTTATTAGTGTGAACTAATTGAGTTCAGCTCACATGGCTACCTGAGTCTAAGAATTCAAATAGTTAAGGGGAAGTAACTCCATCAGTTTAATACTTTTTATACAAAGAAAACCATTGTGATACGACCAAAGTTATAATTATTGAACTAAACGTTTCTCAATATATATATATATATGCATATCTAAACATATATATAAATGATAATAACATGCACTATTTTATACATTTTAGTGAGTTTTACGGTTTTACTGTTCATCAGAAAGTCTCCAACTATCACCAATGTAAAAGCAACACCGGAAACATAAACATTAAAATTTGGCAGCATACTTCGCGCGCTTTTTATTTATAAATACCAGTGCAATTATTTACTCGTGCAATTGTTTTAATTTCTCTAAATTGTTAGTATTTACTGTGGTTTTCTTATAGACTATAAGCTGTTAAATATATTTCCCTTAATAGACCATTATTTTATTCTAAAACAACATTAAAACATTAATTTAGAAGTTACAGAACTAGTTAGATTTAATATATGAGTTGTTACTATTTATTCAGTGCTTACATAGTAAAGAATATATTTATTTATATGTATAGCTATGATTTCTTGTTTTTATTTTAATTATTTGGAAAATTGAAAACAGGTAAACAAATTCCTTTGGAGATAACGTTTTGAGATGCAATGTTTTATTAAAACCATTTAAATTCTTTTTTTCTTGATTTAAAAAAAAATTAATTTCGAATGATAACACATTCTTCTTCACAGAAAGTGAGTCTGAATCAATTTATTTGTCCGTGATGGTAGCTTTGCTCCTCAATGTTGCCGGAGCAGTGGTCAAGGCTTCATCGCAGGGTGGTTAAAATGAGCTACGCCCTTTTGTTAAATTTGAACTTCTTGTAGGACGTAGCCGCTTATGTGGTAATAGAATTTAACAAAAGTTCTTGGAAGCATCATTAAGAAATTAAGGAAATTGAAAATAGACAAACAGATGTCTTTGGAGACCACCTTTTGAAATGCAATATTTTATTACAAATCATTTAAATCTTTGTTTTTTGACATATATAATTTTATTATTTCTCCTATTATTTACAGTTTTCACTGTTCCAAGAAGCTAATTGTAAGATTTCTTAATTGATATTAAATCTAATGTGTTTCTATTTTGTTACCATATATTTTTAGACAATGTAGTACTATTTCTATTTTCTTTAATCATGTATCTAATCATATGATAATTCTAACTAGAATTGAAATTAGTTACCATATACCCTATGTACATTTTCTATTAATTGGTAATATTATTTACTGTGTGTTTGCATATAAAATTAACTGTCAAACATTAGTTCATTAAGTGACACTTAATTTTTTCCTACAATTAATTATTAATATCACTAATAGAATTAGCACTACCATTATTTTTACTATCATTAATTATTTTTATCCTCTTTATTTTTTATTGATTGCATATTCTCAGTTCAATAATAAATAAGTTCAATAATAACTAAGTTTACTGCAAATTTATTTGGCAAATTTAAATAGCTTATTCCCCTATAAATATTTATTTATTATATAAATATATATGTATATACATTAAACAGCTTCAAAGATATTAGAAGTTTAAAAGATGTTTCACTATTTATACGGCTATAATAACACCGTTATATTGGTATCCGTAAGACTGCTAAACTTAAGAAAAGTTTAGTCTAAATTGTTTACTATTTGAGGAAATCAGGTAGCATCTGACTGCTATTCAAGTATATAACATGAAAAGTTGTTCAAGCGAAATTGCCTCTTTTGTAAGATAGATAATTAAAACTGCTTATCGTATTTTCTTAATCTAACAGTCACTCATTTAACCAATTTATATGAATTAGAGAGCTTAACACCTCTTGATGGTGAGCATATAAAGACACTGATGTTATGTTACACTGATCTCTAAATCAGACGGTAATAAAATCAATTTGACAAGTCAAATGTGTTGGCTGCACGGAAAGATTCCTGCTCGATTATATGTACTTAATTAGATATCGTACCGATCGATAGTTTTGGAGGCTTACACTTATTTCAGTAATTTGAACAAATGACATGATTCTATGTGAACAATAATCAGTTAATAATAATGAGTGAATAAAAATAGATTAGAATAATTATACTTCTATGTTTTAAACTTCTTACTGTTATTATACCACTGATATTGACGACAAATGAGTACACTGCCCTGATCATGGCATTAAAATGTATCCAGTGGTGAGGCTCCAATTTTGGAGCTTTAAGGTGTGTCACCTCTTAGCTACCATTAATCACATCTTGAAAATGACCCGAAGTGCTAATACTTGTAAGGGTTCCATGGCTCAAAATTGGGAGTCAAAACTTACTTAACATAATTCCTATGTCAACTCTGAAACAGAGTGGTAGTATCTGTTGAGCGTTTTATCAATGGGTTACATATACTCTGTCCCGGGCATGACATATGACATTTGCATAATTAGTTGAAATAAACACTTGAAACACTACTTCTCGGTATTGAGAATTTAAAGAATAACACGCTCGCCAAAATGATCGATTCGGTACTAAAATAAGTGGGTTGGTGCACCTTAAAATCAACAGGCAAACACATAAATGCACACATAGTCTGAGAATGCAATTGAAAAACATTAAAACACACAAATAAAAAGTTAAATAAGTACAAAAGCAGTCATGCTAGAACATACATAGTTCTTTTTTAACTTGTAGCACTATTGTGTACCAGGGGCATCTCCGTGCTGGATCGTCGTTTTAGATACCGTCGTAATTCTATCTAGCACAGTCTCCAATACCTTAGTTATATTGAGTCGGCTAGTCCAGACGAGGAGTGGACACGCATTTTACTATCAATTATTTGCCTGGTTAACCAATTAAGTCTTGCCTTCAGTTGAGTTTACAGCTGAATAAGAATAAATACTTTTGTCTTGTTTTGTATATTAGATATATAATTTATTCATTCAAATCCATTATACTTCTCGCAAAAGCTAAGGGCCAACAGATGCTGTGTTAGAGTCATTAGGAGTTGTGTGCGTTAGTAGCGCAATCAACCTGCAAACTAAAGCAAAATGATTAACTACAAAAAGAAATTTAAACACAGTCTGTCAATCATGGCACCTTTGCCTTCTCTCTCCATCGGCGCACGCGGCTGACAGCTGTCACTTCGGGAGACTATTACGAGTTTAGCAATTGGCTTATTTGCACTCTGTCACCAACAAGTCACTTAAACACGGGACGGAGATAGAGGGGTGATTGACAGCTCATTTCTTTAAGTTATGTATTTATAGACATTGTTTCGTTAACTAATGACGATTTCATGCGACGAAAGGATTTATGGTTATGTCTCTGCAACCATGTTTGGTCAAAGGTTGCAGAAAAGGGGTCCTCTGCATGCCTTGTACTACATGAATGCGTTATTATTGTCACGTTGATCAGTTTTTTGACTTAATGTTTTATACCATCTTAGAAACGTAGTGCACGCAGATTCACAAGTAGCAGAATTAGTAACCCTATCTACAATATTATTTTTTGGCCTGACACCCCGAGGCAAAATGAATTGGAATAAGTATATAGAGGAGGCTGCCAAGTCTGTCGCTCAGAATATATATATATATATATATATATATATATATATATATATATATATATTTAAAGCCAGCATTCGCCAGGGCATGGAGTATTGTTACCACATCTGGGCTGATGCACCAACCACTATCTTCTTTTTGGACAAAGTAGGACAATCAAGATGATTATTTGGCTGAACCTCAAACAAATTGCTAACAAAGGTTTTGAACTTGTATATTGGGTATAAATCATCTCTTATTCAGATAAAAAATTCCATTGCGGAAAAGAGGTAAACGGGCATCATCTTCGCCAATTCTAGCCTACCCTCTCTCTCTTCACTCAATTTCTGTAAATTCATCTTCAAAAATACCAAATGTATCAATGTGGAGAGAAGATCATAATTCAGATTGGTCAACGTCTTCACAAGAAATGCAGACAGCGTTTGATCAACCACAAATACATAAAAATTGATCGTAAAAACAGGTCAACCCATGATAAAATGCTATCCCTGCCAGCCGTTTTTTTTGTGTGTTTAACTTTAAGGAACATTGTCTTTTTTGTGGTTCTGGAACAAAATCTGATAGAAAGAAAATAGGTGTTGCTGTTTCCCATGTAGAAACTATTGAGTTTAAGGACAAAGTGTTAATATTTGTGAGAAAGTCCGAAAAGATTATGGTTGGGCATCCATTGTTAAAGGTAGAATAGGTTATATAGCTGACCTTGTTTCAGAAGAAGCACGTTATCACAGAACATGTTTTGCAAACTTTGATTCCAATAAAACATTCCCAAGGCATTCTCTTCTGCTGATTCTTCTAAGAAACAAAACCTTGGTAGACCAGAGGATTCAGAGAGAAAGCAAGCATTTCTGAAATGACGAGGAGCAACTCACCATTGTCGATATTGTTAATAAAATGGAGGAACCATACAGTTTCTCATACATGAAATCTCGATTGTTAGAACATTTCAAAGACAAAATAATTGTGACTGAAATTAATGGGAAACATAATGTTGTTACATTCTTAAGTACAGCAAACTGTATTCTCCATGAATTCTATGCATAGAGCCACTCAACAGACAATTCAGAATCAGAGGCCATTAGAATCAGAGAGACGGCAGTCAAGCTTATCAAGAATGACATTAAAGGTATCTAGACAAGTTCAGAATATTACCCGTCTAAGAATGATCTTGAACAAGATGCGATTCTTGAATATGTTCCTAAAACATTGTTGATCTTTCTCATGAAAATATTTGCTAGCAAAAACAATGATTTGAAACTTGCATCAGTTGGTCAAGCGATAATGCAGGCTGCTAGACCAAGAGTGCTCCTTGCACATTTGCAGTTTGGTTTAGCTGTTGAAATGCATGACATATTTGGATCGAGGTTCTAAATTGACACTGTGAATAAACATGGCTTCGTTTCATCTTACTCGGAAGTCCAGAAATTCGAAAGAAGTGCTGCTCTTCTTCATGGCGCTGAAACTCTCTCCCCTGTTGAAACTGAATTTGTGCAGTTCGTAGCTGATGATGTGGACCATAATGTAAGGAGTCTGATGAATTCAACACATTCCACGGTATGAGAAGCATATTTTATTCCCGGGAAAGTTAAAGCAAACCCAGTTCCAAGGGTTGGAAGGATCAACATCAAGTACGTAGATTCACAGCACACCAACAAACCACCAGTGACATTTAAAGAACTCCAGCCCAAGAATATTGTCGATTCCACTGCTTTGGGAGGTTTCACTGATTTCACATCCGTCCATACTCGCATGGTCAGGCCTTATGCAGTCAGTGCACAAAAGAACATATCCTGGGAAATCGGCCACAGTTTTTTTGCCAATGATCGATATTGACCCTGGTAACACAACCTGCGTCTACTCAACGTTATGCTTCATTAGGGATTTAGCCAGGAAAAACAACATTGCACCAATTCTAACACTCGATCAACAACTTTGGTACAAAGCAATGATGATAGCCTAGTTCTAGTCAACTAAAATCATTTGTCTTGTGACTCAGTGGGCTCCATACACAGATGAACTTTCTGGGGTCAATTGGTCATTTGATGACAGGTTCTGGAGTGCAAGAACTTCTTGAACTTGTGTATGCTGAAAACACAATCAAGCACATGCTAAGTGGCAAAGTAATTGCAAGAGCCATTCGTGCTCACTTCTTAGTTGATGTTGCTCTGAATGATATTATTTTAGCGAAAGCCTATGATCTGCCAGTTTCACATGTCACTGGGGATAATCAACCCAACACTGATGCAGAAGTGTCTTTTCTTCAAAATGAAGACCTGAAAAAAGCTCAGGGTCTATTGAAAGGTCTCCTTGATGGGACTGAGACATTGAATAATGTTCTGTAATCAGAGTCTATGACCAGAATTGCCCAGAGAATCAACCATGTGAAGGATGCGATAATTGACCAGCGAACAGCAATATTGTGGATTCAATACCTTGATATGGTGAAGATCCTGCAATTGTTTATCAAGACAAAGCACACCGGGAATTGGGAATTGCACATTGACGCTATAAGGAAAATGCTGCCAATATTCACTGCAACAGTCGGCCTACTTGTACTTGCAGCAAATAGAGGGTCTGCCGAAACACCATCCTGAAGTGTACCAGTAATTTTCTGAAGGATTCCATGTAATTAGACGGAGTGATCGCTACTGGGCTGGCTTGTCGACGAATCTGGCTAAAGTCAGTCGTAGGCTACGTGAACCAACCCAGACCCGATATTTTCCTATGCCACCGACGAGAAGATAGGCATTTTTTATTTATTTTTTATTTTTCTCTTCTCTTACCTTTTTGGTCATTCACATATAACTTCTCTAAATTCTAATGTGTATTATTTGAATGTACTTAATCCTGTATTTGACTTAAATGTGTTAATATATATATATA
This sequence comes from Sepiola atlantica, assembly GCA_963556195.1. Taxonomy (NCBI): domain Eukaryota; kingdom Metazoa; phylum Mollusca; class Cephalopoda; order Sepiida; family Sepiolidae; genus Sepiola; species Sepiola atlantica. The sequence goes on along the minus strand of OY744517.1, from coordinate 114,092,046 downwards.
TACTGTCATATTGCCTGTCTTGATTTACCACTGAAGTAATTTCTCGACTCACACGCTGGTCTGAAGTTTTGGCTGTCTTTCTCTTATATATACTTAATGCAAGAGGGAAAACTATCTTCAACTTTCTGTTCCCTCTGCAGTGTACAGTGAACTTATTCTATGTACATATATATATATATATATATATATATATATATATATATGCATATATATATGTATATATATATGTATATATATGTATATGTATATATATATATGTATATATATATACTAATAGCTACTAATAGAAAGTGATAGTCAAGAAATAATTCTAATGTCGTTATAGGTGAAGCAAAAAGAAGGTATACTGAGTTAACAAAAACGAATTCAGTCACAGAAACTAGGTACTCGTGATTTCTGGAAAATCGACAATAGTGTGGTAAACAATGGCCAATCAACGATTTCCCCACTATCAAACCACAATGATGTCGTTTGCACGGCAACTGATAAGGCTGCACTACTTGCTCAGCGTTTCGCCTCAAACTCCACTTTGGACTCAGAAAACCACCCTCTCCTAAATTCCCATTGCGGACAGAAGCCACACTCGGTAACCTGGTCATCACCTCATCCCAGGTCAGGGACATCATAAAAAACCTTGACACCTCCAAAGCTTGTGGGCCTGATCTTATACCTGTAATAGTAATAAATAAATGCTCTGCAGAACTGTCTCCTGCCCTCTTCAAACTCTACAATAAATGCCTAGCTGAATCTTGCTTCTCTGATAGCTGGAAAATTGCCTCTGTAGTACCAGTCTACAAAAATTCTGTGGATAGAACTGATCCTCAGAACTACCGCCCAATCAGTCTACGCCCGATCTTTGCTTAAATCAATCTGGCGATAGTCCGGCATCTAATTAATGCTAAACTTCTTTCTGACCGCCAGTATTGATTTAGACAAGCACGATCTACTGCAGATATCCTAACGGTCATCGCTGAACGCATGTATCATACAATCGACAAGGCAGGAGAAGCTAGGGCAGTAGCGCTTGACATATCCAATGCCTTTGACAAGGTAGTACATAAAGAGCTTCTCCTGAAAATACGCTCATACGGTATTACTGGGCAATTACTTAATATAATTAGATCTTTCCTAACCAAAAGAAAGATCCCGGCTGTCCTCTACTGCCGTTCATCTAAGCAACATGACAAAAATGCTGGTGTACCCCAGGAATCTATCCTTGGACCTTTATTGTTCCTGATCTTCATAAACGATCTCCCTGATGACATTGAGTCTGAGATTGGTTTATTTGCTGACGACACCACGCTTTACTCTCGTCATGTGGGCAAAACGGACGCGATCATATCCAGGACAATGGCTGAATCCTTAGAAAATGACCTCCAGTCTGTAGTGGATTGGGGCCATAAATGGTTGGTAACTTTTAATGCCGCAAAGACAAAGCTCCTTTCCCTCAATAATTACAAGAAACCTCTTCAACCACCGATTGTCATGACAAATAACACCCTACCCGAAAGTTCAACATTCAAACTCCACGGCCTAACCTTCACAGGTAACATAAGTTAATACAAATACATTGAAGACATTGCCGAGGCTGCAGCAAAGAAAGTGGGATCCCTCTATCGTGCTGGAAAACTTCTCACACCTGACGTTATCTTGTATCTGTACAAAGCCACCATCTGCCAATGCATGGAGTATTGTTGCCACATCTGGCTGGTGCATCATCCACTAGTCTCTCCCTCCTAGGCATAGTCCAAAAAAGAGTCGCCAACTTAATAAGTCCCTCACTGTCAACCAAGCTCCAGCCACTGCCTCATCGCCACAATGTAGCATTCTTGTGCTTGTTTTACAAATACTTTAATGGATTGTGCTCCGATGAATTGGCTACTCTGGTACCCTATCGACGTAAATTCACTAGACCAACTCGACAATCAGCCAAATCCCATCTATTCACTGTAGAGGTCTACAGATGCTGCAGAGCCTTCTACTCCAATAGCTTCTTTCTCCGTGCTGCTGGCCTCTGGAACTCCCTCCCTGGTCCCTGTTTCCCCGACAGTACCGACATGCAGAGGTTTAAAACTAATGTAAACAGACATCTCGCTACACTGCTCCCAACTTAGACTGACACCCAAAACCCACACCGAAATTCTCAGTAACACTTTACGTCTACAGTGGTGGCCTGCTTGGTTTGGAGTGAAATATGTTTAAAAAGGTGCTAATGAGAAGTATGAAGACGTATGGAGGTCTTACTCATTGCAGAGAATGGACGAAATTCAACGATTGGTTTGGACACTATCACTGCCAACGTGCGCTAAAATCAAGTTTACAATGCAGGAACTAGCAGGCATTCGTTCTGGCAGTAGTGACCAGAACCTGGAGACTACTTCAGCAAGAAACGAGCGAGATGTGAGGGATACATAGAATCATCTTGCGTTTCTCCAGACATATGACCATTTCACGGAAGATCCGTCCATTCTCAGCATTTCAAGTGGAGTAACTAGAGACAAAAAGGTTAATGTGGACAGAGCAATCATAGCTTCAATGGTTGGAGAAAATGTCCACGAGTACACTTTTAAAAGAAAAGATCAAGCAATTACACTTGGGTCAAAAGTTTCTCTCAGCAAAGATGAAGCAGTTGAGACTGATCGACAACTCCTATTCCAGAGACTGTGTGTGCTATCTACCAATGAACCCTCAACTCAGCAGCAGCCAGATCATTTCTAGTATGGGCTTTATGATTACCCACCTGCACGTTTTGATTCTTTCGGGCTACCGCGAGAGGCAAAAAACGGCTTTGGCAGACGCAATATGGGAACTGACTTCCCCTGTACAATCAGGTCCACAGTCTTCAGATCCACAGTATCTCTTAGATGGTGGAGCACTACTTCAACACCTCCCATGGCAAAAAGGTCACACATTTTATGAGATCTGTACCCAATACTGCAGATGTGTCACAACTAAATATGGAAAAGCATGCATTTTCTTTGATGGGTATGAAAGTGGTTCATCTATTAAAGACACGACTTATCGACGCCGAGCAGGAGGCTCTGTTGGTGTTTATGTGTCACTGACTCCTTTAATAGTGTTCAAATTAAAAACGGATGTTTTTGTAGCTAATCAAGAAAACAAACAATTGTTCATCAACTTGCTAAGAAAGAGTTTTGAGGAAGCAGGTTGTAAATTCGTCCATGCATCTGGAGACGCTGACGTACTGATTGTGAAGACTGCTCTAGAACTGGCATAGACAGGAGAAACCATTTTGATAGCAGATGACACTGACCTATTGGTCCTTCTATGTTATCATGCCAATAGAGATGATGGTTACAACATCTTCACGCCACAACCAAAGGATATTGCAAAAAGTGTGAAAGTCTGGAACATCAAAGAGATGAGGAAATCTTTGGGAGATGTAGTCTGTTCTAACATTCTTTTCATCCATGCACTACTAGGTTGTGATTCTACATCCAGTGTTTATGGAATTGGGAAGGTAAAATCCATTCGAAAAGTGATGAACAATAAAAACTACCTCAAACTGGCAGAAGTGTTTGGCAAGAATAGCAGTGCAGAAGAGGTTATTGAAGCTGGGGAGAAAGCTTTAGTGTGCTTGTACAATGGTAATGATGGGGAAAACATCAATCATCTCTGACTGATACGCTTTAAGGGAAAGGTTGCAAAAAGCTCAAGGTATGTTGAGGCCAAATCATTGCCATTAACAAGAGCAGCTACGAAATTCCACAGCCTTCGAGTTTACTTCCAAATTCAGGAATGGAAATGTAGAAACCAGCTAAAACCTGACGAGTGGGGATGGACACTTTTAGATGGTAAATTACAACCAATCAAGACTGACTTGCCAGCTTGTCCTGTAAATTTGTTGGCTATGATTAGGTGTAACTGTACTTCAGGGTGTACTACAGCAGTTCAAACTTGTGTGATAATTGCAAAGGCCTCCACTGCAGCAACTAACCACAGCCAGATTTTGATGATGATGAAGTTATCTTTGACTAGTTCTTGACAAGAAATCTTCTTTGGTCCGTTCATGAACTTGTTCTATGGTAGTTATGCAAGAACCTTGCCCCAGCATTCGACAAACTGACCATTCCTTTATTGTAAATTGTACTTATTTTGTACCTAATTTTTAATAAAATATCAGGAATTAATGTGACAATTGTTGCCTTGAAAAAGGCTAATTAGTCTGTTTTTGTACCTTTAATATTCATATTGGTATAAGAAATTAAAAAAAAACATGAAAACAATGGCAGGGGCTAGTCATTTTCTTGTGTTAGTTTATTATTAAGCATATAGCTCTCTATCATTACAATTTAAAATACCATGAAAATGTCAAGCTGTCTTAGGGTGCGCCCTGTGTGGGTTTTTATGCAAGACATATGTTTTTATTTCTAATTTAATAATGGTCTTTTTGTCAGGAAAACATTTTTTTTTTAAAGTAATTGACCCCTTTCCACAAGACTAATTTTTTTTTATTCATGCCCAATATCCAAAATCAATACTATATTAGCAATTTGTTTGAGGTTCAGCCACATTTTGACTGGACTAAAGGTGCAAAAATGTTGCTAACATAATAGGCCGCCTACTGTCTGAAAATGTCCAGTACTTGTCACATCGCAGCAGTGTTGTATCCTTGTGCTTGCTTTACGTATACTTCAACGGAATGTGCTGCGATGAACTTATGTCATTTGTACTCCATCACTAAAAATAATCCACCCCCACCCCCACTGACTAGCAGAAAACAAACCCTTACACTGTATAAGTCCCTAGATACGTAAGGTTTCTACTGTAATCGCTTCTTACCTCGAACCGTTCCCGTTTTAAATTCCCTCCTTGCTACTTGTTTCCCCAATTGTACCAACATGCAGGAATTAAAATGTAAATCTTTCTGCCCAAATCCTAACCCAGCTTGCCTACTCTATAAATCCGGCTCCTATCGCAGTAGCCACTTACGCTTCAGTTGCAATTTGCCTTGTTTGTGGTGAAAGAAAATACAAAAAACATACATGGTGGCTCTAAAATACTAAAATAGTTTTAGTATTTTAGAGCCACCGTGTATGTTTTTTTGTATTTTCCTTCATCAAGATGATTCAAAATTTAAATCTCTACATTTGTATGTTTGTCATTACCACACCACTGTACTAGGAAGTTTGTATTAATTCTGTTAACATCATAATTAGTTGAAGAAAGTGTTGTTGGTCAATGAGTGATTTTGGAAGGTGTTCTGAATTATCACAGTAACTTCAGTTTTTAATTCATCCATTGATGATACCGTATAAAATCGATAGACATACCTCCCATATTTTAAAGGTGGACAAAGGGGAATATATATAATGTTACTGTTGTTTAAACAAAGGGGTACACTTTTTGTTTATTTTGTTTTCAAATGTTACATCTTCTATTCGTTATACACTGTTCGAGACGGTTTCTAAAGTTTTCCATCACTCGAAGAGTCATTACAGAACCATTTTTAGAGCAACGTCAAAATATGACATGTAGTCTCTTCAGTAGCGTTTGTTCATTTCTGAACAATTATTAATTTGTATAGGTGGACATTCAGATCAGTATGTACAATTCTTCTTACTGTTCGATCAGACAATCCAAGGCAGAAGACCGAGTAACAAAATCTCACATTGTCTGGAGTTCAAGAGCTTCAAGGTGTTCAAGGTGGCGTTCTTTAAAGTGCTTCACTTGTGACTCTCAAATTTGCCACACATAGCAGTATTGATTTTCTATCCATAACAGCGTAATTTTGACCTAACGTGTAATGAGCTCAGAAAGCTCTCTGTGTTGCAATTACAGATTCAAAAACGAGTACACAGCAAAAGCATGATGCGTAACAGTGCAAAGCATATTGCTTAATGAGGGTACTCGAACAAAATTAGTAAGTCATTAGCTAAATAAAAACACCACTGACACCTGCATAAGTTCATTAGCAATACGTAGGTGATAGTTTCAAATGTGGGATGCATTTGTGTAGCACCTTTTATTATCATGATCAGCTGCAACATTTCTGTCACCAACTTGTAATAAACTTTTCACAAAATCAATTGAATTTGGTATTTATTTTTGCTTTAGTTTCTTAGACAGATTTTCATAGGGTTTCACAAATGTGGTGAGTTTAAACAGATCTCAATTGTATTAGTCCTTATCCGCTTTGGGATCACCGGAATGTTCATTTGAGTTGAGTTCAACTATCAGACTTTTCTTTTGCATCTATAATTTCATTTATTATATAATGTACTGCTTAGTCATGTGAGCTTTGGTTAAACGAACATGATAAATAATTGTCTGTGATTGCAATGAAGATGACAAATGAAAACCAATTAACATATGTAAAATAGTTAAAATTCTTAATAAAATTGAATTAAAAAAGCTATAGAATTTTAAATGAATTGAAAATATGAATAATTTTTAATGCAATAAAATATAAAAGTAAATCGATTAAGAATTAGGTTTAAAAAGAAATATTGTGTTTATTTTTAATCAACAAATAGAAATAAAGATTTAAGCGATAATATAAAGAATAAGAAACCAAGTTGTATATGAAAAATATTTGAGGACCAGAATCGCTTCCAATTGTATGATATTTTCCACTTACATGTTGACGCTCTCGTATTGTATAATAAGTAAAATAGATCATAAAATATGAAGTTAGATGTTTAAGAATCTGTTTTTACTTTAAAAAAGGAACAACATAATGCAGCGATCATTGCATGAATTCAATATATATAGCCAAATAGGTAGGTTTTCTTATTTTTATATATACAATTATATTTTAAAAACATTTTTGAGTACATCATTATTTTTAATGGAAATCGAACAGACGCGTATATTTTAATCAAAATGAAACAGATGTGAAGAGTGCTTGTCTTTCTCCGGGGAATTCTCATCAGTTTAGAGTAGATATTTTATGAGTTTTGAATTGATAGCTGCAGATATTTTGTTGTTTCTATCTAAAATATAGAAATTCAATAGAACAGGCTGGTGGGCGGAGTTGTTTTGTGCTCTATCTGTTTTGTTAGTGGAAAATATTTCGTTGACTGTTAATTGAACAGAACTCGTTGAGTGACCATTTATTTGTAAACAAATACTTTTTTCCTTTATGTAAGTTCAGCGTAAGATGATCTCCCACATTACAAATGTTTATTGTGTGATGGTTGAAATCCTAAATGGTTCTTTGTTGTAAATTACGTACACAACTTCGAGGTTGATCGATTTATGATATCCTACACTTACATAGCGAAATCAAACACTCTTTACAACAAACCAGTAATTTTTATCATATGCTTTTGATAATCTGCAAAATTAATATTCAATCAAATTTAATTGAACAAATAAATAATATACGCAAGTTAAATTTTTAATCAAAGGTGTTAAAGTTAATGTATTTTGCTACTATGGAAAGCCCAATGAAATCAACTATTTTATAGCATGTTAAATGCATACTTAATTTTATTAAATAAAACGTAAATAAACACTTTTCTTTTTGCAAATAATTGAAAAAATGAATCGACAATTAATCTCTAATTCTGTCCTCATCTCTCTCTTTCTCTCTTTTCTCTCTCTCTCTCTCTCTGTATATATATATATATATATATATATATATATATATATATATATATATATATATATATATATATCAATTAAATAGGATAAATTTCTCCCTGATTTACCGTGGTATTTGATGACGGTCGTGTGTGTGTGTGTTTAATAAAATTATGAATCATTGTTATCTTTTAATTCGAAAATAAAAACAAAAATAACAAGAAAAACTGAATATATATCATTTCAAGGTTGAAGGTGAACAGTGAAACAAACGCCTTGATTGGAGACGATGATTGAAAATGGGAAGAATTTGACTGTTTATAAGGACGACTCAACAATAATTTGTTAACAGTAGACTTAAAAGCGACCATGTTGTAGTCATCCTCGTGGTATGACGACAGAGTAGAGGAAGACAAGCATCGTCTCTTATGTGAGAAATAGGCTATAGAAAAGAGAAGAGGAATCCCCTACTAGATTCTTAAGTCAATTTTGTACTGTCAGGGCATAACACAGTGCTCTACGCGGCACCTCCCAAAATGTTGCTACAATACTCAATCTAACGACATATCCTGCATTATACAGATGGAAGATTGTGTCAGTAGTAAGTTATTTTCTAGAGCGGTAGAATGATCCAACCATTTTTCTAGCGACCTTATCAACAGATTTGATGTAAGTTTTCTTTTCAGGTCTGGAGTGAAAGTCAGTCCTATAAGCTTCTCAAAGTAAGCGGTAACCTCAAGGATAGTACAATTCATTTAAACTGGGTCAAAGTGAGGCTCCAACTATTCGTGATAGAAGGAGAGAAGCTTGTTTTAGATGTGTTAAAAGTAACCAGACACATCTTTCCTTATCATAACATGTGCTCCAGGTCGGAAGAGAGAGAATCAGAAAGATCTTGATCATTAATGCTCTTCGAAGTGCTTCCACAAATAGTTGTTTCATCTGCATAGATGTCAGCGAATGATCTTAGAATGTTATTTGGGAGATCATTGATGAATATCACAAAGAAGGTTGGACCCAGAATATATACATAAAGCACGCCGATATTGATACTATATGCTTCAAATTTCTACCCATCAACGACTACATTTAAATACGCATTAAAGAGAAAATTATTCGATGGTTGAGAAGACATTTCCAGATATTCAATATCGAGAAAGAAACCAATCCTCAATCAATAGATTCACTGATCCTGTGTCATATTACACTCAGAACGTCAGCTGTTGATATTGTAGGATAAAATGCATATTGCTAGTTACTAAATAGATTGCTTTTGCTGAGGTGGTTGACGAAATATTCAAGCAACTTACTTATGACGCACATGAGGCTAATTGGTTATTACTGAGATGCAAAAGATCGATCTTCAGTATTTTTAAATATTAGTTAGACTGACGAAGTTTTCCAAGGTGATGCTGCGAAATACTTTTCCTGTAAGCAACAATTGAACAGCTTTGCACGAATATGAGCTAGTTCCAGTTGAAGGTTTCTAAGAACTATGATTGGAATTTTGTCAGTTCCAGTTGCCTTGCTATCATCAGCATTCTTGACAACATCCCAGACCGACATATAGATGTTGCTCAGAGTTTTATAGTCACAGGGGAAATTCAAGAGTTGGGCGGTAATGGTCGCAAAATGTGGAATTTGATGCAAAGTTCTTTGCCAAACGATTCGTTTTATATAATGCTGAAGAATTTCACCTCTAGTTGATTGATGACTGTTAGAATAGAGGTCTTACATCTGTTCAATACCCTGTTTGTTATTCGCAAAATTTCGCGTGAAGCTAGCCTTTGCTCACCACTCTAAATTTAACGGATTGAGAATATGACTCTTACGTTTTCCATAATCCTCTTTCAATAACTGCGGAAAGTCACAAAGATGGCTTAGGTTTTACAGTATAAATTTCGTTGATAGTAATTGGAATAGTAGTTTATTTGAGCAATAGCGACGGCACACTCAGGGGTGTACAACGGCAGGCTGTTTGGTTTATGCTTGAATTTCCTGGAGAGTATGAACCTCTTAATTCCAGCGAAAAATCAATCAGTTATATCAAATACGATACATCACATGGATGTTGGCAGAAAGGTGAATAGACAGATACTCTCAAAGAAAGTAACACTGTTATTTTGAGGTCAGTAGAGGGTTAACCTGGCCGCGGTTCTGGAGGCAAGTGCTACACGGAAACACAAATAAGAAATTTAGGGTCTTCGAGTAACCTGTAATCATTAAATAGTCGGTAGAAGCTGAAAGACTAATGCCAGTTTCACACAGAAGAAATAAGTCTGGTTTGTTTACTTGTAAGTGGATTTTCATCTCTAAGTTGGAACGTAGATCGCTAAAGTTAGAAAAAGAGACCTGATAGTATGGAACCCACGTTAGACGTTGGGAAACTAGGTTTAAGCTTATCTTTTGTTTTAAGACTTTTCATATTGAAATTAGAGACACATTGTGGAAGAGATTAGTAGATGGGTTGAGAGACGACACAAATAGAATGATTAGCTGATTAACTTTTGTAAACCGTTCAAGAAACAAAATCCATAGCAGTTTCGAATAACATATAATATAATAAAACTTCGCGTGAAACTACTGCATGGTCCAGACTCCATTCACCAAAGGGCAATACAACAGCTCCGGTATTTTGTACCTGCTGATAGGAGAGCATCCTTGGAAATTACTACACGTTTCCTTGGACTGTCAGGCAGATAACCTCAGCCCAGATAAAAGTTTACCCGTATAAGTAACATGGCAACAAAGATAGATAAAATTAAATCTACTCAAATAATTTCCACATACAGCTCACCCTAATCAACAACCAACCAAGGAACGTTATTTTCTTCCCACTCTGTAAGAAACATCACTCTTGAAGACTAAAGGAGAGAGTAGGGTAAGCGAATGTTACGGGTCCGACGAAAGTACATCCACGATGCCTTTTCTACTCTATCAGTATAGGTGTGCAAATAGATGGCAGTGTTTGTTCTTGTACGACACGTACATCACTCCTTAATTCCACAGGGCCTTATTTCAGCGAAAAGTTGGACAAGATTACTGAAAATAGCTTTAACTGAGTTTACGTCTCCTAGATGGATGATCTAACAAGATATACGGGTTCATCTCGTCGAGTGAGGTCACTCAACGCCTGTGTACTATTCCAGGTATTTTACGCCCCGCTATATATATATATATATATATATATATATATATATATATATATATATATATATATATATATATATATATATTATCGCAAGCATGAAGGGAAGACGAGTTTTATCGTTCATCATTAAAAGTTAATCAAGAGAAAAAAACCCAGCCGACCGGTTTTGCCCTCTCTTAACAAAGGCTGTATCGAGGGATAAAAAAAACTAAGGATATATGTACAATGGTGGATGAATCTTAGAGACTGATAACACCTAGTCCTAATAGACACTCCCTTTGTTTACAAAGGGAGGGACGTTTTAGACGAATTTACATCGTCTCCAAGATTTTCAGATAATATAGTGAGTGAGCATGACTGAGAATGGTGAAGGAGTCCATGCTGACATTTCTAGCACACGGCGGGTTTTTAAGTAAATGATCTGTAATGGAAGACACGTATGTGTTATTTTGAACGTCCGTTGACCGGAAGGTTCCATTCCTATTTTTACTTGGAATGTGTTGTCGGACTCTACTATACAATCTCAACGTCGTCCTACCCACGTAGTCGGCACTGCAACTACATTTAAATTATGAATTACATTATTTTTATGGTGGTATGGTGGGGGGTAAAACTTATTTACTAGAGGACACCAATAAAGATTTTGTAGAGAACACAACACGCACATTCGAAGCAAAATAGCAATTTTCAACTGCTGAGCTGATAAGCTTGGCGAATTTCTCACTTATTGTGCCTAACCAAAGTAAACGAATGTAAATCGGACATTTAGTCACCGTATTTGGTTTTATTTCGGAAAAAATATTTATTTTCCTTTTGATGACTGCCCTAATCATATCACGAGGATATCCGTTATTGGACAAAGTATTTGTTATAGTTTTAATTTCTTCGTCCAATTTTGATTTTGAACAAATCATAAGGGCCTTGTGTGTTAATGTCCAAATCAAGTTTACCTTTCGCTTGTTAGGACAAAATGAATCCCAGCGGGGATATAGTCTTGTAAATGTAGGTTTTCGGTAGATTGATGTAAGGTAACCCGACTTCGTTTTTGTTACCAATACATTGAGGAAAGCTAAAGTAGAAATTACACTCTCCTTCATAGGTATATTTTAATGCGGGTGCATTTTATTGAGTAAGGAGAATACTTTATTTGCCTCCGTTTTATTATTAAAAAGGCAAAATGTATCGTCTACATATAGACTAAAGGTTTAGTGGGTCCAGATAATAAAGCCTTCTCATAGAAACCCACAAAAATATTTGTCATAGTCGGTCCTAGGACTGAGCCCATAAATATACAGTCTATTTGCCTATACATTACATCGTTAAAACTGAATTCAACGGATGTAGTGGCAAATTTCATCAACTGCACGGATATGCTTTCAGGAATAGAAGGAGACAATAACTGGCTACGATATTTTAAAAAATCGGCACAGATATCGATTGTTTTCAAAATAGGGACACAGGTAAATAGGTTGCTAATATCGTAGGAACACATGGATTTATTAGCAACGTTAGAATTTTGAATGTACTTTGCAAAATAAAATAAATCTTTTAAGCAGTATTTCTTATAGTACTTCAATACTGGCTATAAAATATGAAAGATTAATTTTGCAACTTTCTGCTGTGCTTACCCTACCATATATATATATATATATATATATATATATATATATATATATATATAGAGAGAGAGAGAGAGAGAGAGAGATAGATAGATAGATAGATAGATAGATAGATAGGTAGTGAGAGACAGAGACGAATAGAATGAGATATATATTAAAATATTTTAAAGATAGATATTTGCTTATAGATCACGAAATGAATATATATTTCTAAGCTTGTTTTTTTTATTATCTTCGAAATTATTTTTAATGAAAAGTGAACATCTTCGTATTTTAATATAAATATATTTTAAGCAACTCAATGATTCAATATTACTTGAACTGTGTTTTGGAGAAATATGAAAATGGATAGGTATAGATTCTTTTTGCTATAAGTATTAATAATGTCCGTAGGAGCTTTATTATTTATTTTATCAACTTTTATACCGTTAGACACGTTCCAAACCAGACAAATATATATCATGAATTTATATTACACTGCACACAATACATGTAATTCCACTACTTACAATACATTGGTATCATTGCACTAAAATAAGTTAATACTATTAAACTACATGCAATACATTACGTACGATTACATTACACAAAATACATTAAATAACATTACACATTATATACTACAAATAATGGAGTACATACTATCACATTACGCACAATCAAAAGCATCACAATCAAACTGTACGCAATGAATTATATTACCATTAGATTATACATAATATAGTACGTTACGATTACACACAATACACGACATCATACAGTACACAATACATGGCAGATCATGGCAATACACGCAATATAGTTCATGGCATTAAACTCAAGACAATAAATTACATACCATTACACTACACACTATACATTATACACAATACATTATGCACAATACATTACACACAATACATAACACACAACTGCACGACACCCAATACGTATGCAAGTTATAGACAACCTCCTACTTGGATTATAAAAAAAAGAAAAATGTAATAATATACCCAAGTGAACTTTCGAAATAAAAAATCAATCCTATTATCTATCTTGAGAATTTTCTCAGGATTATAAAAATTCTCAAACACTTAAGTATTTTTACTCTAAAAGAGAGAAAGAGCATGAAGTGCAGATGTACACAATAAAATCGTCAGCAAAAGACATTTGACAGTAGAGACATCTGTATTCAGTGCATAAGTTGGTGGCATACACATTAAGCACTAGATATCATATCTGAGAGCGACTCTCAACAACTATTATATACTGAGACATCTTACCGGTTTTGACGTCTTTAAAATCGAAAAAATGAATAAATAAACTAAGTTTTAATTAACATTAACAGTAAGATTTATTAACATTAATATTAGAATTCAAGGAAGAGACTGAGCTAATTCAACTGTTAGGAAATTGTCGTCGATAAGCTATTCAGTTTGACCTACACTGAAACTCAAAATAAACATCAAAAGGAAATGGCAGCAATAATCAGGAAAAAATAAAGGAGATAAATTATTCAAAATGAAACTTAGTTAGGAAAAATCGACATATAGGTCATACACGACTAACACACGCCGTCCAACTAGAAAAATAACAAATGCAGACACGCGGATTAATTCTTACATTTAAGGAAAGGAAAACACGAATTGTTTTAAATAGTAAAGCCAGAAACATCGTCGACTTCATTACAAAAAATAGGATGATACAATAAATTATACAATTATAAAACATAAAAATACAAAAGGTATAAAAACACCTTAAGAACATACAGCTCCAATAAAAAATGACCTGTTGGAGATTAACATGCCGTAAAAATAATAACCAACCAATAACCAAATTAGACGACGCATAATGCATTTAATTTAATAAAACTACATACAATATATTACATATATTTACACTAAACATACTGCATTACAAAGATTGCATTATATAGCATTACACGAAGTACAATGCATTACATACTATTATACGACATGAAATTAATATTATTGTACTACATATAATAGATTAAACACTATGTACAAAACAAAATATTACATTACAATGCACACAATACATAGAAATACCATTTAACTAAATATAATACTCTATAAAGAATACGTTAGATAGTATTACTCTCTGCAAAACGGCATTACATACACTATACTAAACACAATAAACTACATGCAATGATATTACACACACTACACTGCACACAATGTTTTATACACAAATAAGTACATAACACTAAACACAATATACTACGCACAATGAATTACATACCAATACCCTATACACATGAAAATTAGATACCATTATACATAATATATTGCATACCAGCTACACATAATTCAGTACACACACTATATCACACACCATTACACAACACAATACCTTAGCCGGAATGCATTAGACCATATATGTAACATATCATTACACTATACAACCTTACATCACTAACGACTGCACTACATACAATAAAATATATGTATCATACGCAATACATTATATTACACTATACACAATACATAACATACAATTACACCACACACAATACATTACATACAGTGCATTACATAGAATTATACTGCACACTATGCATACCATACGATTACATTACCCACAATACGCTACAATTACATACACAAAAATAGACCACCCAATGCATAACACATACTACGTGATATACGATTACAGTATACACAATAAATTATATACAATATATAACATTACAATACCCAAATACAAACGTACGATTACACTGAACACAATACACTACACATAGTGCATCACATACAATACATTACATACCATTCCACAAACCAGATACAATTATACATCTTTTTTAGATTTCCCGCAGGATGCAACTAAAAATAAATCTTAGACAAAAGGGTTAACATATATTTGAAAACATGAATCGGAATAAATAAAACATTTGTTATCGCTGAAACATCAAGGGCTGTCAGGTGTTGTGAAAAAAGGAAAACATATCCAAGAAGATATCAACATATGTATTCATAATATAATTTGAAAACGAAAACTCATGAAAAGTAATTTGAGACCTTCTGTACATTTATTTAAATGACGGCAAAGTATTCTGATGTAATTGGACCAGAGCGGGGCTTTTCAGCTAGAAACACTTAGAAAAGTTAGCATCACGGTGTGACGACGTCGCGAATGGGCGAACTGTTGGGTGCAGGGGTGTTGCATAACGTCGCATTTCACCAAATCACAATGTAATGTGTTTGTAACGTTTCAAGAAAGTTTCCTGTTAGTTCTCCATGTACGAAGAGCCGCAAGTATTCGTAATTAGTTTCTTAATAATTAAGAATCGTGCATCACTGAATATAATTGTCTTTCGTTGATTTCTATTAAAATACATCAATTCTTCAAATATAATAATGGGAAAACTTACGGTCTCATTAAATCAGCAGGATTATAAATAATTAATCAAGAAATAGCAATTAGAAGCTAATTATCTATTTAATAGAAATGCGACTGTTTTACGTAGAAAGTATAATTGCAATTCTTAATTCAGACGAGCATGTGATACTTCTAAAAAGTAATTATACGAATTGAAAAGCGATTACATTCTTTACTAAAAATACTAATTTTTGCTTTCGAATATTAACGGTGAAACTCTTTGAGTACAGGACAAGAGCCTAAACTTGTAGAATTTTATTTTGAAAATCAAAACTATATTTGGATAGCTGATTTGCATGTAATGAAGTATCCAGCCACATGGAATCAGCGACATCCATATAATTCGTCATTTCCAACAGTTGCTTTTAAATGTATTGCTTTTCATACAAGCAACAAAAAAATAGGAGCCTTGTTGAGCAAAATATTAAGCATACTTATGTAAGATAATGGCCCTATGGGAATGGACGTATCTGTTGGAGATCGGGTTTGACTTGTGCGAATTAACGCGGGGCAGTCGAGTGCAGAACAGGGCTTGTTCTCACAGTCGGAGCTGGCAGACGTGACAAGGTTACGTGTGACGAGACCCCAGATCAAGGGTCAGTCTACACCTGCGAGAAGCTCTGTGACTTCGCGGGCCTTGCGTGGGAAACAAAGGGATCTGTGACGTCACTCGTTCTTGTGAGAAGCGAGTTTTTAGTCAGTCTGATTCGGAAAGCGAACTGAGAGAACGTGCGATTCATAATGTAAAGATAAGGAATATTTCCCTCCAAAAAAGCGCGAGAATCCTTCCCCCTCTCTATGAATAGTTAAGAAAACATTAATAACTAACTACGATAAAGTAGGATTTGCTCTCTTCCTCTCTCTCGGCGTGGTGAATGACTCCCAGTTGAAATAACAACGCTTGCAATGAAAAGAATTAAATTCAAAAAGGGAGTTTTTCTTCGGAGTACATCATGGCTTTTATTGCAGACAACAGACGACGGCAGAGAAGAAATAATTCATCCACTAGACGACCACTCACTGGACGACACGACCAACCCTCTACACGACGAGTATACGAGGCGCGTACTGCCGCGGTCCAAGCAGGAGAGGAGATATGCAATACTTAATGCTTTTCTCGAGAGCTTGTATCTCCAGAGGATCATTGCATCGGCGATAGAAGTATCTTTACTTATTTTAAACAAAACGCGTTTATGTTCGACAGATAAAACCAATAGACTATATAAAGCGGAATTTTCATTAATAGTCATGAAATGTTATCGTTATTTTTGGGCAACATGTATATATATATATATATATATATATATATATATATATAAAATATAATAACACGAAATCACATAATTGTCGATGCAATAATTTATTTCAACCGTTCGGTTTTTTCAAGCATCACTCAGACAATTACATTTTTGAGACTGATAGAAAATTGAATTTCCCTACTACAGTTCTGTGTGCGTATTTAGTTTTGTGTATGCGCGTGAGTAAAATTGCCTATATGGTTGATATCGCCAAGTCGTATGTGTCATAATTTTGACATGGCAGTTTTTAGTTGATTAACTTAAAGATCCCTCCCCTTCGCCCGCCATAGTTAAATATAAGTTTAAAATTTTCCCCCTCTCTATAAAAGATGTATCAGATTTGTTGCTACTACCACCATCTATGATTGTATTGGAACTGTAGTAGGGAAATTCAATTTTCTATCAGTCTCAAAAATGTAATTGTCTGAGTGATGCTTGAAAAAACCGAACGGTTGAAATAAATTATTGCATCGACAATTATGTGATTTCGTGTTATTATATTTTATTATTGCTCTGTTTACTACATTGAGCTCTCATACCCGGATTTCCTCCTGGAATTATTCCACTATAACACAAATATATATATATATATATATATATATATATACATGTGTATATATATATACATATATATATATATATATATATATGTATATCAATATATATATATACATGTATATATATATATATATATATATATATATATATATATATATATATATATACATACTATCAAATCGGCAAAGGGAGTTAGAATTTGAACAGACTGAAGTTCTGTTGAAGAAACTGACACGTTTTGCCTTTCCAGTCGAGATTGGTAAAATATCCTTTATCCTATAATATACTCAGCATCCTACTTTATATATCAGTCTTAGTTGGTAACATAGCAATTTTAAAACCGACACTTTTTCACTGTCAAGTTGTACATTGTTCGTTGTTAATACCAAAGGATAGGTTGTATTTGTTAAGCTTTAAAACGAAACTGAAAATTGAAATCACACTTACGTGGTTAATCTCTATTCAACAAACGCTTTTAATTTGTCGAAAGATTGAAAACGAAAACAATTTCATAGCATTGCTTATTGCTAAGTATACGCTTATTTTTCTGCTTGTATAACAAGATGGCTGACGGAAGTGATAGAAGCATACGAAAGTTCTACCCAGTCTTTACAGCAAACCCGTATTCCCATACTGGTACGAATGATCACATTATAAAACTAGAATAATAAACAAATTAAAGTTTATTTGAAGATCAACATGTTTATCAAATTATGGATTTTATACATGAGATTTGGACGATATGGTTTTACTCCATGTGCAATAAAAATAAAATGCCTTACTAATTGTTAAATTAAAGAATAACTTTGAGATTAAAAATGATAGAAAATAATATTTTATGGTTAAGTATAAATGGACAAATTCATAACAACTATTACGTTATTTAAGGTTGGTTTATACACGTTTTCGGTGTGTCAAAATATTGTATTATTGCTGTTAATCGTGGAGTCGCTGACAGCTTTGGATGTTAAAAACATTATAATTTCTCATCCTGCAACCAAATTGAGATACATCAATTGCCAGCTAAGTTGGCTTTTGTTTTATGAGTCATTGCATGGTTGTAAACTGATAAGTGTTGTGTTCTTATTACTCTTCATGAATGATTATTTTCTTAATCAGTGCACTAGTATACTCATAGCTGTTATTCGTTATATTAAATTGAATTAGAAGTTATCGTTGTCAATCAATGAGTATCTCGTATTTCCCTTGATCCCCATACTGTTGTGAATTTTAAACAAATCGCTCTTCATTCTTTCATGTTATTTTCATAACATAAATTCTACCAGTTATTTTTAACTAAATGAAGTGGTTTTCGCCCAGCGTTTGTAGTTAGATGTAGCACTCAGAAAAGCTAACTTCAGAATAGTCTCCTATGTGTTAATGAATGGAATTTACAGACACAATATAAATAAATATACAAGACGTATTCGTAACTTGTTGGGCCACACTCACTATAACTATTTATGCCATGTTGATTTATTTCGCAAATTCACAATCTGTGATATATCTTTAACGACATTTTTCTCATATAATTAAATAATGATTTTTTAACTTATATATTCTTTTTCTTCTTCTTCTTCTTCTTCTTCTTCTTATATATATATAAGTATTATTCTTTATCTTTTTTATATAGAAGTAAATAGACGTATTACTTTCCCATCTAATTTACATACGTGTTCTGGTGTGTACGAGACACGCATATGTAAATTTGACGACGGCGCTAAAAAAATAATGTCATTTTTTCATCAAAATGCTCACAGAGACATAAGGTAATGTTAGAGAGTGGTTGAATGAACATAGAGGAAGAAGGAGCAACAAAAACACATAGATAGCTAACAGATAGAGATATGGGTGACTTTCTCAGTTAATTGTGAATTACAGATAATTCAACAATTAAAACAGAATTTAATTCATACATAACTAAATCCAAGAACAAAGGTAATTAAAACATCTTTTATCAGCGTTCACCCAAACAAGGCAAGTTGCCACTGTAGATGTAAGGGGTCACTGAGAATAAGAGTGAAAGTTTTGGGGGTCATCCAAAATTGGGAGCTGTGCAGCTAGATGTATGTTCACATTAGTTTGACATTTTTGAATCGATTAAGGGAGTTCCAAAGACCTGCAGCATATATATATATATATATATATATATATATATATATATATATATATATATATATATATATATACTAGCTGTACCAACCCGGCGATGACCGAAATCCATTGCGTTTATACTGTTAATATAAGCAAATAAGGAACGCTAAATCTTACTAAAATAATCAGAGTTATTTAACCTGATTTCTATTTTAAAATGATTCTTTTTAAATGTAGGACTGGGTGAAGTATTTTTAGATAAATTATAGCAAAGAACCATAGTCCATTGCCAATAACATCGTACAACAATAACAAATTAAAATTGGTTCAGAATCAACGTTTGACTTACCAGCTTAAAAGCTACTTAGGTGTAGTTAAAAAAAAATTCTAAGATAATTTTATAATATATATATATATATATATATATATATATATATATATTAGAGATAATAAAACGTAAATCTAATAATCGAAGTTTATATTGAGTCTACAATTATAGCTCCTCTAACTGTGTAACATATTTTATAGCAAAGAAACCTGAAGAGAAAACAATTTCGATAATGTTATGAAAGGTAACAGAGGTTTATTCGAGTCGTATAAATAGTTATGGTATTTGATGCAAGTCAAACATATATGTCGTTTTATTTAAGTAAAAGGGAAAAATGAACGCCAGGTTTCAATTTAATCCATTCAGATAGTTTGCTGTCTAGACGCACACTAAAACAGCTCAGAGGAATCTTAGGGGCGGGGGAGAATAAGTGAGGAGCATTAATAATAAAAAAAATCTAACAGGACAAAAACGCAAAGCTATTTTTATTGAAACAGCGCTCTTAAGAGCTTTTACCAGAAATATGAAATAAGTTGATAATCACTTTTCTCATTCTATATATTCATTTATGACGAAAGGAAAATGGACACAAGAAAAGTACTTATGAATAGAAATACGCGGAATAAGCAACATACTTAATTTTCATACATTTATATTTGAACATAGAATGTTTTTAGAGGAAATGATATTAACATATGAAGACTTTAGGATCTACAAAATGACACGTAAGTGTGATGCGAAGAGAGAGAAAATCACGTGGTTGGTTTCTGATCACGTAAGCTGAGAGTAAATACGTCAGTGTGGGTTAGAAATGTATTTAACCGCAAAACTATCAATTAAAATTTTTGGCATAGAAAGGATTTTCTAACCAAATGTTGTCCAATAGTAACATTGTTTCCTTACATTTAATGTTTGTTACAAAGCCTGTCTTTGCTTCGTTTCGTTAAGATAGGTTTTCTTTATACCAAGTATAGTAATGTTCTTTACCAGTTTAATTGCTAGTGTGATGCTGGCTATATAGGGTGGACGTGTTACTATTAGTAGACTCGTATAAACCAACATGTTCCATCCAAAATCCACCATGGAAAGGAAGGATTCTTCTGTTACTCTTTCTATCTGGCTTTGGACTCTGCAATTAGACGGCACTTATTAGAAAATCCTTGCTGTGTCCTAAACTATAAAATGGACCGTGTTAAAGTTTTGCATAGAGCGGATTCCAAAAACTAGTTAAAAGTTTTAAAGTTTGTCTCTATTGCCATTCGTAAACCTTTATATCAGTAAAATAAATCCATCACATCATTATTGAATCTCTATGGTGTACGTTGACCCCTCCCTAATATATATATATATATATATATATATATATATATATATATATATATATATATATATATATATATATATATATATATATAGTCTCGGAAGTTTTTTTAACCTTCAAAACTGAAAACAAAAAAAAAATTTGTTGAAAGATTTTAGTCTAGTAAGTCAATCAATCTACTGCAATCACTATTTTAGTTAACTTCCAAGAATTTACTCTAATATAAATATATTTTTATATATGTTTTTATATAAGGGATCGTCAGTTGTTTACCATGAAAATTGTTTCGGGATTTTAAAAACAAAACAGTATTTCTTTATCATGGCATCCCAGCAGTGTTGATCAGACACCACCTCCATATTTAATAATTTTCTTTATATATATATATATATATATATATATATATATATATATATATATATATATATATATATAGTATGAAAATATATTCATGGCAATTAAGCTACACAACGGCGTCTTCGTTTTATCCCCGCGAGGGACCGTTAGGCTAAGTGAACATATTTTTGTTACTGTTTGTTATTATATATCAACGTGGTGTTTTGTCTATCTAATTAACCAATCAGATTCGTTGCTACTTTTCTCGCAGGGGTTAATGTTTTCATTAGCCAATGGCTAATATTTTTTCAAACAAAATCTCGAATGACATTTACTTGACATCTATTTCTTTTGTTTAATTTTGGTGCAGCGCATCTCTTTTATAAATGGGTCGAGTTAACAGTTAACTTAATTTTAGCTCGTGCGTGATTGGAATACTATTGCCTAGTACGAAATAACTGCTGAAGTAAAATATTGTTTATACACACACATATATATATATATATATATATATATATATATACAGAGAGAGAGAGAGATAGAGAGAGAGAGAGAGAAAGAGAGAGAGAGGGCGAGAAAGGGAGGGAGATCTTGGATATATTTAATTATCGCTCGTTTGCATTGTTAAGATGGTATCAAGTTGCATCTAATTGCAACCTTTAGTACCAATTTTGAATTGTGCGAAGATTCTAGTTCGTTCCAGATTTGTAATTAAATCTGAATTACAAATAAGATACGACTATATAGTATAAATATATAATAATATTAACAGCAATGTACACCTATTCTCTAGAAAATTCACAAATATTTTTATAAAATTAAATGGCAGGTTATCAATTTATACAAGGAAAATTCAAAGGAGTCGGCAATAGCTGCAATCAATCACTTGACCAATCGACTTGCAGAGTTTGTCAGACGTGAAAATTGGCAAGCTCTGACCTGAAAGAATGAAAAATGTGATATCTTATTTGGAATGGCTAAAAATATGTCCCTATTTAGTAACCTCCCTATGGGGGCAGTAAGACACAAAGTCAGATATTTATGTGGAAAAAATTCAGCTCCATAAAAACAGACACTGGATTACGACAAAAATAAAAAATTGCATCTGTCTAGAAAGATTTCTTCTTCATTGACCGAAAACAGAAAATATAAAGTGAGGTATCAGAAAAGATACTAAATTTTAGTATGTCGTAAATTAATCATTTTATTAAGACAACTCCTTAAAAGAAACTTCTGCGATTTGATAAGTATCCCCGATCAAAGATTTCTTCCCTGAATTTAAAAGGGACATGTTAGAAATGCATGAAAGAAATAAGAAAACGCGGTTCGAAGAGACTTTAGGTGAAGTCAAACAATTCCACACTTTAATTAGTGCATCAACGTTTAAACGTTTTCTGCACATTTTAAACATTCCATTCAAACCTTCATTTTGCTTTGTACAGCTTTGTCGTATAAAACGTATCATTTTCTATAAGTATGGTGTTTCACACTTAAACTCAGAACGGTTTATACAACGTTTAACAGACAAATAAAAGAAAAACATATAATTCCTTGTGGCAAATGATATGTCATATTTTTGTTGCAGGGTCCGGTCTTCTGAGGAAGTTTTGGCCGATGTTTGAACAGCGCCGGGCGCGACGCTTGGGCAGCGCCACTACGTCCGGTTACTGGGGTGATCGGTCTTACAACTAAGAATGTAGACACAGGAAAAAGTTACAGCAATGGCAAAGAGAGGACACACGCAGATGTACAGTGATAAAATAAAAGTTTTGTTTATTTAGCGAAAAGGTAATAACGTGAGAAGAACACTAAGATGACGTCACCAACAGGAAAGACAGGAACACTATCACTGAAAGCAGAAAAGGCTGGAATGATAGGGATGACGTCACTGAAAGCAGGAACGCCTAGAATAAAAAGTAATGACGTCACTGGAAGCAGAAATGTCAGGAATAACGTTACTGGAAACAGGAAATGCGTTTCCAGAACTGGACAGTAGAAAAAGCTGGGTCGACAGGAACTGGGAAACTGGAACCTGGACAGCATGAAATGAAGTCACACGAAAAATGACAAGGACGTCCCTGAAGTGTGATAAGATAGCTCAGGTAGCTGCGGTCCGTCTGTACGTGGCCAAGCGCTGGATCGACAGGAACAGAAGCTGCCGGTACAAGGAACGAGAGCTTGAGCAGTGGTTGCAGGAAAAGAGCTGGGACAGATGCTGCTAGAGCATGGGTCGCTGGAAGGAGTTGGAGAAGGCGTTGCATGAAGCTGGAGCAGAAAAGCCGCTGAAATGAGGTAGAGCAGGTGCTGCAGGAAGCTGGAGCAGCAGCCGCTGGAAGGAGCTGGAGCAGCAGCCGCTGGAAGGAGCTGGTGTAGATGCTGCATGAAGGAGCTAGAGCATGCGCTGCAGGAAGCTGGAGTAAGAGGCATTGAAAGCAGATGCAGCAGGCACTGCAGGAAGCTGGAGCAAGAGCCGCTTGGAAACGCTGATGCAGGCGCTGAAGGAAGCTAGAGCAGAAACCGCTGGGACGAACTGGACAGGAAAGCTAGAGTCAGGTGGACGGAGCAGGCAGTGTGAATCGCAGTAAGTAGTTTGATTAGCCCTTAAAAATACCGCTTTGATTGTTAGTGTTTTCTTCTTCTTCTGGGCTAGACGATTGATACCACAATCGGAGGTGGAGGCCTTATGACCCCCTAGAAGGAACTGCCAGAATAAGGAAAAGCTGCCTCGGCAGTTTTTCTTTCATTCTGGAGCTCAGCCGGGGGGTTAAGAGGCCCACACTTATGAGTGTGTAGACCAGTCGTCGAGCCCAAATGCAGAAGAGGACACCAGCAGCAGCAATCAAACGGCCCCTTTCAGGGCACCACTTAAACTATTTGATGCGATTCACACTTTGCTGCCTGCTCCAACCGCCTGACCCCAGTCTGCCTCTCTAGTTACTGCTCCTGCTCAAACGCCAGCATTTCTTGCTTCAGGCCCTTCAGTGCCTCCTGTCAGCAGCGAAGCTGCTGCATGAGTGGTCCTGCTCCAATTCCTTCTTGCGGTTGTGTATTCAGTTATTTCCTGCAGCGCCTGCACCAGCTCCTTCCAGTGGTCTATGCTCCAGCAACTCTTGCTTCAAGCTCTTACTACTTCTTGCGGTTCGTGCCACAGCTATTTCTAGCAGCTCTTCTTTGCAAAGCCTACACCAGCTCCTTCCTGCCGCACCGGCACCAGTTCCTTACAGCGACTCCTGCTCCAGCTTCTTCTTCCATAGCTATTCCAGTAACGTCTGCTCAAGCTGCTTTCTGCAATACCTGCTCCAGCCCCTCCCTGCAGTACCTGCTCCATGCTCCTTCCAACGGCTCCTTTCCAGCAAGTTATTCCAACATCATGAACCTTCTAGCGGCACCTGTACTAGTTCTTTTCAGCAGCGCATGCTCCAGCTTCTTTCTATGAGCCTCTTTCTGCAGCACCTATACCAGCTCCTTCCAGCGGCTCATGCTTCAGCTCCTTCCTGCACTAGCTACTCCAGCAACGCTTGCTCCAGCTCCTTTCTGCACTACCTGCTCTAGCTTATTGCAGCCGATTTCAGCGGCACCTGCACCAGCTCTTTTCAGCAGCGCCTGCTTCAGCTCCTTTCCAGCGACTCCTTTCTGTAGCACCTGCATTAGCTTATCGCTGCAACAACTGCTCTAGCTTTATTTCCTGACGGCTAAGCCCTTGGCTATGTCCACACAGACCGGACCTATCTGAGCCATTTCATCACACTTCAGGGACGTTCACGTCATTCTCATGCTGCCCAGGTTCCAGTTACCCCAGTTCCTGTCGACACAGCCTTTCCTGCTGTTCAGGTTCCAGAAACGCCTTTCCTGCTGCCCAGGCTCCACCTTCCTTATTCCAACCTTTCCTGCTTCCAGTGACGTCACCTCGTCATTCAAGCCTTTTCCTACTTCCAGTGACGTTATCCCTGTCTTTCCAGTCTTCCTGCTTCTTGGTACATCCTCGTCAATCCTCCTTCTCTAGTTCTTCTCTTCTTGTACCCATGGTCCAATAAACACAACCTCAATTTTACGACTATTTATCTGCGTTTGTCCTCTCTTCTTTGCCATTTGTCGTTTTGTTTTGCCTGTGTGTACTTTCTTAGTTGTAAGGCCGATCACCCCAGTAACCAGAGTAGTAGCGCTGCCCAAGCGTCGCACCCAGCACTGCCCAAACTGCGGCCCAAACTTCCTCTAGGTAAACGAGATCTGCAACACGTTTTCTAAGAAACCTTCAACGTTTATACAGAACCGATTCAGATGACAATTAATGTGAACGTCTTTATCCCAAAATACATAATTGGAAACATTTATATGAATATCCTATCTGCATTTATTTATGTAAATAACATCTTTATAGTGACGAATCACTTAAATAACCTATAATCGTCGCCCATTTCGCCTTAACAACAAAAACAACAAAAACCAAAGTATAATAATACACAACCAACAGTAACAATTAGTGTAAAGGCGTAAAATATTGAAGGCAACTTTGGAGAGTAGAAAGTTGACCTTGGGTTTACTTTCAGCATTCTCGTAACTCTCGCTTTTCCTTATTTTGTCCTTTAGTATTCACATTTCATGAGCGATGTTTCTGACAAAGGGGGGATTATGGCTGCTTTTTGGGTCGGAATCTATTCATTTAATACAAATGAGAAAAAAAACAATGTAGATAAGAAACTTGCAGAAGAAAGAATGAAGAGAAAACAATGGTAAAAGAAACGTTTTGACAAGTCTAGGATAAGATATTGAGCATATACATAGATGCTAGTGCCCCTGCTGATTTATTATAATTAGTCTGGTTCAGGAGAGATGGAGAAACTATTACATTTCTTAGAGGCTTCCATAACTTGACCCGTTTTCTTTTTATAAATGAGTTCTTGTATAGTAGTCATGTTAATTTGTTAACAACTTGGCCCTAAGAACGGAGGTTACATCGGCCGAAACGTTGTGAGAATAACAACCAAGGTGATAAGAGTAGTCCGCATAACCCAAATAATGCAAATCACTAATTCTCATGTGTGAAATTACAAAAGCAGTTTTACATATTTCACATGTAATGAAGGGATAATACATTTATTGGCCTTGGGAATGCTGAACATTTCCTCAATAATTACATTATTTTTCGTTTTATTTATTAGCTTTTGGCAGTTATCAAATTATACAAAACTTTCGCAACCAAAACGCCTCTTAAATGCTTTTCCTCCGCACGCAAATATTTTGAAGTATCTAAATCAAGTAAATGTTTGACAACATATGTTATTTTTCCAGGTTATTATAATTAAGCTTATTAGAATCTAAATATATTTGAACATGAAATTCGGTGAATATAATAATCTTACGCATGAAAATCAATTCAGATCATCTCTCTTAATACTAAACTGATGATATTGTAATTTTACTGAATTGTATCCACGAAGTGTATATATATATATATATATATATATATATATATATATATATATATATATATATATATATATAACCGCCACTCCTACACTGATGAGGATAAAACACCAGAAACGACGTCGTCTGTAGGTATACAAAAAATTAATATTTGAAAACATATTTATAGTATATATATATATATATATATATATATATATATATATATATATATATATATATTAAGCATGATTGGTGGTGCATGAAGCATGAACGCGATTTTGTTTTTGTAATTATTTTTAATTTTGATATTTCGAGCCGTCCTCCGCTCTTTGTAAAAAAAATGATACGAAAGAAATAAAATCGAAACCGTTGAGAAAACTGGAAGTTTTCGCTTTTTGCAACGTTCATTCTTTGTCTTTACGTGCAAGTTAGTTCATGCGAAATTTCTCTATCGATTGGCAAAGAAAACCGTTGTCTTATTTTTTTAAAAATGTACGTTTGTGTGTTCATCTCGTCGTCATTACCATTACCATTAAGAGCCACTGATAAATATATATATATATATATATATATATATATATATATATATATATATATATATATATATATATAATAAATATAAATATATATATATATATGTATATATACATAATAAATATATATATATATATAGAGAGAGATATGCATGTATATATATATATATATATATATATATATATATATATATATAAATGTATGTATGAGTCGCGGTGTGTGTATGTGCGTGTAGTAATTGTCGAGTATAATTAATCATCGTCTTTTCCATAATTACGAATAAGTATTGTAAGTTTTACATGGAAATTTCATGGGTATTTTCGTCGATAAATGATGAAATAATGGACTTGAGAGAATGTGTCGATATTCATACAATATAATTGTATTTTAATGTCGAACAATAAAGCTAAAGACATAAAGCAAACATTATCATAGATGCACTCAAAAGATTTACCATTTTACCGCAATAGCTTCTAGTTCATTCAACTTCTTCGAACTTTTGTCTCTCACTCTTTTCTTAAAATATGTCCATACATTTTCATTGAAGTGTAGATCACTAATTGATGCTTGGTGACGCCAATTGCCTTCATTTTGCTGTCCCAATTTACTTACCTCCCACAAGGGCAGAGTTAGAAACAAGGTCAATTTTTGATGTGGAGAATATCAAGCTCTCCAAAAAACGGGCACACTGGATTGGGACAAAATTAAAATTGACTCAATCTAGAAAGATTTCTCCTTCACTAACCGAGATCTCGAAAATTAAATGAAGTATCAGAACAAACACTACAGTTTGCTTCTAGTTAAAAGGCCAAGAAATTGACGGATGTTTCAGGAAATTTGTTGTTACTACGTCCGGACACTTTCTTGTATATTATTATTTGTATTCAAGTAACACTAAGCATTGTAATTGAGGGGAATTCATGAGAAACTAAATAAAAATATTTATGAGTAAAGGGTAAAAAAGAATGCGAATGTGAACGAATTGGAAAATAATAATATAATAAATTAATATACTACATATGAGTAATAGTAATAATGATAGTAATTATAAAAAGTTTTATACGCAGATAAATCATAAAAAATAAAGATATATAAATAGATAGAAAGATATATCAATAAAAAACATACATTGATGAATAAATAAGAAATTTAAATGAGGTACTTTAAAGGGAGTGTATATGTAAAAAAGAAATAATGTAATAAAAATTATATGAATAAAAAATAAATATATTAATAAATGAATTAAAGTAATAGATGTATAAATGAATATATATATATATATATATATATATATATATATATATATATATATATATATATATACTATGTGTGAGTATTATTAAATAACAATAATAATAATAGTAATAATAAAAGGTTATATACGTAATAAAATCACATGAGAAAATGTATATATAAATAGATAGATAGATAAATAAATAAAATACTGTTTAGTATGTTATCACAATTACTTCTGCAGATATTTATCGTACAATTGTTTCTAATTGTTTAAATGCTCTATGAATGCACATTTTTATTCAATTAAATGTATTCATTCATTGTTATTTTAATTATATTTAAAGTAAAATAAGCATAACATGGTAAACGTTAAGTTCAGGTGACAGAGACATTTTTCAGAAAGGTGATATGCAGTAGATCTACAATTGTATATCTTTTCAAAGGTTATGACATGCTGAACATATTGCCGTTTAAATCAATTTAGTATTACGTATTAATGTGGAAACCACCTTTTTATACTTTTTAAATTAGTACATCAGATTATTTCGAATATGGCGGCATGATCGATAAAAACGATGAATGGAAACAATGTGCCACGAAAATTACAACAAAAAGAGGTAAAGTCTTTCATTGAGTTATAAAAATAATTGATTATCAAAAGTAAGTCATTTATTAAAAAATATTTCTTTAACAACATAATTCTTGTGTTTTCACAACACTTCTTGTGTGTTCTTATTATAATTGTTTTAAATAAATTATTTTTATATGGCACTAAATAAATACTTCTTTTCATTGAACCTAGTTTGATTCCCGTTTTTAGCGATTACAGTCTATCGACTACCGTCTATCCAATGAAATATATCGTCATCTTAGTAATAAGCCGATAATACTAGCATATATATTAACTTAAAAAAAGGTTTTTCTTATTCCATACGTAGTACTAAATTGTATTGTAACTCCAATACATTCAACATGTTAAATCTAAAAAAATATAAAATTTCTGAGCTACTGAAAATCGCCTTTTCCAAAAAACTATCTTCCCATTTACCCACTATATTCCTTTAATTAAATCGTATTTTATGTTTCAAGATTTCAATTTTTTATGGATTAATTTTCTTTCTCGTGTCAATAAATAAATAAATATACGGTGTCCGGGAAAGTGCATTTATTTGTCACGATTCCAGAAAGAGGGGGGGGGGGGTGAAACAATACGGTAGAATTTTGACTGATACTTCTTGTAAATTATAATTCTTTCTCAGTCTGTAAAATTACTTGTGAATTGAAGAAACACTTTGTGCTTGGATGATTGAGTGTTTCGAAAACAAATAGATTCAAGACCTGACAATGTGAAAAGTTTTAAAAAGAAACAATTATAAGAAACCTTTCCAACCACCGATTGTCATGGCAGATAGCATCGTTTCCGAGAGTACAACGTTTAAACTCCTCGACCTGACATTCTCAGTCAACATAAAGGGGAATAAGTAGATAGAATATGACGCCAAGTTGTTCGCAAAGAAAGTAAGCTTCCTCAACGGTCTTAGAAAACCTCTCACACCTGACAATATCTTACACTTCTATAAAGCCACCATTCGATCGTTCTTGGTGTATCGTTGCCAATTTTGGACTGGTGCACACACCATTAGCCTCTCCTTTTTGGGCAGGGTGCAAATAAAATCTTCTAATTTAATAAGTCCCGCACTGGCTGCCAAACTCCAGCCCCTGTCGCATCGCCGCAGTGTTGCAAGACTGTGCTTTTTACCAGTACTTCTATGAAATGTGCATCGATGGATTTACTGCACTTGCACTCCCAATTTAAATACCGCGACCCACACAACTAGAAGCAAAATCACACCCCTTCCATTTAAAGTTTCATATATGCCAGAAGATTTTCTACCCTAACAACTTCTTAGGGTCACTTGCCTTTGGAATTTTCCTTCCGCTTCCACGATCGTACCAAAGTGCAGAAATTAAAATGTAATGTGAACAAACATCTTGCTGCTCAACTCCCCACCCAGATGCCCCCTTTATGGATCTGAGCTCTATTATAGTATCTCTTTACGCTTCAGTGGCAATATGCCATGTTTTAGGTTAACAAAAAGGACGAAACAAGCAAACATATTTAATGGAATTCTTATGTGAATGTCGTTCTTTACAAACGTTAACTTTATTCTCAACTTCTTCACAGTCATATGCACAAACACACGCACAAAACATGCACCTGCAGCGTATGAACTCGGTAGAAATGACGTTAAATACATTATTGAAGTATAAAGTTTCGGCGTTGTTAAACTATTTTTTGTTTTTTATGAAATTCTTAATCGGACGTGTCATTATTTTTTATTTTAGCCACGCTGATGACGACTGATAACCAGAAACACGTTTCCATGGATTTCTATTATGTACCGAGATTTATTAATAAAAATATATATATAAAATAAAAATAATGACACGCTCGATTAAGGGCGACTGAATGCAATATTCTGTATATTCTTAACCGCTTAGGAAGTGGAAAAGACTAAAAACCAACACTGTTCTATCATCAGTAAAACAATAACAAATCTACACACACACACACATATATATATATATATATATATATATATATATATATATATATATATATATATATATAAATACTGAGCCCACAGCTGCTGGTTTTGTTTTCGTCTGTTTTTTCGTTGATGAAACATTTGTTTAAATATCGATTTATGGTGATCGTCACTTTCACCCGTAAGCGTTTACGACATTTCATAATATTTTATTTATTTAACTGAAAGGCTTTTGATCATATTCAGCTTAACGCTTGTTGACTTACAGACAATCTGTTTGATGGCTGCATTTAGCGACCGGCCAGTAATGCTTATTCTTGATATAAAAAAACCCACTTAACCGTCCAATACATTTCTTGGATTCTGACCACAGCACGATGGCAGGGCGTTGATTTGTTGTAAGGTTGTGCGCTGGAAACTGGAGGGATGTTAACAGATCTACTGACATCCTCCAGTCATATGCTTCATTCAATAACTTGTTTCCCGAAGATTCTTACTTCTGGCGAAAACGAATAAAAACGTCCTGGGTCACGAAAGGCAGCTTATTAACATGTTCACGTTGGATAGTATTTGCGACCACCAGCAGGTCTTTATTGTGGCGCCAGCTGTATACCTGTATAGAATTGGGACAAGCAGAGAGTACATATCGCAAAGTCCATCGATCCGTTTTGCACAAATATCAAAATCACTGTATCCCCACAACTTGAGATTTCTTGCGCTTGACAGAAGATCATAAGAATATTGCAGCAGAAATGAGATTACAAGAAGATCCAAGGACATCAAAGCATTTCATGTAATCTTGAATGGTTCCATTGAATTCCATGTTGTCCATGTACACTGGTTCATTTGAGTAAGAGTAATGGCCGTTCTTATTTCTGAAATGACACGTCACTGTTACCTTGCAGCCTTTCTTTAGAACACAAGGTATGTGTCGAACGTCTCATGCTATTTCGATTGGATTGGTTTACTCCTATTAGCTCCTTGGTTTGGAGTTCGGATTCTGCAGCTTGTACTACCTCTATGGCAGACCACTTCGTGTCAGCTTTAATTTCCGGCTGAATTATATATATATATATATATATATATATATATATATATATATATATATATATATATAGGGTGGGCAAAAATAAGGGTCCTATTTTTAAAAATTCATAACTTTTTTATTTATTGATTATTTATTTTTTTTTTTTAGAATAAGTAAAGGACCCCTTCCGAAGCAAGCATGAGCCGTATTAGCCCTAAGGAACGTACCCTCATTTAGAAAACATTATTTTTGCTTAAAAAACTCAAAACAGTGTAAAAAACAATACTTTAGTTTTTGTAAGTTTTAAGAAGTGTTTTTCGGCTAAAATTTGTTTTGTTTATTTCAAAAAATCTCGGAAGGGTCAGTCTACACACACATAAAGTTTGGTGAGTTTAACTTTTATTTTGTGGAAGTTATTCAAATTCAAGTTATTCAAATTTAAAGATAGGACCCTTATTTTGGCCCACCCTGTATATATATATATATATATATATATATATATATATATATATATATATATATATATATATATATATAAATGCGTTATGCAGAGTTCTGTCCAAACGAGTCGTTGAATACTGTGAATATCGCCTTCTAGTTATGTCCGCTTGCAAATACATAAATCAACCAAAATTCTCGGTCATTTACCGTGGTTGTTAGGTTAGTTGCATGGGTTCAGGCAAAAGTTAAAATGTAAACTAAGGTCGAATCCTGTGACCAGCAGAACAATCACCCTCCACGCTGATTATTACCAGAATAAGATAATACATACGTGTATATTGATAAAATAAGAAGATTTATCATAATATTATTTATAGCTTCTTTAGTGCTAAAACGCACCCTCTGAGATAATTTTAATTAAGCTGTCAACTTTAATACGTAAATAACGAGTCGCTGAACACGGGTTTTTACAGTGTTCTAGATGTGTCTGCTTGCAAAGACATTATTAGGCCTTATTCTCCTTTTACCGTGGTTGTTAGGTTGGCTGTATGGTCTGAGGTTAAACTGTTGACTTGGGTTTTAGGTTCTAGGTTCGAATCGTGTGACCGGCAGAACAATAATCCTCCACACGGATGATTCTTAGAAAAGGATGAAGCACATGTGTATGTAGATGAGAATTAAAAAAATATTTATTATGAAAATTATATATATATATATATATATATATATATATATATATATGGAGCGAAATAGATCGTAGTAGATCTGAGTTGACTATAAGATCATCGTTGTGGACTCTTTGTCACACAATTTTGATTAGAAGGTTCAATTTAATTACAAAGCAATATTTAAACATTTAAATACCCATCCCTCAAAAAACGTCTTAATTGTTATGTTATAATTCATTTTATTTGCACTTCGGTGAATGCTCAGAACGAATAATCATTTAACAACACTCCCGAGAAAAAGAAAAAAATCAATATCTGGGGTTTGAAAAAACATTAATTCTAGTTTTTTATAGAACAGTTTTGTTTTAATACTCCGGGTCACTAAGAGATAGCGATTATACATACAGAACTGTAGGCTAGTACTATATGAATATCTCACTGCCAAATATGTAACCTATGCACGGAGGAAAATATAAGAACTTTTATATATGTATGCAATACTATTTAAAACCAGAGGAGTAAGTTAATTACACGATATGAGCACAGCAACATATTCAAAATAAGGACAAGCGCCATACATCCTTTCGTCTCCTAATCAGAATATTATATGGCGTAGAACTATATACTTATTTATTTATTTATTTATTTATTTAAATTTAAAAAAAAACGCTAAACCTAAAGACTATAAACTGTTAAACCTGATTATTTATAATTTTTATGACACACATGTGAGTGTACGTAATATATATATATATATATATATATATATATATATATATATATATATATATATATATATATATATATATATGCAAACATTGTTAAAAATGACAAAATTCGTCCGTTTAATTATTTTTTTTTTTTTTTTTTCAATTTTCTGATGTCTTTTTTTGTATTAAAATAAAAATAGGTTTCACAGCATTCACAGGTTTCACGAACGTTTTCGATTCTTCGTCGAATGATCCTCAGGTGTCAACAGCAAATGAACAAAAAAGCTTGAGAAAGAAGAAAATTTTAAAAGGTACAGCGGAGAAGCGCGCAGAGAACGTTTTTCGCATTGTTCCCCAGGAAGTCGTTGACGATTTAGATTCAGCAACGCTGGATGGCATCACAGAACGGAATCGCATTACGTTAAGCATTTTAAAATGCTACCACTGGTTTCATATATATATATATATATATATATATATATATATATATATATATATATATATAGAGAGAGAGAGAGAGAGAGAGAGAGAGAGAGAGAGAAAAGAGGGTAGTGCAGTATTAGTGCAGTTCCAACGAGAGAAAAGTATATACGTAAAGGAGTAAGGCTACCAACATTTTCAAAATGTTTTTTTCAACATTTATTTATTATTTTGTTATTTTATCATTTTATCATTTTATATAACGCGTTTCAAGCGGTGGTCCGCTTTCATCAGATATGTAAATCCATTCGAATATATAAAATAATAAAATAAAAAAATAATAAATACATGTAAAAAAAAAGTATTTTACAAATGTTGGTAGCCTTACTCCTTTACATATATATATATATATATATATATATATATATATATATATATATATATATATATATATATATATATATATATATATATATATATATTGTGTGTGTGTTCCGTGTATGTATTAAATACGAGTGGTCTCTGGAGCCCATAAATAGATTTATTAAGTTGCTGTTACTTAATCTGAAATAGGAAAGATTCCCGTCACTACAATAAAATAAAAAGTTAAAATACATTAAATCCGAACTCTTTAAAAATAACTAAGTTTTCTAAAACGCGGATATTAATTCTTTTGATACTTTACTTCGGTGTGTATTTAAATATTTATTCGATCTAAAGATTGCGTGATGTTTAGATAAAATTAATTATTACCTAAAACTATCACCGTGTTTTGACATTTTTCAGATAAATTAATACATATATTATGTATTTGAGAACCTACGTTATTTTGACGATAGCAGGAATATTAGTTGAATTCATATGTTCTATATTTCAGGAAGTCTCGAAGCTGTTTCTCTGCAGCCTGTTGGTTAGAGACTTTAGGTTGCTTAATACCAGTCGAGGATCTGTTCTCGACAATCAGTCAGGCAGAAACCGGACTATTTTGGTGGCCTTTTATCTGTCGAGCTGACGTATTAGTGCTGGGTAGTCCTTAAATCTTTTGGAAAGAGTTGGTATTTTGCTAACTGTCTGAAGCGCCCTAACCGGAGAATGGCGACAGGGCTGGCCAGGAAATGTTTAATAGATCAGTGCTTTTTCTTTAGTGGCACTTACTTTATTCTATTTACACTTCGGCCTTGTTGCGATCAGAAAGAAGTAAATACCCAGTTGCTTAGGGACTTTTGACAGCGACATACCAGTCGAGGATCCGTTCTCGAAAATCACTTCGGCAGAAACAGGGCTATTTTGGTAACCTTTTATCTGTTGGGCTGTAGTATTGTTCCTGGATAGTTCTAGGATGTCTACTCTCCCAAGACATACTTCCCCTTTTTGGGGTGAACGAAGTTGAAAATATCAGGAAGTTTGTGCAAATAAAAATATTCAATAAAATATTAAATTACAACTTGATGCCGTCACAGATCTGTCAATAATACGTCTTCAAACGTGGACAAAAATTGGGAAAAGAAAATTGATGAGAACAAAAATTAGCTAAAAGCGTCACCAGTGAACAAATAAAATTCGAAGGCGAGCTAATCGCTAACGTTACATTTAAAGGAAAGACTTTGAAATTAAAAAAAATGTTTGTAATGACCAATGCAAACAACTTCTTGCATGGACTGAATGGAGAAATTTCAATTATGGAATATGCCATAAACTCCTTGTTTCAAAATATTGAAACATTAAATGGCGAAGCAGAGAGACTAAAGAAAGAATTAGAAGAAACTTTTTCGGAGTTTATTTCTGGTATGCTGTGACAATGTAAAAATGACTGCCAAAATTGAATTAAAACCTAATAAATGTATTGCGTCACTAAATCAGATTGACGAGGAATTAAATAGACTCGAAAAAAAATGGGTGTATTATCGAAAGTAAATTTAAAGATTGGTTGAAGTGATACTTGTCTGCAAATACATGTTGACAGGGAGTGCTCAAATCTACTTTTATAAATACTAATAGGGGTTTGTACAAATTCGAACTATTACCACTTGCTATTAAGGTTGCGCCAGTCATTTTCAACAAGTAATGGAAACATTGCTTAGCGGACTGGAATTTGCGACTGCCTACGTAGATGAAATTCTAGGGATCAGTAAAAGCACAGAGCAACACAAATCGCATGTACACGACGTAATGAAACGAATCCAGGAATATAGATTTAAACTGAAGGATGTAAAATGCGATTTTTTATGAAAGAAAACAAATATTTTGGTCAAATTATAGACAAATATAAAAGAAGACCAGACCCAACGAGTGCGATAATAAATAATGACGGCTCGGGAAAACGTATCGTCACTTCAAAGTTTTCTTGGTTCAGCACACTACAATGTGTTTATTCTAAATGCACAATCTGCGAGCCTCTCTAAATGAGCTATTAAAAAAGAAGAAGATTGGGTCTGGACGCCAGAATACCATGACGCATTTGAAAAAATACCTTCACATCAAAATTATTTTTGACGCACTACAATCAAGATCTCAGAATCATTGTAGCTATTTATGCTTGCTCGCAAGACATTGGCTCTTGCATATTACTCAAAATGGAGGACGGGTCGCTAAAATCGATCGCACATGCATCTCGTATATTATTACCCGCAGAGAAAAGTTACTCACAAATCGAAAAGGAAGCACTGGGTATTATTTTTGCACTCACCAAATTACATCGATTTTTGCATGGAATACATTTTGTGTTGCAAACCGACCCCAAGCCATTGCTAACGATTTATGGATCAAACAGGGATAACCAACGCACAATGCAAATAGATTAAAGAAATGGGGAACCATTCGCCTTAATTACAATTTTAAAATAGAGTATCTTCCATCGTCAAAAAATAGTCATATATGAAAATATGCTGAACCCTTGACAACACACCCTACCTACACACTGAGGTAGACGTATAAAATATATAGTGTAACGCCATTAGGATGCTTCCGGTAACAATGGAAGAAATAAAAAAGGCGCTAAAGAACGATTTTTAAAAAGCATAGAAATAAAATAAAATAAATAAAAAAAACACAATTATTTAATCTGTGATGAAGTTTGAGTTGTTATTCTTGCAGCATTACAGACAAGAATATTAAAATAATTTCATGTAAGTCATCCGGGCATTTTGAGAATGAAAAGTCTCATGAGAAGTCATGCATATTGGACAAGCATGAAAAAGACCCTAAAAATGCGGTGAAAATATGCAAAGTTGTGCTTTAGCAACGAAAACACCTAAACATAACGTTCAGGAAATATTAGTTTTTTATATGAATTTTTCGCCAAATTTGATGTCGTTGACTGTATTGTAGAAAACAACGGAACTCAATTCACGTCTAGTCAATTTAAAATATTTTGTCAATTTTTGTAGTGGAGCATATCACGATCGCGCTGTAGTAGGAAAGTCAATATAACGCAACATTTTTTATGGCTTTACGTCATACTAAAAGTTGAACAAGATTTGAGTATGGGAAAGTTTAAAATTTCGAAGTTGAACATTTTCGACTTACAAGTCATTTTACATTACGTTTAAAACACTAACTAGGTCAGTTTTCATGAAAGACCAATAAATCTCGCATTTTAACCCATGTTTTCAGGGTCTATCGTTCACATGAAATGGTTACCAGTAATGTTTAATCATCCCTGATACCATATCTAAGGTTACCCCTACCCCTTCAGAGTAAGCCAAAAAAGTGCAGCAATTTCGGTATGGATCCTAGGTTATATGATTTATATAGCATTTTTTATTTAAACCTGGCTCCCTTGAAGATAAGAGGAAGAGGTTCTGCTTTTTTTCCAACTTTGTAGTGTTGCACTCAACCTGACTCACATACAGGCATATACTGATACACTATATACAAATCTTTTCAGGGTAAAACATGAATTAAGCCAACGCAGAAACCTGTCCTTGATGTGAACAAGCTTTGGACGGTGAAGAGACCGTGGTGATTTGAGAAAAAGGAGTTAAAGGCATCAACCGTGCAAGTATCAAAAAGAGGTGTTGAAGGCCGGGTTGAAGCAGGAACTCGTGTTCACAAAATGTGTCGGGTAAACCACATCAACGAAAAAGGACATTGCTATTGCCTCCAGCAATGGTGATTTGGCTCGACTAGTGAAAAAGAGCGCTCGTGTTTCTTTGGTACCATATGACTGTAGAACGCATTGCTTATTCTGTGGAATTGTTACTCCGAAAAAAGACCCAAAACGAAAAAGTGACGAAAAGATTTCCTATGTGAAGACAGAGGCATTTCGTCAAACTATATTGGTCGAT
This sequence comes from Sepiola atlantica, assembly GCA_963556195.1. NCBI lineage: Eukaryota > Metazoa > Mollusca > Cephalopoda > Sepiida > Sepiolidae > Sepiola > Sepiola atlantica. Next base: position 114,053,132 of record OY744517.1, on the reverse strand, counting down.
TGCAAAACCTAAAGGGGATGAGTGGGCCACTCCTGTTCAAAGATGGACCGACTATTTTAGTGGTGATCTTCACACAACAGACTGCGTTTACCACCAGTCATGTAGCACCAACCTCTGTACAATGAGGAATATTCCAAGACAATTCACGTCAGCTGAATCCACAAAACGACGAAAAAGTGGAAGACCAATGGATAGCGATCAGAATGAGGCATTCGAGAGTGTTCGTGAGTTCCTAGATGACAACGATGAAGAACAGATAGCGATATCGAGCCTTTAACTAAAATGGGAGAATACTTGCATGGTAATAAATCTACGGCGTACGGAAATCAATACCTCAAAGAAAAGCTGCTAAGTCGATATGGGAACTCTATATTCGTGATTGAAGGCCGTTGTGGCGTCAACACGATTGTGCCAATTAGGCAAACAACCTGTGACATTCTTCGTGAATAATACAATTCACATCGGGAGGACGATGAAGAAGCACAGAAACAAGCTATTCTTCAAACTGCAGGAAAACTCATCAAGACAACAGTTGCGCCAATGAAGGATACATATCCAACAACCGCCGAACTGAAACTAGCAGTCGTATTAGATTTTATCCCAGCAAGTTAGCGATCCCTGTTGCAACATCTGTTTGTTGGGAAGGATACGTCCAGAAAGGTTGCTGCCATCGGACAAGCAGTCGTTCAAGCCTATCGCCCAAGAGCTGCTATTGCGCCTCTACAGCTTGGTGTCGCGGTGCAAATGCACCACTTGTATAGATCACGATTCTTGATTGATAGTCTTTAAACCACGGGAGTTGCTTCATCATATCCAGAGGTACAACAGTTTGAAATGAACGCTACATGTTCACTTGCTCCAGATGTGTTAGTCCCTGTAGTTTGCAGGAAACAACATGGATCATAGCATTATAACATTGGACGGTATGGGTACCTTCAATCGGATGGGAATGAGCGCAGCCATCGAACCAGGGAAGCAAGTCAGTCATGGTATACCACGACAGAAAACGGCCGCCTTGAAACTTGCGAAATGACGAAGATCGACATTATAGATTATCGCTTTTGAAAGAATGTCAACCGTTGCTTAGAATTTCTCTCGGTCTCATACACATCTCATGTCTGTGATCGCGAAGTGGACATTTTTTGAGAAAATGTGTTTTCGCTTCCACAAGAGTACGCCTTGTTGGAAAGACATGATGAACCTGCTGCATAAAGAGTGCGAATATCCGGGAAATTCTTCGGTACAATTTCTCCCAATAATAGACATGAACCCAGGAGATAAAACCTGTATCCTCTCCGCCCTAAATTGCAGTATATCTTCAAAACACAACATGCCGACTATCATAACTTTTGATCAACCGCTATTTTGGAAGACATCTGAAATTGTGAACGCTGTTACAGATGATAGTCCAATTAGGGATGTGATACTGTTGCTTGCCACTTTCCATACCTTCATTAATATGTTGGGTGCCATTGAGACTTTGATGAATGGCACTGGACTCAAAGAGATCATGGAGACATTATATGGTTAAAATGCTGTCGTACACATAATGAGCGGAAAGGTAGTGCAACGAGAATTTCGTTGCCACCTGCTGGTAGATCAGTGTCTCACACGTCAGATTGTTGCCAAGATCATGGAGGATGAACCTGGTTTTCAGAATCAAGTGAAAGAACTTGAGCGATTGTATATGTTGATGGAGACTGACGAGTGTGATTAAGATTCATTGTTAAAATCAGATTGCAGAGACAGAATTCACAACTCTTTAACTGAGAAAAAGGAAGAACTGGCAAGGACCTACGAAACCAGCAAACTATGGATAAACTATCAGCACATGCTAAGCATAGCTAGGGCACTTGTTTCAGCTGATCAAATGGGGTCTTGGGAGATGCATCTCAGTGCTGTCTCAACTTGCCTGCCAATATTTGCAGCTGTTGGCCATCCGAATTATCTAAAGTGGGCTCGTCTATATCTCCAGAAGATGTATGCCTTGAAAGACAACAATCCTGAAGTACATCAGAAGTTCCACCGAGCAGACACTAATGCGCTCACTCAAAAGATAAGGCGGGTTGACGCGAGGGAGTGGGATGTCTGAGCACCAGAGAACAGTTTCGGCCATGTCATCCAATGTGTTATCCCTTTTACAACCTCACCATGCAATATCGAGATCAGAAGGACTCACTGGCATAGATTAGATACTATATGCTCTGCAAGAAAGTTGCAAGGGCAAAGATGTTCGCCACGCCAGAACGACTCTTTCAAACCGCCTCTGTCTGTAGATTTAATTCTCTGCGGACTTACCACCAGATATTATGGAGTGGATGGGATGTAGTGATTAAATGGCATCATCTGAGTGTGGATGGAAGATAGAAGGGGACAAACTTGTTACAGTGATGACAGACAAAAGTCCTGCTCCAGATGAACTGATTCAGATGATTCATTGCAACTGTTTAGAAGGATGCAATACCCACAACTGTACCTGTAGAAGGCATGGACTAGAATGTACCAGTGCATGTGGACATTGCCAAGATGACAACTGTGACAATATGAAAAATGCTCAAGTCATAGATGATGATGATGATGATGATGATGAGGAGGAGGAGGAGGAGGAGGAGGAGGAGGAAAAGGAGGAGAAAGTGTGAACAACTTTGAAAAACATTATAGCTTATGTAAATTGGGGTGGATTAGGATTAACGTTAGATATGGTATAAGGGGTGATTCAGCATCACCGGCAACCATTTCCTGCGAAAGATTAACCTCGAAAACATGGATAAAAATGCAAGATTTATTGGTTCATCATGAAAACTGACGGAGTTAGTGTTTATAACGTAATGGAAAATGACTTGTAAGTCGAAAATGTTCAACTTCGAAATTTGAAACTTTCCCATACTCAAAACTATTAGTATAACGTAGAGTAGACTCAACCTTACATAACACAATAAAAAAAAATGTTGCATTTTTTTGTGTCAGTTAGTGCATTGACCCATCTTTATCATGCGAGAAGCAGTTTTCAGACAGAACGGTTTGTGGGTACGTTCAAAAGAGCACTTAAGTAAACGAGAGATACACGTACTAAAACATATTCAGAAATTCTTGCATGTATATAGGATGACTCTAAATAACTATGATGTCAGCAGAAGTAATGTTTGCAATGAAAATTAAAACAGTATTTGATAGATTTTTGAAAACCCATACGAAATCAGGGCGTAAAAATGTCACTAAGGTACGCTTCAAAGTTGGAAAAAAGTTTTCTTTTCGGTGTTCAAAAATAATAAATGTTCCTTTCAAACATAGATAGTAGATAAACAGATTGGACACATGATTTAGATGGTAGAGGGACCCAAGATTACCCACCAAATACACATGAACCAGATTAGAAAACGATATTCAGATGCTGTCGAGAATAATACTACAGAGGGTGAAATAATGGATGTCGTGTTCGACACATTGTAGATACTCATAACGCAAACAGGTTCTGAACGACAAAGATAAAAAGGGAAGTGTAAGATTACAGACTTAATAGTAATAAACCCCAAAAGAAAAATTATTGACTCCATACAGAGATATCCTAAAAGTGAGGTGTTATGGTTTGATGGTGATCTGTTCTATTTTGTAACTACATTTTAGACACGACGTATAGAGGAGGTAACGAAGAAGTTTCACAGCAGTTTCAGAGCAGTCTTTCTGTGACTATTCTGTTCTTTGGTAAATAAACACTCTTGTAAATATACTACTACGCTGTTTTACTTATTATCGGCTCTTCAAGGCTACAGCAGAAATAAAACACTGTTTATAAGTACATTGATCTTCCATTTCCAAATTCGATAGAATAAAAGATATCACTATTATCAAAATGAGAGAGACATTCTAGACACACTGATAGCATTAGAAAATATGAATTTAACTTGCAAGTATACACATTTTTGTTGGTAATCCTAGAAGATCCATGAGGTCAATTTAAAAAGAACACCGCGTGTGATGAGAATAATCTGAAATGTTGTCCACAAAACATAAGATACAAGTCTTATGTGATACGTAAAATCTATTTGACTTCAGAAAAAGTAAAGAAACATGATTTTATCAGAGCTAACTTGTTCATGATTACATGACCCCTAACATTTGGTCTCCTAGCTCACCAATTTCAATTTTTTGGACTACTATGTATGGAGCGTAGTTGAGAAAAAAATAAAATAGCACACCTTCATTACACTCAATTAGCCCTTAAAGTCTCCATAGAGCAATTTCAAATATGAACAAAGATACACCTGATCTTATAATGCAAGCGGTTAATACACGCCTTATCGAAGTTGAAGAAGACTTTAATGGATGAAATTACAAAACAATATATTTATTATTATTATTATTATTAAAAAATCTATTTTAGTAAAAAAAACATTATTATCTCTTTCCCAAAGTCATTTTTTATGTAAGTATAAATCTGATTTGAAATAGGATATACAAAATGTATATATGTAAAACAAAGGTTATCGCTGAACAATCAAAATGATACATAGTGTTTTTTTGATAATAAATATATGTTATTACGACACACGTAATTGAACACTCTGATTATTTCATTAATACTAAATATAACATACACACGCAATATATATATATATATATATATAAATATATATATATATATATATATATATCCAAATTATTTATTTAAAAACAATGTTAGATATTTCAGAGACATACCTCAGTTTCATTGACATGGGCTGCCCTTTTATAGATTAAAATGTTGTTAGAGTCCATTCAATTCACCAGCGACTCACAAAATGAAAACAAACTGATGAATGGAGTTCAAAGATCACCGTTAATATCTTCCGGTGTATTCGCTCAAGCGTCCCTTTTAGAAAACATACTGAGTCAATAGGTGTGGACTGTATGTTTATATGTCTCTTAATCGTAACTAAGTTTTATTAACAGCCTTTTAAAAGATAAAAGCCAGTCCATTTCGATGAAACCGCGGTACATTTCTGAAATATGTAACATATAGTTTTTATATAAATAATTTGTATTTTAGCTCTCACTTTTTGCGATCGAGCACTTTGTTGATTTCTTTCTTTTCAACATACCTGCCGTATAATATATATATATATATATAGATATATATGTGTATATATATATATATATATATATATATATATATATATATATATATATATATATACATATATATATATATATATATATATATATATATGTGTACACAAATATGCATAATAAACACTTCTATATGCTTCAATTTACTTAAAATTAAAAATGCTGATAATATCGTTTAGCTACCGAAGACTCAGTGGTAGAAATATGCAGGTCTACGTGCGTGTTCATGTTCTAAACTATGTAGGGCATCACCCCTACTTACGTCCAATGTCAATATATTCCCAAGGCCATGAAACTCTATTACTACTCCCGCGTCAAAACTGACATCATCCGTCCAATTTTTGCAATTTTATTTATTCGCCGTATACATATCATAAAATAAGCTTTCTTACGAGGTACGAGTGACAATATACATAATTTCAATGATTAAATACCAGTATTTTTTTTAATGACGCGACAAAATAACCTTCTCAATTGCCTATCATCCGTGTACATGGGTTTCATTCAACTTGGCACTCAGAAAAATTGAAAGGAGCGATATGTGAGCGGAATATATTATTTACACCTACTTAGGCTCTTCCATATTATCACTTAACATTTTTTCAGATACACATATAAAAATGATCATGATATATATATATATATATATATATATATATATTTCGCAGTTTATATAAACAATATATATATTTTAAGGTATATATCCCTTATATCATCCAAATGTTTTCAGATTACAAGCTCAAATGCAATCAATCAATCAATCAATTAATATATATATATATATATATATATATATATATATATATATATATATATATATGCATATCGAGGCAGCATTTTTTCCTTAAGGCACGTATTATTAAAAATAACCGACAAATTTAAATATGAAACTATATTTATTAGGTATAATACCTAATAAATATAGTTACATATTTAAATTTCCCCCCATAATTAATTATAAATCTCACTCCAGGTCTTTACCTGTTTGTCATTATTCTACTGACGATGGACCCAAGCGGGTCAGAAAGTACTCTAGACCAACATGTACATTACGGCAGTTTCATCAGCCAATTTTCTTCCAAGATTAAGATTTTAATCCGGAAAATTGAAGGGATGAATACTAAAATAACCAGACAAAAATTGTCGGTTATTTTTAATATATATATATATATATATATATATATATATATATATATATATATATATATATATAGGCAGCATCTTCTCTTGCAGGCAAGTATTGTTGGATATAAGAGACAGCTCATGTCTAGATATCCTTTGGCTGATGAATTTGCCATAGTTGGGATTTGTCTCGCAAATACTTTCAGACCTATCGGGGCCCACCTTCAGGGGGATGAGCATAACAAAAAAACCTCCTAATTAATAGAATTAACTTTAATATCAGCAATAATATTCTAAAATGTCTATAGATCTAAATATGGTTTCGTACTTAGTACATAATTCCCGCCAAAACCTTTCATAATACTAACACATGATTAACCTTATTCCCCTGAAGATGGACCCGGATGGGTCTGAAAGTACTTGGGAGACAAATCCAAACTATAGCAAATTCGTCAGCTAATTCTCTTTCGATACTAAGACCATAATTCGGACTATTGAAAGGATCTACCAAAGGATATCTAGACATGAATTTTCTCTTATATTCAACAATATATATATATGTACATATATATATATATATATATATATATATATATATATATATATATATATATATATATATATATATATATATATATATATATACCATAGCAACAACTACCAGCTCTCCGAGAATCAATTGATCTAGCTGTAGACTTCTTTACAGAGAAACAAAATCTATTTTTATTTCACATTTTAGTAATTTGGTGAAAACAGCAAAACTATATTTGTCATGGAATAATTTGATATGGAATATAGCAAATTACACCATGACAATTATCGTTTTGTTGAGAAACTTTACTGTGTATAAACATAATCACATTTTCTAAATTAGTAAAACGCAAATATGAAAAAGTTTATTTTATATGGCGGTTCTGATATTCAAAGCCTAAAGATTTTATTTTGTATAAGCATAACAATGAAAATGAATTCTCCATTGTAAACTGTAAGGAATACACGAACAAGTGGAACGTAAATTGGTTAAATAAATCATCATCATCATCATCATCATCATCATCATCATCATCATCATCATCATCATCATCATCATCATCATCATCATCATCATCAACAACAATAGCAACAACGTTGCTTGGGTGGCAACATTCTCAGCTGCAAGAATTAGTGAGAAATAAATCAAAATATAGTCACGTTAAAAATTTTAATATGATTTTTAAATATTCGTTTTAGCTTTACAGTATTCAATTGTTGATTTCAATAAATATTCAACTAATATTAGACTCAAACACTAATAATGCAACGTGAATTTACTAAAGTTAGGTATAAAAACACATGCATACGCGATCTTGTCTGATAATCTTTAATTATAACAGAAATAAAGTACGCAAAATGAAATTAAAATTAATTTAAAGTTAAAATGTTTTTTTCCAAATACTGGATAAAAAAGGATGGGTTCCTTTAGGTATACGGAAATATAACAATACAAAAAGATAAACATTGCTAAAAAAAATAAATACATACTTTTTGAAAATTCAATAAAAAGTTTTAAAACTTTTTGAAGTTGTGTACGTTTTCAGCGTTCCAAATTCGTTTGTTTCAGAAGCTCTATATTCTATAAGATTATTCGATATGTAGTTTAAAAATAAAATTACAATTTACGATGGCGTAACAAGTATGAATAAAGATTTAATTAATTATCGATTCTCTTTTTGAGAGAATTTAGTATTTAGTTTTTCCCACTTTAATACCAATATTCTAAACATTCTAAAATCACATACCAAGAAGGGCTATATATATATGCAAAAATAAATAAACAAAGATTCTCTTAAAAAAGAATCGATATTAAAAGAAATCTTAATGAATATTCTTTACTGTTAAATCTAAAATTTAAATTTAATTTTAAAACTACAAATACATAATCGTATAGAACGACATTTTGAAGATAAATTAATACACTGAAAATGGGCACATTTTATGTTTGTTCACCGTTCACATTATGAATATGAATTAATTTAATATCGATTCTCTTTCTGAGAGAACTTAGTATTTTGTTTTGTTAACTTTAATATCAGAAAACTACGTTTAACTTACACACATATGCTTTTGGACTTCAATGTCTTTAAAAGTCACGATTTAATTGCAAAACAATTTAACATATTTATTCTAAAAAATAATTTTCATTTGCAAATTAAGCGACACATTTTAAATTTACATTTGAGATTTTATTATTTCTAAATATCATCAGAAAAATATAATGGTCGCACATTTTTTGTTTTACAGTCAACAAGAATGCTAAACACTCTCATTTATATTACTCCCTTGAAAATTAAAAAAAGACATTTTTAGAAATTTTTGTAACATATCCTTTTTATTATTAAATCACTTCAATTAATAACAATCAATATCTACGAAACTATTGTATATATATATATATATATATATATATATATATATATATATACATACACACACATATATATATGTGTGTGTGTATAGGGAAAGAAGACACTAAAATAGAAAATAAATTACACTAGCCATCAATTTATTGTATACTGTTAAAAAATATCATGCACATATTTGTGTTTTGATCTTTATTCGCTAGTATATATACAGCATTTACAGGACTATGTTGTATTATTAATTTACATTACATAGATCCATTTCCATGGTAATTATATGTGTGATGAATAGAACATGAATTCGAATTTATTTATATATATATACAGTTACGTAATTCTGTACTTACAAGCGTAAAATCCAAACGCGAAACATAAATGTCTATGGATATAAAAATAGTTATTAATTATTAATAATTATTAAGCTTCTATAAAGTTTCGACTTTTTGATAGATAATAAATTGATGATTAAAAAATTAGCTACATTCCATGATTTTACTCTTAGGAGGTATATTACTATATTTAGGACCACATTATTTTATGTAACATCGAAAAAATACAATGCGTACTTCTCTCGCATTTAAAGCGTGATCGTAGCGTTGGTCAAATGGTCACGAGACTAAGGTTCAAAATACGTGGAACTGGGGTACGAATTGTACAGTTATATATATATATATATATATATATATATATATATATATATATATATATATATAAATAAGAAGAATACCCGTGCCAGTACAGGCAACATGAATTCCACGGACATAACAGTTTTGAACTAGTTATATGTGTCCTAAGGAATAATAAAATTCAATATATAATAAAAATAAACCTCATGTCTAGAATCCGTATTCAATTTTTAACAAAATACAGTTTTAAATATAAAAATGACTCATATTTCAAGCTTAACCTTAAAGAGGACTTAAGACAAAATTGAAATTCAGGGAATCTTGCTTAATTTGTGTTTTAATACTATGGATAAAATTCAATGCAAATCTGAAATATTTGAATTTTAAAATCGAAGGTTATGATCATATTATTCACCCTAAAATCGTTCTATAATACTCCGAAGACACTGAAAGTTTTAGAATAATTGTTGACTAATGTCAAATACCCAATGTAAAAATTTCACAAAACCCGGAGGTATTTGAATTTTTACCAACGGCTTTCACCCGCTTTTTAACTCTTTGCATACAACAAAAATTAATTAAGTATAGTCCAAAATTTACAATGATCGGTTAATTAGTTTAGGCGTGAATCATGTAACTATATAAACATACCTAACTAATTATATATATATATATATATATATATATATATATATATATATATATATATAACATATCTAATGAAAAGAGTCAGTGCTAAATATGATACCTACATTTTATTAATTATAGAAAAAGTGTTTATAATTAAATATAAAAATATTTTCTATTTTTTTCTAAATACTACCGATAATCTTAAAACTATTGTAGATGTACTTAGTTATTAATGGGCTGGAAAATAGATAAGTCCGCGTACTTCCGGTGATCGGGACAAAACGGAAGTTTTACGGATATAGAAATATAATGTAACAAAGAAAATAAGAGAATAAAATGACTATAAACCCGAAGAAAAAAGTAAATAACTGGGTGAAACAACAACAGACGATCAGTGGAAATATATATTTAATGCAGGAATATTTATATTAATAATTATAGCGGATGATGAATGATTAAAAATACAAATAGATAAAAGGATAAGATACATATATGTTACCACATGAATATAACGAGACTGCAGTTCAATGTGAATATATATATATATATATATATATATATATATATATATATATATTGTACGGATTAGGCTTTGATCGCCTAGTTTGTCATGTTTTTATTTTTACGCTTTTGCTTTTTGTAAAATTAGCACTGCAGATATGCACACAATAAATAAATGCATAGGAGCATTTCACAAATAGATTGGTGTTTGCCGAAACAATTGTATGCTGAATAAAAAAAAAGTTTTATGAAATGACGTGAATCTGTCCATTATAACATCGAAATGGTATAAAATTACATAAAAATATTGAATATAGCATAGCTCTGACCTTACATTATTGAGCTATTATAACTACTTCATGTTGCAAAATTTTATTTGAATAGAAATCATTCTAAATATAAAACACACACACACATATATATATATATATATATATATACATAGTCATAGTCATCCACATATAGACTGTTGCGCTGTTTCCCAGCTCATCAGTGCGGCTAGACCGGTTAGTGCTTCAAGCCGGGATCGAAACGCAACTGTCGATCTGACAGTCGGCGCTGCTAACCCCTACGCCATCACACGACACTGCCTGAATGCAAGATGCATCTCAATGTAAACATTGCAAATGCTGGAAGCTCGAATTATTTTAAACTAATGAGCTATGCCTTATATATATATATATATATATATATATATATATATATATATATATATATATATATATATATATATATATATATATATATATATATATATATATGACACTACTAAATTAGTCGGGGGCTTAATTATAAAAAATTCATTATGCAAACATATGTTTAGAAAAAATACCCGAGATTATAGTATACAGATGATTAGAAAATGGTATAGCGAATCTGTTGGTGAGCAGGTTTTTGTGAAAGATTAAGCCAGTAGGTATGTTTAAATAACAAGCAGAATCGGTGAAGGGGGTTCTCTTACACAGAGGGAGAAATAAAATATATTTAATCGTGGGAAACTGGAATTTGAATTAATTTGAGGTAGTATTTATATATGTGGAGATCATTCACTAGAAAATCTCTGGTTTGAGAAAAAATATGCGTCATATAAATAATATATACACAAATGCACACACGCATACATATCTGCTAAGGAGATAACTGTGTTTCTCTTAGAGCAAATGCATAGCTAATCGTCAAAGAATAGAGCATTAACGTAGCCTGATAATCTATACAATAAAAATGTATGTCCGTCTCCTTTCAATACTCACTTATACAAATCTAATTTTCATGAGCAAAGGAATGAGGCTTAATCTTAATACTTGATAATGAGAATAAAGACACAATATATTTTATTTTTAATAGACATAAAATATTTCCTCGTTCTTAATATTTTTATGACAAATATAGGAAGTAATCTACGGGTCACTTATCTGGCGTATTATCTTTTTAATTACATTATTTTGAAAACATTACTCACGTATTCATTCTTTAAGCAATATTTAACTCGCGTATTTATTCGTGTTGTTTTTGGTAAGATTTTCCTCGATTAGTTGTTTCGGATTTTACAGTAATATTTACCTAGCGTGTGACAAAAGTAGGACATCAATTTTTACTTACTACACACCGGACAACGCCAGATTGCTCTGTTAGTTGCAAATATATATAAGTAATTATACATTTTCTTTTAAACGTGGTCATTGGCTGACAGCTCAGTGGTTACGACGCTCATGCTGTAATTGGACAATTGGAAGAACACCCCCGTTTCTAACCATACCCAATAGTTGTGATATAGCCACCCAACTGTTTATGGACAGAACTATATATATATTTATTAATTTAATAGAGCGACAATGCAATATTCTGCATGATTTATTACAGCTTAAGAAGTGGACAATACAAACAAAACTCTCTCTCTCTCTCTCTCTCTCTATATATATATATATATATATATATATACATATATATATATATATATATATATATATATATATATATATATATATATATATATATATATATATATATATCAGAAGAATGCTGTAGTTTGTTGAAACATTGTGCATAGTGTGTAAGAAGTGGTGTTTGAAGGCTATGGCAATGCAGTTAGGTAGAACAATACCGTTTTATACAAGACAAGATAAACCGATTAAATGACAATATTGAAAAAAATCAATAACTTTCGATTAACCATTTATTAACCAACGTAATATGTCGAAGCATGGTGGTATCAGTGGTGTTACGTTTTTTGAATATTCGAGGTATATTCTGTCTTCAGAAAGAATCTCTCTGAAGATTAGATTTCTTTCGAAAATTAATTATTTTTTGTAAACTTTACTATTTAGGAGTTTTGCTCTCGAAACCACCCCCTTCTCACCCACCCCAATATGACAATTAAAAACTAATATTATACATATTGTTTAGAACCGTCCTGGGGCACGTATTTTGTTAGTATATATATATATATATATATATATGTGTGTATGTATATATATATGTATCTGTATGTATATATATATATATATGTGAATATATATATATATATATATATATATATATATATATATATATATATATATATATATATATATATATAGCTCCTAATATATAGAGAGAGAGACAAACTTCTTAGCTAAAAATAAACATGGGAAGCTAATAAGTCGAAGCCATCATACCATTTACCTCAAATGAAAAGAGACGGACGAATGCTAATAGCGCTATAACCAAAATCATGATTTTTATTTTTTGCTTGTTCACATCTACAGCGATACCGAAATTTGGACATTTTCTGACAAATCAAAATTAATATTTGTATGATTTTTCTACATTGTTTTTTCATCCTGAGGAAGTATTTTAATAAAGACAAAACGTTGATGAATACATTAATACCATCTATCTATCTATCTATCTATCTATCTATCTATCTATCTATCTATCTATCTATCTATCTATCTATCTATCTATCAATCTATCTATTTATCTATCTATCTATCTCTGTCTGTCTGTCTGTCTCTTTCTCTCTCTCTCTCTCTCTCTCTCGCTCTCTCTCTCTCTCGCTCTCTCTCTCTCTCTCTCTCTCTCTCTATATATATATATATATATATATATATATATATATATATATACCACGTCGAAAATAAGAAATACTCGTAAGGGTTTAATTCTGTCACGAAGAGGGAAATGTGTTTTGGTATTTTTCTGTTTATTCGATTTTATGTTGTGACACTCGGGTGTTGGAAATTGCCTGTCGACTCAAACAAGATAAGATATTTCATAAACGTGACCTTATATGCTGCATAACACAAACATACTAGGCAGGTGTCATGGGTGATTACTTAGCAGACGCTATAACTTATCAAACAAAATATGAAGACAAGAAAGTATAATTACTACTGTCATATCGATATGTTATCAAATTGTCTATCTATAATATATGAGAGCCGTGTATCTATCTTTGTTTGTATATCTTATAACTACTTTTATGCTTTGACACTCGATAGCTTTAAAGGAGGCTCATACTCATTGTATTCTTATAAAAAAGCCACCAAAAAAGCATGACACACACTACACTAAACTTTATTATCCTCAGTAGTTAATGACATTTAAAGTCATGTAAGCTAAAATAAAACAAGAAACGAAAAAACAAAACATTTATACGATTTCAAGAAACTCTAATCAGGTCTTAACTACAAATACAACATTTGTATGGTGTAAGCAACGTGAGCTCTATTATAACGGTTTTTATATCATTACTTTTTTTGATTGATTTTAAGTGCTAAGAAGGGGGACTTACCTCTTGTTTTTAAAGAGGTTCTAGGGGCAGTATATATGAGCCTACAACATTTATTACCTCTGAGTTAAAGGTCATTTAACACAGGAATAAAATAAACAAAATCATCTAGATTTAAAACATTGAGAAAAATTACATTTTTTAATTCTATACATCCAGTTGTGCAACCTTCATTTGCGCACATTTATTGCAATAGCAAAATACCTTTACATTAATGTAGATATTTTATTGCTATTAAAGATTCCAAATAGCCTCATTATTATCATGAAGCCGTTCAGCTGATGTAGTAGTGTAAACATATACTTATGGTAAATTATCTTGCTTATCTTCTTCCAGAAGAATATCATCAGGATAAATACCTGATAGTTTCCTTCAAGAATAAATCACTCTACTCATCTAGTGCACACTGTTTAACAAAATACTGAAACGAAACATATATATTGAATATAATATTTTATTATATGGCTTTAAATTGGAGTATTGTTGTACTTAATTTTAACGTTGTATCTTGAGGTAAGTAAGGCATTGTTGTAAAAATTACAATTCTGCTCAAAAATAGATTTATTTGCAGAAAGTTTAGAGATTCTATTAGAGACCGACTGGGCAATTGAGTTGGTTATTGATTTGGGGTGGTTAGAATATTTATGCACGTAGAATAAAGTTAGGTTTGGCTTCCGAGGACAACAGACCTGAGTGGAATCGTCGTCGTTGGATTTTTATACAGATTCCTCTGGATTTACCAATATTTCTGAGCCCCAAGTTTTTTTTTGATTTCGTTATTGGTGATTCCCATGTCCGTTTGAACTTTAAATTTTTTTTTAGAAAACTCTTTCAAATTTGAAACTTTGACAGTCCTATCCTGTCAACTTATCAATCATAATTTTTCCTCTGATGATAAGATTTTAATCTTTGAAAAGCCTGGTTTAAGGAATGAAAGAGAAGAAAAATAAATGTTTTTTATTAAATAAACTGCTCCTTGTTTTGAACAACTGAAGTTATAGATTTGCTTCCATTTGCAGGTCTTATTAATTTTCATTGATGTACCATATTTTTGCTCTATCCAGTATATTGAGCTTTCCTTATTTCACAATAGGTCCAACTCTCTAAAAGTTTACCTTTTAGTTATTATTTACATATATATATATATATATATATATATATATATATATATATATATTCCAAGCAACGCAGTAAGTACGTGGATACATAATTTTGTTTTGTAAACTTCTGAACTTAGCCAATTATGTGGTGGCCCTAAAACCTGCACTACTAACATATTTTACAATAAGATACAAAATATGTTATAGTAAAAAGAATTCCTCCACATAAAAATTGAGTTATAATATTGTGGACAGGAAAATTGTGCGCGCATGAGCACAATAATATGTATGTGAAGGGGTAAACTCCTAAATTAATTAAATTATTATAAATTATGCGATACATATTTTAGGAAAATAGGGTTAGTAACATAGGCACAATAGTTTTTGTCATCTTAACTATTTAGGAGCTGTGCTCTAGAAACCGCTTATCTCTAACCCAAAAGAAAACTATAACAATTAAAAACTAATGCTATACATACTCCTTATACTCGTCCTGTCACGCGTATTTTGCTAGTATATATATATATATATATATATATATATATATATTCTCGCTCGCCCCCACCCCTTCACTTCTTCACTCACTGCCATCCACATTATTCCCACTCACCCCACCCCTCCACTTTTTCACTCAGAACCATCCACATTGATTTCATTCCATGCTACTGACTTCACTAAGCCCGGACCCCGGTCCTACTGCTCACAGCAGCGGTTAATACTCCTTCCCATCAACCCATCATGTAAACCCAATATTTTCACGTTCTTGCATGACATTTTTCTTAATATTATCATCCCGAAGGAAATTGTAGCTGGCCTGAAACATTGCTTGTAAATAAATGCAAACATAACGAAAGAGAAGTGAACAAAAAACAAATAATCGAAGACAATATTTGTGGTATAAATTTTAAAGGTAATCTATTAATTTTTTCAATAAAACTTTCACATACATGAGTAAACGTAAAACTGTTAATATTAATAAAATCTTGGATAGTGGACAATCTTTTGATATTTCGAGAGCAAAAATCTTTTCAAAAAGTAAAGCAAAAGTTCGATCAATCTAAAAGAAAGAAACGCCAAAGATGGCTGCCTCTATAAGGATCAGCATTGCAGACAATTTTAATTCAGCATGATATATTTAAATATCTTATATCTTATGAACTATTATTTATGCTATTTATTAATGTATTATATAATTATACTCTTGAATTAATATATATTTTTTTATTTTGTATTTGAATTGATATCATTTTATTTGTTTATTTAATTATTAATTGATCTTATTGGGGCCATATATTATCCGGATTATGAGCGGCGAGTAACTGGACAACTTTAAGATCAGATTTATTTTATGTACACATATTTATTCATATTCGGTTATTTATAAGATAGTTATAGCTATTTACTATAAATATAGTTATTTTTAAAAATTTTTAGTGGTATTTTAGAATCATAAGTGTGTATATGCCTATAGTTCCATTTAAAATACATAGATACTAGAGATTCTATGGACATGTCCGAGTAAGAAAACTCAAGTAGACCCCTTCTCCTCTCCTTGGATAGCTCCTCTCATATGGAAATATTATTTGTAGTTAATATATGGCAGGAATATATTTATTAATAAGTATTATAAGAGATGGTCACGACTTTTAAATTTACTTACTTTTCTTTAATAATAATACAATAATAAGTGGATTGACAAGTCGACCTTGTATGAGTTGTTTAATCCTTAATATTGCATCCACAGACTCTGCATTTGGCTTGTCTTCTGAACTTCTTGATAAAGTTTATATTAAAACTGGGTCAGGTGACTTTCTTCTATTATAAAGGAAACATCTTGAAATTTATGATGGGTTATTTGTTTTACCGTTATTTGACCATAATCCATCGGATTACATTGAGGTGAAACTGTTTATTTCACTTTTAATTACTAGGATTATCACCGCGAAGGAACTATTTTTCAACGGTTAGTCATTTTAAAGATTACACACTCTTCCCCAAGAAAACACCACCGACACTTTGTAAATAACTTCATCTGAAACTGGACTTCCGCCTTTATGTTAATCATATGGAAAATTATGTCTAGGTTCTCTATAACTGGTGTTATTTCTTACTAAAAGTTACTCTGACATAAATTTCAGTGGCAGTTTTATTGTTCATGCTGCGATCATTATTACTGTGATGTTCTTGGATTTCTATTATTATTATTTTTTCGTATCACCTAATATTCTATTTTAGATTCATATCCAATACCCCCACGTAGCCAGGGGTGCCGGGGGGGGGGGAATGCCCCCCCTGCAATTACATTTGCACCCCCTGAAATTTGTCATCCAAAAATATTATAAATATAAATCAAGGGAGGCGCGAGAGCGCTCTATCCCTTAATAGACTCACGAATGGCCTATGCTGGAAATCTAATTTCTTTGATCAATCATAACTCAAAAACCAATAAACCAAATCAAGAGAAGTGCGAGAGCGCTCTATCCCTTAATAGAGTTCAAAAACGGCCTATACTGGAAATCTCATTTCTTTGATCAATCATGACTCAAAAACCAAAAAAAAAACAAATTAGTTAAAACTTTGCACACAATTTTTATTTGCAAGGTTCTATAAGTGTGTACAATTTCAGCATCATTAGTCAAGGCAACCCAGAGATCCAGAAAGTTCAATCATGAAATCATGTTATCCGTGTGTACGTGCGTACGTATGTGCCACCCTGTATCTCATCAACTATTTAATGGATTCAGCTGATTTTTGGCAGAGATAGAGTTTCTGGGGTTTAGTTGATGACATTTTAATTTCAGTTTTCCATATACCTTAGTTTTCCAGAAAATTCCAAAAAACCTTAGAAATTACCAGTATTCATACACTTTATTCTATATCTTATCGACCATTTGATGGATTCAGCTGATTTTTGGCAAAGATAGAGGTTCTAGTGTTTAGTTGATGGCATTTTAATTTCAGGTTACCATATACCTTAGTTTTGAAAAAAAAATGTTCTAGTTTGAATTGTATCATGAGTAAATATACACTCATCATAATTTAAAAAAAATATTTACCTGTGAATATTGGAAGACATATTGATTAGTCAAACTACCAACTATATCAGTTATGAGAAGGCATTGTATTGAGGCATAGCCTGTACAAAAGTAGTGACATTCCATGAAAAATGCCTGTAAACTTAAATCATATGCCCTTAATAGGGTTAAGATGAAAATTCATATACACTAAATGTACAAAAGCAAGGAAATTCCCAAATTTTTACACATGAAATCCATCATAATGCATTTAGGTTTCTTTGTGAACAAGTCAGCCATTTTAATATTTTGTTAATAATTGAAAAAAATATCAATTACTTCGTGTCTGTTAGAAATTTCAAAGGAAATTTGTTTTCCTTGTCATGAAATACATTTATAATTTATTTTTGTAACTGTAATTCAGTGTTTTAATCTCGGCGGGAAAGAGGATGTGTTGAAAATCGACCGCTCATCGAGTCGTTTTTTTTTACTTCAAAATTGGTAAATTACTGTAAGATGAAGTTGTTAATTCGTCGTTTCATAGCCAAAATGGCGGACAATAAATCGGCTGTATTTTTCTGATTCTTTTCCGACCTTTCAACGATTAATTTGAAAGAAGTAAACAAATTTAAAAAGTAGTAAATAAACTTACTTTTAGGCAAGATGGCCACCAGAGATTAAAAAACTGAATTACATTTACAAAAAAATAACTAATAAATTAATTTCATGACAAGAAAAACAATTTTTCTTTTTTAAATACATGATTTTCTAAGCATTTCAAAGCCAGTTCAAATGACTTTCTATTCGATAGTTTAAATACTTCCAAATGCCTTTAAAATTTCGAATAGAGACGAAGTAATTGATATATTTTGCAATTATTAACAAACTATTAAAATGGCTAACTTGTTTACAAAGACACCTAAATGCATTATGATGGATTTTATCCCGTAATTTAATTACGAACCGGGTTGAAATAATAACATTATTTAGAAAGCAATTCTTAACATGGAGAGAGGAGATGCTTTGTTAACTATTTTGTACTTTCACCTAACAATTTAATAAACAAAAGATATAGTAAAAATTGGGGAATGTTTTACTATAATCAACAGAACGGAAGAACGAAAAAAGGGTGAAAAAACAAATGTGTAACAAATAAATGTTAGCCAGGGCAAGACAAGTTACTATTCTACCAGTGTTGCAAATTTAGCGGGCTACCCGCTAGATCTGGCGATTTTGATTTGAATCTGGCTAGTAAAATTTGGATCTAGCGGCTAGCGATTTTTTTCTTTAAAATCTGGCGATTTCGTTTGCCACATACACACACGCAATTTCAGATTTCAGTGAAACTATTTTCCGTATTCATTTTTCTTTAGTCATCATGAGATTATTTCTCAAGCTACCTTCCATACATGATATATGCAAATCTGCAGTAGTTTTACATGTCAATAAAATGTTAATGTTATAAAAATAAAATGGTGACCGGACAAAAGTTCACCGGACAAAAGGCCACCAAAATAATTCAAACACGGACAAAAGCCCACGAACGTAAAAAAAATTAATAAGAAAACAACAGTTCTTCAATTCTATCATCAGAACCTACTTCATCACATCAACAGTCGGTCTCTCTTTCATCAGATCTATCAACAGTTTCTGATTTATCTGAAAAGGGAGAGCCACCGGTTTAGTCAAGAATCGAGTTCCCAAAGAATCAGGCTACTGTTGGAAGTCTCAGTGAGGGACCTCGTTTTTCAAGTCAGTGGTACGCCAAATTTGAATGGCTTGAGTACAGCATCCAGAAGAATGGTATCTTTTGTCATACATGCAGGAATTTTGGACATTTACGACGGGAGGAAAGTAGACCCTGGACAGAGTTTGGCTTTCGTGACTGGAGGAAAATTGGACAAAAATTGAAAGCACATAATGACACTGATGTCCACAAAGAAACGGACAAGGTTCGGATCACATCAAAAAATGTTCAGAAAGTAGGGAGAGTGGATCAACTCCTGGATCCATGCTACCGAGACAAGAAATTAATCGGTGAGCACAAACAGCATCTCCTGGCAGTACTGGGCATAGTATTATTCTGTGCAGAGAATGAGATAGCACTGAGAAGTGATGACGAAAGCAAAGAATCACTAAACAGAGGAAACATTTTGGAGTTACTCTCACTTTTATCTAAGTATGACCCAACTATTCAACAAAGCTTGGAGAAACTTCCGAAAAATGCACAAATGTTAAGCCCAGAGATTCAAAATGGTTTAGTTGTTTCAGCACAGAAGGTTCTGTTAGAGGAAATCAGGGATCAGGTTCAGGAAGCCGGATATTATGCCGTTTTAGCTGATGAGGTTAAGGACATCTCTAACAAATAATTACTTGTGTTTCATTAAGGTTTCTGCACGGAGGAAAAGTCCATGAACGAGCCATTGGTTTCATGGAGCTATATGACTTATCTGCTGCCAGTATTTCAGAACAGCTGCAAGGTATGCTGCGGTCTATGAACTTGGAGAAGGAGATGTGTGTTGGTCAAAGATACGATGGTGCAAATGTGATGTCAAGTGAGCGTGGTGGTGTCCAAGTTCTGATGAAAAGGGCTGGCTATACAAATGCTCAGTATGTGTACTGTGCATCTCACAGGCTGAATTTAGTTCTCGCATCTGTCATTGAGATTGATCATGCCATTACGACATTCTTCGAGACACTTTCATGACAGGTACAAAACGTGGAAATCCAGAAGATGTTGTATCCGAAAGACAAACAATTGGAACTGACCCATTCATCTATAACCAGGTTGTCTTCCAGATCCTTAGAGGTTGAAAAGTTCTTGCGCCGTTTTGATGTAATTTTTGGACACCCTGACATCCTCTCAAAATGATCCTGCTGCTGAAACAAAACTTTCTGCTATTGCTCTACTGAAGACAATTCAGACAAAGAAGTTCCTAGTTCTAATCTTTTTTGGAAAATTATATGACTATACAGATGTTGTGACCAAAGGTCAGCAAAAGAAACAAACAAATGCGGAGACAGATATTAGCTTGGTGAAAACACTACTTAAACACGCAGAATCATTCAATACAGAGAAGGTGGTGAAGTATGCATTGGAGCTTGCCACAAAGTACGATATCACGGATATTGATACTCGGCCAGTTATCCGGAAAAGTAGATGGCGCATTAGTGACTGGTTCTGTTGGCCATAACTGTGTGGGTACAGTGGAAGATTTTGATTTGGTTATCCGACAGTTGCTGGGGCACATTAGAGGAGAACTCCGTGCTCGATTTGGAAATGCTCAATGTGCAGTGATGAAAGCTGCTGCAGTGTGTAACACGTCATCAGAATCATTCATGGACAGTGAGACGCTGAAACAGCTAGGCCCACTGTTTGGTGTTTTGGTAAAGGAGAGTGAGATGGAAATATTCAAGAACTACATTCAGTGACGTCTCCCTACTGAAGATCTTGGACTTTCAGAATTATTCGAACAATGTGACAGGGATATTTTTCCATCGATGCATAGAGTATTGCAATTGCCCCTTACCATCCCACAGACCTCAGTAACCGTTGAAAGACTATTCTCTTCAGTGAAGCGCATCAAAACAAGAATGCCATCTTTGATGTCACCAGAGAGACTGCCTCATATTCCTTGAAAAAGATTTGCTGAGAAACATTGACAGAGAGCGCATCCTTGCGCATTTCAATAACTGTAAAAATAGGAGATTATAATAGAATTCTGTAGGGCTAGCAAGTAGCTACCTTGTTTTATGCACTTTATGTTATTATTATTGTGTTTACTATGCTTATGTTGTTATTCACATGTACCTACCGAAATACACAACAACATATTTAGATTATATAAAAGAAATTGAATTTTGTTTTACTCCTTATTTATATTTATATATCAGTACACACACTGAACCAAAACGTAACTCATATTAGAATATCAACATTAGTTTTGCCCCTCCTAAAATTCCTTGCCTCCCCCTAAGTTAGAAGCCTGGCTACGTGCTTGATCCAATATAGACCTTATCGATTAGATATGTATTACGTTAACTTTGAATATTATTATCACTATTAAGATTATTATATCTATTATCATTATCTTCATTATTAATTTTATTAGCACTTATTTATTTGCCTCTTTTCCAGGAGGTTAAACACAAGGGAAAGTGTGGGGTTTGATGCAAGTGTTTCTGTGAAACAAACAGGATTCGAATCCGGAACACCCAGGTCCTCAGTCCGCGTCATTAATAACTTAGATAATTATTGTTACTGTTATCTTATTATTAAGGGTAGAATGATTATTATTAATATTAATATAATTATTATTATAATTGTTAATATAATTGTTATTACTATTATGTATAATTATTACTGTTTTTATTGATATAATAAATGCAAGTATTGATATAATTACTATTGTAACTACTACTATTAATATGATTATTGGTATAATTATTTTTACCTTTATTGCGATAAATATTATTGGATTCTATTATGTACGTAAAAATTAATTCATAAAAATTAATTAATTGATTTATATATATATATATATATATATATATATATATATATATATATATATATATATATATATATATATATATATATAATGTAGCAGGACCCATTATTATACTGTAGCGGAACTCGTATTTCGGCGTTACCTCAGTAAATTGAGGAACCCAAGAAACTGCCCACACTTATGAATTAAGAGATTTTTTTCTGTGTATGTATTCGATTTATTTCTATTTTATAATACTAAAGTTTAAAATAATAACCGGTTAAAAGCTAGAAAGGGTATTTGGTACGTTGAACACATACCCATGGCCGGTGACGATGAAAACATTGAATATGATACTATTTCATAGGAATTTTGTGTTCTTTAATTACTAATTTTATAAATAATAATGAAGACTTCAATGTTCCTGTCATTACCCGGCCTTGCTATAACAGAAAGAAAGAAAGAAAGAGAAAGAGAAAGAGAGATAGAGTGAGAGAAAACATAATTTGTCTTCAGCGATACCTAATAGAAATAAATATGAACGAAAAAGAAATGCCCTGTATTCGATTAGAACAGATTCGTTTTCCATTTCACTCTTCTCTTTTTGTATTCCATTTATTGTTTACCTTATAAAAATATTCTATGAAAATTTTGTGGCGTATTTTGTTTCCAAATGAAATACATGACGTGTTTTTGTAATAAAGAGTTAGGAAAATAAAGTAACTTGTAAATTAAAAGTGATAGAAATGAAAGGTTGTGTGTTTATTGCGTCATTGAGCATTGAAACCAATACGAAAGCCTGAAAAATGTTTGACAACCGGTTTAAAACGAAAACATCCTTGTTATAAAAATAGCACACCGCAATAAGGGTGAGAGGAAGAGGACTTCGAAGTGAGAGACTATTGTCTCCTCTAACTTCCTCTGTGACAGTTATAATCACAACTGAAATTGTAGGTCGGATTAAACATAAAATGTTAAAAATCGATTAGAAATAAACTTGTGCTTTGTTCTTCAAGACCTCAGCTGATATATGCGTCATCTTACAGATTACACATATTTTTTCATGTAGCCTTTGATTGTTAAGCTTTCTCAGTAAATTAAATATAATAGAATCTCACTTGCCGATATTTATATATATATATCTATATTAAGAGTGATATAGAGTTATGAGTTAGAGATGGCGATATAGGGATTATTTAAACACTTCATTTCTATTTTCCTATACTTCCTCCTCTCAGCCCGCGGATCAATACTCGTAATGACTGACCAGTTTGCTTTGGGCTACCGATTGATTAGAACTGGGATTACATGTCTGACGATTCTCATTAAATAGATATTAGACAATTAAGATTTAATCTAACCTCACACGCACACGCGGGAAGAGAAAGAAATTGATTTAGATTTATCGCCGATGTAACGTGGGAGGAGACCATTTATAAAAGTGGCCTTTATTTTAGTGCTGCCACTTAATATCCTCTTTGTAATTCTGTTTTGTTCAGTTTGTATTTACGCTAGTAAGGAAAGAAAGAAAACATTCGATGACCCTCGACCCATGAAACCGATTATACTGACCGTTTCCAAAGAGCCAACTTAACTTGAATCAACCTTCACATCTTTCTCTTTACGCCAATTGATACATATAAGAATACGAATTGTGATGCTTAAATACAACTGCAATTCTCCCTGAAGTAAAAGCCGCCTTTTACAATGGATTCTGAGCATTAATATAAAGATTCATTTAAGCGTTTATATATTTTTAGATTAAGAAAATTGTTATTTTAATCCAAATATATTTGAAGATTAAAAGTCCGCTCTATTTTGTTTATAGAAATCGCTCCAGACAAGGCATGAATCCACTTGATGTAAGGAGCTAAACATACTACTTCAAGGTCAAAGAATGGCCAACAATAATTGTTAGGTGGATAGATTCCGACTCAGAAAACAGCAATTCTCTCTCTTTTGTCAGGAAGATCGCTCATGGAATGTGAGGTCTACAGGACAAAATAAGAGAAGCGAGAGTTACGAGGCTGTCGAAAGTAAATTCAAGGTCAACTTTCTACTCTCCTTAAAACACATCCACACATCCACCCATGTGCGTACTCCGGAGCACTTCGATACATGCTGGAGAACAAAATTCGGCACATGTGGCGATTGTTTTGTTGTGTCATGTGTGATTTAGTAGATTATTCTGAAGAACTTGTTAAATGCATATTCAGAGGTCCATAAGTATACAGCTCACCAAAACTTCTAAACTTTACACTTTTACGATTCTCTGCTCACTGGAGCAGTGCACCCCCCTTGTCGAGAATAGTCTTTCGCGAAGCTGTGATGTTGTCTCTCCCTATACATCAGTTTGTCGATGGTCGACACAGGATATACAACTACCTTTAAAGAATAAAGGGATGTTTATTAACGGTTTTCTCGCCGTATCCAGTCTATGCCCATGCGTATTAATAGGTTTACTTTTTTTTTAAATAGAAAAGGCTCCTTCCAAAATGATGTGGTCCTTCACTACGCACGGACTAACTATGGAGAGGCTGTATGCTGCGCATCATATAGTTCTGGGATGCCAAGTCGACGATGCCACAAAGAGGCCATCTCGGAAAGGTACTATTTTCTACAGATAACAGGATAAAAAAATTAAATTGATCTAATAAACAACGGAAAAAAGAAACATCAAATCGGTTTTCATTAGGTTACTGACGGTTAATAGTTTAAATGCGGGTTGAGCATGACTGCTTGAATAAAACGCTTCAATATTCATTGGTTGAAGGGAAATTGGTTTTTGAACCAATTTACCTCTTAAAATTCATGAAATTCAGTATTTTCTTTTTTTGACGCATCATTAAAAAGTTAAAAGCACCGGCCATTATTCCTCAAATCAAAACCTAACATGTAAGATACTATTATTCATAAATTTAACCATTCTGTAACCACTTTTGTCAATAATTTATTAATAACTGGATTACTTAAATATCTTCTTCTTTGTGACAAATAGTCAATAAATGAATAGAGCAGAATATATATATCATGAACTTCTCTAGTATTATTTTAATGCCATATGAAGAAGTGAACATATTTATGGCATTTATAAACTACTTCAAATGTAAGAATTACCGAAGTGTACACAATTTGTTTCGAACAGAGTCATTCCAACTGGGGTGGTTGTTAGATCAGAGTGATCCTCCTTGGTAAAAATATGGTTAGATTCCCGAATATCGTGATGACGAGGTTTTGTTGGGAACTTTCACGCCAGATGTCGTCGAAAAACAAGACTTAATTTCGTCCTAAGTTGCTGACCGGCCACCATAGTGAAAGTACGGGCTCAAGCACGTTCACTAGCAGAAAGGGTATCACGGGGAATGTAAGTCTTTGTTTCGTGTTTCCTACGTTTTCGTTTACCTTTTATAGGAATAACTCCTGCATTCGTCCCTTGGATGAGAACAATGAATTGTGTATGTATACTGTATTTTTTTGTATCTTAGTTCACCCCAAACGAGGCAAGTTGCCACTGTAGACATAAGGGGCTACTGAGAATTATGGTGAAAGTTTTCGGGGTCATCTTAAATTGGGAGTCGTGCAGCGAGATGCTTGTTTACATTAGTTTTAAATTTCTACATGTCGGTAGAATCGGTGAAATGGAGCCCATAGGGAGTTTCAAAGGCCGACAGCTCGAAAAAAAAAACAATCTATTGGAGTAGAAGTCTCTCCGGCATCTAGGTACCTCCACAGTAAATGGATCGGATTTAACTGATTGCCAGGTTGATCAAGTGTATTTACATCGAGAGGGCATCAGAGCAGAAAGTTTATCGGAGCACATTCCATAGAAGTACTTGTAAAACAAGCATAAAGATGCAACATTGCGGCGATGAGACAGGGACTGGAGTTTGGTAGATAGTGAGCCATCTACTAGATTAGCAACTATTTTGGGGACCTTGTCTAAGAGGGAGAGACTAGTGGATGGTGCACCATCCCAGACGTGACAACAATACTCTATGCATGGGCGGATGGTGGCTTTGTAGATATAATGGATACTGTCAGGTGTGAGAAGTTTGCTAGCTAGGTAGATAGATCCCACCATATTTGCAGCAGCCTTGGCAATGTCTTACATGTATTTGTTCCAATTCATGTTACCTGTGAACGTTAGGCCTAGGAGTTTGACGGTAGGTGTTATTTACCACGGCAATCGGTAGCTGAAGAGATTTTTTGTAGTTGTTATTTCACTACAGACTGGAGGTCACTTTCTAAGGATTAAGCCATTGCTTCCGATATATGCGCGTCCGTTTTACCCAAATGATGAGAGTAGAACGTGTTGTCATCCGCAAATATACCCATCTCAGACACAATGTCATCAGAGAGGTTGTTTATAAAAATCAGGAACAATAAATGTCTAAGGATCGATCCCTGGGTTACACCGGCGTTTATGTCATGTTGTTTAGATGAACGGCTATCTAGGAGAACCTGGATCTTTCTTTTGGATAGGAAAGATCGAATTATATTTAATATTCACCAGTAATATCATATGAATTACTTTTTATGGGTAGACCTTCATACCAGACCTTGTCAAATGCTTTACATATATAAAGCGTTACCGCCCTAGCTTCACCTGCCTTGTCCAGTGTATGATATATGCGTTAAGAGATGACCGTTAAGATATCCGCAGTCGGCTGTGTTTTCCTAAATTCATACTGATGGTCAGAAAGAAGTTTAACATAAACGAGATGATTGACTATCGTTAGATTGATTAAGGATTCAAAGATTTTTGCGAAGAGCTGGAGTAGACTTATGGGGCGATACCTCTGAGAGTCAGTTCTATATCCTGAATTCTTAAAGACTGGTACCACAGAGACAATTTTCCAGCTATTAGGGAAGTAAGATTCGGCAATGAATTTGTTGTAAAGTTTGGAGAGGACAGGAGCTATTTCAGCAATGCATATCTTTATTACTATTACCGGTATAAGATCAGGCCTATATGCTTTGAAGTATCAAGGTTTTTTATTATGTCTCGAACATGAAATTGGGTGATTGTCAAGTCATTAAGTGTGACTTTAGTCCGCAATGGAAAATTTCGAAGGGAGTGGTTTGCAGAGCCCAAAGTGGAGTTTAAGGCGAAACGCTGGGCAAGTAGTTCAACCGTATCAGTTGCCGTGCAAACGACATCATTGTGGTTGGGTAGTGGGAGAATTGTTGATTGCCAACTGTTCACTACACTATTGAAGATTTTCCAGAAATCACGAGTACTTAGTTTCTGTGAATGAATGCGTTTTCTGGTCATCTCTGTATACATTCTCTTTGCTTAATCTATCACAGTCTTAGAATGATTTATTGACGCTATAAATATGTGCATATTTGTAGTCGACTTATGGCGGTTGAATTGTCGGAGTGCTTGCTGCTTTTGAGCAATAGCAGCTGCACAGTTTGAGTTGAACCATTGTAGAGAGTGGGGCTTGCTGTAGAATTTTCGCATAGGGACATGTTCTTCAATGCCTGCTTTGACCCATTCGGCTAACTCATTTGCACCTTGATCAGCAGGGAGAGAAAAAGCTTCATGGGCAACTCTGATGTGATCTCTGATTGAATCAAAATCAGCCTGCTTGTAGTATCTCGTCGTTTTGAGCAACGGCTCATCAGCTGTAAGATGAGATTTTAGGGTGATATCAATCATTAGCACAAGTTGATCAGCGTTCCTGAGCGGGATATGGGCTTTTTGTCACACAAGCCTTGAGCATTGAGGTCAAAAAGATGTCGAGAAGTGAGGCTTGCTGGTCCATACGATAAGGGAGGCGGGTCGGGAAGTGAAGTTACATTCTATGTCTAATATGTCGCATTTACTGCCTTTATAGTTTGTCGTTGACTAACGATTAATCAATTGAATAGCTTGCCCCCAAACGGCTGTCTTAATAGTTCTGTTACTTTTTGATATGTGTCTTTATTATAAAACGATACACAGCGAATCTAAGCAACGCTATCGTCCGTAGATAACCAATTAAACTATGCTAACTTGCTGAAATAGAATATGATATATTCTAACATTTCCAAAAAAATAATTTATACTCAATGCGAATAATTATTCTGATACGGAAAATAGTTGAAAAGCGTTTACAAAAACATGAAGTATATCTAATAATCCACTTCCTCTCAAGTGTTTAACCAAAATGAAAAATAATAAAAAGTAAATAAATACATTTGATTTAGACTTATTTTAATTCTTTAAATCGTTTCTATAATGTTTAAAACTTTATTAGTTCAAACCAGTGTAAATGGCAACTTTTACTCTTACTCTTACTTATGTGGAGGGTTATCGCTGCTTTATTTAACCATCATAATAAGTATACTAATTGTATTACATATACGACCACAAGGGCTCCTTATTAAATGTAATTCAAGTCAATCCTATTTTAGCCTATAAATGCTTATAATAATAAATATTATCATAATAATAATAATAATTAAAATAATAATAATAATAATTATCATTATTATTATTATTATTATTATTATTATTATTATTATTATTATTATTATTATTATTATTATTATTTACTCACTGAGAATCCTCACACCAGTCATCATGAGTAATTGCTCACGTACAATAACCGCTGGTGTTCCCTGAAGTCTCAGTTACAGCAAGTCTTCTCAGATTTTCAGTACGTTTTATTTCTTTGGATAACCATTGCAATGATTTTGCATTATCGGAACAGTTGCATATCGTTAATTATTTGCTGGCAAGGACCATCAGTCGTCTCTGGAATTTGGGTTGTAATTAATCCCCTCAGGGTCCTAGTACTAGTCGAACTCTTCCAGTGGATGTCTGGTTAGTTCTCTCCCTTCTCGGTCTATCCACCATTCCTGACTTTAAACAGCTATTAATGTGATATCAGCCGAGGCTCGTGCCACCACACTGTGTTCGTTTTTTTCGGAGGGGGTTATGAGATATCTTGAGCTTTCAGTTTCCTTGAATACGCGTAATCTTCTTTTATGTACTTGTTTGATTTCTATTGCAACTTCCATCTGATTGGTTTTACTTTGTACGTCATGTGGGTTGGTTAGTGTTCCTAGTTGGTGGGTCTCAGTCTCGTCTTTGATTACGATTTCTTCTAGTCTTTTTTCCAGTTTTTTCTAGACTGTTCCACAATTTAGTTTGGTACCAACCGATGCTGTTAGATTATGAGATTTCAGTTTTCTTGGATTCATGTAAATTCTTTCTAAATCCTTGTTCTATATATATCAAAACTCACCTGTTGTCCATCGATGTTATCTGGTTATGTAAGTTAAATTTAATTACCTGTATATATATATATATATATAGATATATGCGTGTGCGTGTATATATGTATATATATATATATGTACACAACATAAAAACGGGATGTTTGGCACGCCTTTGTGACGCTAAGGAAGGGTGCCATCATAAAAAACTGAATTTTTTGAAACAGGAAAAATACATGAAGCAATTCCAAAAATGTACCTGATTTGACTGTGAATGAAATTCGCAAAATATTTTAAAAAATGAAGAACGCAATGACATTCTTAGTAATAATATGCATTGTTGTGGCCAATCTGACTTTGGTTGCATTTCTATGATATTGCAATTTTGGTTGAAAACTGCCTCATGTTGAAAAAATTAGTCGCAAAAGACACAATTAATAAAACCAGTTCTGAAATTATTGGAAATTTACTTGAGAGAGAAAATTAAGTTGACAATTCTGAACCCAACAATGTCGAGAAATGTGTCATCTCATATAAAATTTTAATAAAAAAGTGCAAAAAATGAAAACCAATACTTGTGACATTTGCAAACAAAGAGAATGTGACAGTGATTTAAACAAATTGACTGAATGGAATGAAAAAGTTACTGAAGTCATTAAAGAAAATCATACTTTGTCATGTACTATGTATATCAATTGCCAATTTTATTTGAAAATAAGAAAATTCATTCACTGGCTTAAATCAATGGTTTTAAGAATTAGAAAAATTGAATATTCAAAAATACATATTGATACAAAGAACCAAAAGTTTAATTAATGTGATAAAACTTGGGACTGTCATCAAACGATTTGTAACTCATTTGCCCATTTATATGGAGAACACCATCAATCATGTCATGAACAAAATGCCATCAAAAGAACACAATTCCTTGGAAATTGTTGTTGACCAACCAAATACAAAATGATTTGTAAATCATTAGTCAATATTCACAATGTTTTGTAATTCACTTTATTGACTTAAAGAACACATTGACATTTACAAAGACATTGAAATTTATGAAACTAATCTCAATGACATTGTCGTGTATACTGGACAGAACTTCACAACATATTCTGATCATTTGTTGACAAATTTTCTATAAGCATCACAATTTTCACAAAATGTACTCATCTTTACCAAATAAAAAACACATTGAAATTTTTAAGATGCATAAATCTAAAGCAGACTTAATGAAAGACAACAATCCAAAATTAGATTTGATGTGCTTTCCCATTTTGCTTCTTGTCGGGAAGAATAGAATATTTAAAGATGGGACATATAGAAATATCAGACCTAATATGTTTGTCAAAAACAGACTTAGGCATTCTGACCCTAGATTTAAAAGAAACACCCAACATTTTCTTTACAATGTTGACAAGACAGACAAAAGAGATTTGGATGCTAGAAGCTTGCCATGATGAAGTCAATGAAAACAGGAAAATGAATTTGACAGAAATCAACCAAAGATTACAAAATAATGAAACAATTTTAGAATAGAAGGCATCTGACCGTAATTCTATGGCTGAAAGATTTGGCCCCGTGACTCTGTTCATAATATTATCTTGTGCTGAATGTTTCTTGCCTGGTTTGAGAGAATATTTGAAAAAATTGAATAGTGACATTACAAATGTAAAAATAGCCAACAATAGCACACTTTGTGTAAATGATGTTGGTGTTGTTAGTGAATTATATTGCTATAAGCTGAATTCTTTCATGAATGAAGTGATTTTTGCAAAAAATAATCCAATATTTGGTAAAGTTTCACATTATTACTTGTGAATTGAGCATCAACAAAAAAGTGCCCAACACACATATTAAATTATGGTGTGATAAGGCGCCGATTAATGACAAGGACACCCCAGAAGAAATTCTAGCAATTCATTGAGCTACATATAACATGCAAAATGCACTGTTTTGTTTCTAGTCCCACATTGCGCAATTTGCTGTCTAGATTTTAAATTCATTCTTGCAGCAAAACTTCTTGGAAAGTTTTTGGCGAAGGGAAAAATGTTGAAAAAAGTGCAGATTTGGATTCCCAAGATCTGATGGAGTATTCAATCTTTTACTGTGGCTGATAGTGTGAATCAAGACAAAATGGTAAAGGTGTCAAAAACATTACCGACTTAAAAATATTTCAATGATCACAATCCTTTTAGTTCTTTTGATTTGGCAAGCTGATGTTAATTTCTAATACATTGGAGAAAATAACATTATCTTGACAAGATATACGACAAGGTATCATACAAAAGCTTAAACAAATGAAGCTGAATGTGTTTGGGAAAATTTGGATGAAACTAGATCAAAATGTGGAAGATGCAAGCAAGCTGGTCTTCAGTTAATTAAAACATAGATATTGGAGCATAGGAGTGTTCCTGTATTTTATTAGGACACCATTTATATGGCATATCTGATCAAGTTATTTGGATTAGTGCTGATATTTATAGCAAAAGAAGCCATAGAATCAGATCAAGTCTAGAATTACAATAAATGCTACAATATTCCGCAAACATATTTCATGAAAATATGGTGGAAAATTACTATTGTTATAGACCATTGTTCTTAGAAGAAACTTCATTATATGAAGTTGCTAGTAATTATGAAAAGGTGTTATATCCACCAATAGAGAAAGAAGATGCAAAAAGAATGGTAATGACAAACAATAAAGGCTATTTAAAAAAAGTCAAAGAAAAAGTTGTCAAAACTCCTATTACCACAATTTTCTCATGGAGAAATGAGGAAACTGATTTATTGAGTTGTTTTAGTTCTCATGAAGTAGCATTTCAAAATTGTAATTAAGAATTGCCAACACTGGCTTAATATGAAAATATTATAAAACGAACTGCTGATTCCAAGGAATTGGCCAAACAATTGAAGATTGAAGGAGAAAAAGAATGTCAAGAAAAAGTAATTGATGAATCAAATAATGAAAATGAAACTTTGCTGGTTTTATTGAAAGTCAAATGGAAAGAAATATTACTGATGAATAAGTGGCTGAAAAAGAAGCTCAACTCAATGAAGATCAAAAAAGAATTTACGATGAATTGGTTTCAATTATCATAAAACAAGAGCTTCATTGGAATAAAGACAAGCCTCTACCAAAATGCGGATTTTATGAATACTCACAGCTTATCAAATTTGTTTCTGGTGTGTGTGGAACATGGAAACAGTATTTTGATTGACACATTGTCTTACAAAATAACCCTTTTGACTTATCCATTTAATGGTTTTCCTGCCATAATATGTGGACCAACAGGTATGAGTGCGTTTCAATGGTTGTAGTTCAGCATGGATGTTCCCAACTTAAAACGAATCGCAAAAAGTGGACTTGAAAGTTTAACGCCATATATATTAAGGAGCCAGACTCTTCATAATTGATTGAATTAGCATGGTTAGTAATTTGATGATGGCATTAATTCACAAAAGGCTTGATGAACATTTTGGAGATCCCCAAAAATGGCACATCCTTTTGGAAAAATGTATGTTCTATTGTGTGGTAATTTAATGTAATTGCCACCTTTAAATGAAACAATAAGTTTTCTTTTCAAAATATAATCATATGATTCTAAAAGAACAGAAATTGGCATTAGTGGACAATGATTGTGGAAACACTTTGAATATGATTAACTTACCATTAATATGAGAGAAAAAGAAGATAAATACAATTATGTTGATATTTTGGGAAAAATTAGAATTGTTTCACTATCTGATATTAGCATTCTTCAAAAAACATGCCCATTTCTTGATAGAAAAGCAACTGCTGAAGAAGTTGCTGAAAACTTGTTTTAAATCTATGCTACACCTGAATTTAATTGTGTTCGCATCTTACTGTTAAATGAAGTTGTTGATGAGTTGCATAATGGAAATTATAAAAAATGCAAAATAAATTCAGTGAAAATTGCTGCAAGTAATTCTGGCATAAGACAAGTAAATGGAAGAAAAATGAAAAATGTTAAAATTGGCAAAAATAAGAAACATCTGACACCGCTGAACTAGGAACATTGCTAACAGTTTGAATAAGAGCAAGAGTTATGCTGAACATGATTATGCAATGGTGCTATTGGAACAGTTATTGAAATGATTGGAAATGGAAATAATGTTGACTAAATATTGGTGTCTTTGGATCCAATAAACACAAATCCATTTCAATCAGAAGAGTTACAGCAGACTATGAAATTTCTCCTGTTATTTTTTGTCACTTGACTAGTGGAATTAATGCTTAAAATATTGTAACTGGAAATGAGATTTGAAGAATTAAATGTAGAGTAACATTAGCAATGTAAAGAGAATAATAAACAATAATGAATTAGGTGATTCTTTAAATCAAGTTTAATTTGTTTAAAGCATCATCAAAAATGGGAAAACCCCATCAGCAATTGCTCTTTAACACATTACCTCGAGTGGAGTTGATTCTTTGGCTGACTCTTCTCAGTTATGGAATCTGCCTGTATTGAACAATGTATCCATACTGCACATGTCAATACTTTTTTGTGTCACATGCAAAGTACATGTGTTTTTATTTTAATGAATTTTTAAAACCAAACTGTGACATAATTGAATTACATGCAACTCTTTCTAATAGTTAACTCTCTCTCTCTCTCTCTCTATCTCTCTCTCTCTCTCAGCACCATTTTGTTCCCATTCCTATTTTTTAAAATTTTCCTAATTGTAGTAATTTTTGCATTTCTTTCAAGGGACAGGTAGATTTTTAAAAATGTTTAAATTTTACAAACATTTTTCAATTGTATTTAAAAATATTTTTACAAATTTAGTGATAAAATGATTAAGTTATAACAGTTTAGTGATGAAGTCATTAAATCTTTGAGTGACAAACTTAAGTCACAAAATCAGTTAGTCTAACTTGTTAGTTTGCCTAAGTAATCACTTTTTCTGTTTACTTGAGATGACTATTTAGACCAAATCTACTATATAATTAAAGAAAAAATATCCAATATCCATATCAAAATACCAATTTATAAGAAAGAGCTAAAAAAAACCATTGCATATGTCTGCCATTTTAGCAACCTTTTGATTAAGTGTGATTTTATTATTGTACCTTTACTTCTTCAAATCCCAATTCCAGTTTACATAATTTTAAGAGTTAATTTCACTTGTCATGTACTTTTTCAGGTTTATATTTAAGAATATTAATACACATGCGTCCGCAATTTTCTGTGTAGTATATATATATATATATATATATATATATATATATATATATATATATATAAAGTGGAAAATTCTTTTTCCACGGTAAACGCTTTTTTTATCCTAATAAGAAATCTTAGAATGTTAAGGATTGTTAATAAAAAATAAAACAGAACCATTGGGATTAACTTGCTCCAAAAGTATGTATTGGTTAATTTTCAGTCAAAACACTGCACCGTGACTACACGATCAATCAAGCGTAAGTTATACAAGCCTCTATTTTAAAACTTTATATAAGAAATAAAGTTTTTTATTTAGTAAATACTTTATTGTTTATATTAACAAATTCTGACCATATATACTGTTGCTAGTGTGTATTTTATCTTGTGGCATTCATTGTTTTTAGTTCACTTTTTAAACTACAAAATATGTGAAATAATTTTCCGAACCAGGATCCAGTGGCTCTAGATCTTAAATAGGCATGGCATTTCCCAATTTGAAAACCTTTTTCCTTAATCCCAATGTTAATCAGAAATGACGCATGTCTTTGTCAGTATCCGTTGATCTGTTTCTATCAGAATTGGTCGATTAGTTTTTATGAGCGAAGAAAACTAACAGCCGTATTTTTCAAAATTTGTGGACTTTCCTCAATGCAAAGCAGCTATTTACTGTAGTCGCCAATACTTGAAGCAAGTAAACAACAATACGTCACAGGTCACGGATGTACATTGATTTTAGGCGAAAGCTTATTAAAAATACAAATCAACAAGATAAAATCGATCAAAGTAAATAACAATATAAAGGATTACACCCAATATATAACATTTGAAAATACCGTATAATGACGGTAACTCGTTGTTTATAAAGAAAATAAAAAACTAAAATGTATTGTAAAAAAATCAGAAATAATTCATATTACAGTAACAATAATATTAAATTTATATAAATATTATATATATATATATATATATATATATATATATATATATATATATATATTGTGTGTATTTAGGCTGCATTTTTTCATTAATGCATGTGTTGTTGAAAACAACAGAACTCTTCTGTTTGGTAATCCCTTTTTTATTTTTCCCATTCTTCGAATGATCTTTTTAACGTTGACATGGAATGAATTAATGTAGGATCCAGGTAGTAGCGTCGTCCTTTGCTGCAGGGTCAAGCAATTTAAATTGTGTGTATTTAGGCAGCATTTTTTCATTAATGCATGTGTTGTTGAAAACAACAGAACTCTTCTGTTCGGTAATCCCTTTTTTTATTTTTCCACTCTTCGAATTATCTTTTAAAGAAAACAAAAATGGGACATCTTATTAAATACTCACTGCCTATCTTCCCCTTTTTCCCCTTCTACATAATTAATAGACTAGACCAAATTAAATCAGCTACTATTTTAAATTTAAAATAAAATTTTTTTAAATATAAATTAAAAATAAATAAATAAATTAAGAACTAGTTCATCTGTTACATTTCAAAATGTAGACGTTCGTCTTTTACGTGAACGGTTTGCCGGCATATTTCTTAAAAAAACTTCCATTTTTTTCACCCGCTTTTTCATTTTGTGCCATTAAAAAGACCTGATGATTCCGAAGAGAATCGAAAACGTTTGTCAAACATACGGATCCTACATTAATTCATTCCATGTCAACGTTAAAAAGATCATTCGAAGAATGGAAAAAATAAAAAAGGGATTACCAAACAGAAGAGTTCTGTTTTCAACAACACATGCATTAATATATATATATATATATATATATATATATATATATATATATATGTAGTCTATATTCGCCTTCCGTAATAGATTCGGGGGTTCTGTACCAAGCACTTACTAACTGAAGTAGTTTTTCTCCAACCAGTCCCTTAGTGAACGCTAAGAGAACAGACGGCTTCTTCGATTCTGAGACCAAACTAACTCGATTCGTCTGCCAACTTTCAGCCCCCATTACTTAGAAGAATTGTATTAGGAAACTCTCAAGTGGACACAATAGAAATAAACTCACTCGGGCCTCGCTGAAATTAGGAAGGTCTCTCCAAGGCTGAATGAAAGGTGGAATGGTGGAATTCGAGCTCCATTAAAATTATTCCTGTCGAACACCCCCTCCCACCTCAAGTGTCATTCTGCTGGGGGATCCACCATTGCGGTGCCTGCCGAGTTGAACAGAGAACTATTTTGGATATTAATGAAGCCTACAGATTTCCTGGCGAGCTCTTATTCCCTTACCTTCTGGCACACAATTCAGTTTGAAGGCTCCTTTCTATTCCCGTTCCAAATGTAGAGATAATTGCACTTATACGTATAGTGCCCCTGTCATTAGCTAAATTGGATTTCTGATTTTTTATTATTATCTGTTTGTCTTAAATCTTACCTTTTCACTTTATTTTCATTAATTTTATTTTATTATATGTTTATTATTATTTTTATTTTATTTATTGTTAATTGTTAATTTCTTCTTTTTATATATATATATATATTTTTTTTTTTTCTTTTTTATAATCTTTCTTTTTTTATATATAATTTTTCTTTTTTATATGTAATTTTTCTTATTTTGCTTTTATTTATCTTTATTTTTATTTATATTTTATATTTTATTCTTATTCTTACTCTTACTTTTATTTCACTTATTTTATTTCATTTATTTATTTATTTATGTTTTTTTTATTATTTTCATTTTTATTTGTATCCTTATATTCATTATACTCTCATTTTTGTCAGTATTCTACCGGTACTATTTATTGTTTAATTAATCTATTTCTATAGTTTAATTTCCTTTATATTTTCATATATTATTGTCAGTATATTAATTTCTAAAATCTTATCTTCAACTATTATACTTTTTTATATATAGTTTGTTATTCCTATTTTAACATTTTTATTGTATTCTACTATAATATATTTTAAACTCAATCTCTAAAAACTTCTTATACTAATTTTCGTGGAGGACTGGAAGGCTTTGTAGTCTGTCACTCTGCTTGTTTGTCCTTTGGCCCTATCAGTTCTTGGTTCTCCTGATGTTTTGCTTTTTGTTTTCTAAGTGTTTTTTGGCCTTTTCTGTATAACGTGTCAATGCAGGCGCTGAGGAAGAGACTTTTGGACAATCTTTCAAAAATTTTAAAAGTATTAATAAAATAAAGTATTTCCAAAATGTTTTGGAAACGATTGTACGCCAAGTTGGACTTGTTGTTGGAACTCTATCCCCCCGAATTTATTACGGAAGCCGAATATAGACTACAATAACAATTGCATGAGATACAATTTATGTAAGATACCGTTTATATAAGATAAATCTAAAGTTGGGGACTTCAATTTGTCGAATTTAGATTGAGTAAATGCTTTGATAGTATTTATCAGTGAGTCAACATTTAAAAAGACAAAATGAATATGTTGATTTATTTACAACAAAAGAATTGCATTGGTATATGGGGTGGACACTGCATATATATAAATGCGTAACAGATTAAAATATATATTTGATCAGGTTTATCAAATAATTAATGCTTAGCTTTACTTGCAAGGTTAGGTATATATATATATATATATATATATATATATATATATATATATATATATATATATAATGATCATGCACCTATTGAAATCGACATTATAATAAAGTCATAGTTTGCTTATATCAACAGAAAACAGAGAAATTGATTCAAAACTTGAGGAAATTTACTGTCAGAGATGAGAGACAATATCGATTGGAAGTTTGAATGCATTTGATGTTAATGAAAAGTGAGACAGACAATATCAACAATAGAAAATACTCCTGAAATTGTTACAAAATTCTCAAAAAAGTAATTAAAAGACCAGTTGAAATAGCTTGTGTACTAGCAAGTTGTATTCGGCATAATTACATTGACACACCGATTCTCGTTAGAGCATGCACGTTAAGTCACGTTGAGTTTGATCACGGTTAGATAATTATTTGGGAATACCAGGCGCTTTATGTGACAGGACGGCAACACCTCTTTGCAAAAAAAAACCCTGCAAAAAACAAGGTCTTATCTTCCTTGATCGGGATATACATGCTACAGGGACCACTTGTGAATTTAATTTTCCCTAAGAACTCCTTCCTTCGGAGGGAGCCGGCTCAATCCGCCCACGGTAAATGCCACACCAGGTACTAGCAAGTTGTTTTGCGATCTGTTCATTTTTTTGTAAATGTTTGGTTCACTTCATAATAATAATAATAATAATAATAATAATAATAATAATTATTATTACTACTATTATAATTACTATTATTTTTGTTATTGTTACTCTTACTATTACAATTACTATTATTATTGTTATTGATGCTGCTGCTATTGCACTTGCTGTTGTTGTCATTGTTGTTAAAGTTAGATGTTGGTAAAAGTATAAGACTGAATGAACTACTTATAATCAAATGAAGCTTCTATTAATGCAATAACTAAATTGTTTAAGAAATGAACATATTTCCTATATTCCTGCTAAACAGCATTTTCAATACAATAATATAAAAAGCTGGATACATTAAATAAGTAATTTCAGACCAGTTTGTTTAACATGTACTATATTCAAAGGTTTTCGAAACAAAATTAAAAAGCACATATTCAATTATATAAGCGATACTATAATTTGTAATCAACATGTCTCATCAATCGTAACCTACAATTATCCCATTTTTTTGCAAAGTGCTGATATTACTGATGAATATTCGGTGGAGGAGTTAGTGGGAATATTACATATTGCATTTTAAGAAATCAATTTTATACGGTATGTCATTATCGTTCACTCGTAAAAATAAAAATATATTTCTACTAAAACAGTAAATACTCCCCGTAAAAATATGACGGAAGAAAATTATTATTCGCCAATGTTCAAACTTATATTTATATAAAACCACAGAATTATGTCAGTAATTAAATTTATATCAATTATTATTATCATTTTTATATATCTTTAAAAGATCCAGGAATATTAAATCTTATTACATATTAAACAGCATAGAAATATCTTTTCACGATATATACACTTCTAAACTATATACAGAATATTACACTCAGACCTGGACTTCAGTTTCGAGACAGAGAGATTGGGATGAAATATGAGAGTGATAAGTCTAGAAATAGTGACACAACTAATAAGAAGAGTAAAACATTAGTTACAGGGAAATATTAGAAATAATTAGGATTTGCCACTTCAACTTAGAGAAATATGAGACGTAATTTAATTGAACATTTCAAAATAATGAACGCCATTTCTAACTATAATCAACATTTTTAATATTTCTCTTCGATCTTGGATGCTCTTTTCAATGCAGATTTGAAACTAAATCTATTAAGCAGTTCAATTATTTTGTCAGTAGAGTTATATATGTTTGAAACAAATTGTCTATCAAAAAATACCCCCCTCCCAAAAAACCCCCCCAAAAAAACAAGTATCACGTAGAACATTTTAAGATGGAATAAGATAATTTCATAAATAATGGTAAAAAGGTGCATTTGTGGAAACTATCAGATGACATATTTACAATAATTCAATCTGTATGTATACATTGTATTAATTGTGTAAATATCTGTGCAACTATAAGCTTCAAGGGTTTAAATTAGAAGATTGTTAGAAAGGAAAATGTCCAACGAGGCACAACAAATAAATAAATATTTACATTGTCATGAGAAATCGCAATGATTATCCACTTGACAATTAGGCCTCATGGGGAGAATGGTTGAATCTGGTAAACAAACATTATTCACCTCTTTAAGTTTATTTGGTTTTTCCCATACGAGTATGTTCTGAAACGTTTTCTCATGATTGTTAGCACAATAATGACCTGAATATATAGAAAGAATGTTGATATGATCTCATACAATTTCCTCCAGCTAACAATGTATGCATAAACCTCAGATAATTTCCCCATTTTCCCGAGTGTCTTGTTTATTTCGTTGGCCAAATTTGTAGTACAAGTAAACCAAAATCTTTTTTATATTTCTGAATTTTTGAGATGAGGATTGATAATTTGCATAATTTTGGTTATTCGGAGTACATTTCTCATCTTGAGTGTTATCATCACAACGTTTCGGCCGCTGTAACCTCTGGCCCTCTTATAGGTGTATTTCTTGGTGCGGGCGATACGAAGAATTGTGAATTACTGAAGATTAACCCCAGGCATGGCTGACGGAACAAGAGCATGCTACACCCGTGGATTAAATAAAGGGGTCCGTTCGAAATTCCGTCCAGTTCCTGAGTTTGTACAGAAATATTCCTAAGTTCGAAGAGATACACATGAAAAAGGCCGGAGGTTACAGCGGCCGAAACGTTGTTATGATTATGCAAAATCTTTTTGTATTAAATATTTAATGCAACAAAAATCTTAATCTCTATTTATATAACGTTACGTATGTGCATATGTTTATATATTTCTATGTATAGGATTCACTCCTAAACTAATTCACCGATCATTATTTAATTTGGAACACAGCTGCTAGCTGAAACAGTGGATAATGTAAGCTATATTTAGTCTAATTTAGCTTTTAGAAATTTTCTAGAATTGAAATTATGTACTGAATTTTTATCAAAATTGGAATAAGAATTCTATAAATAAGGTTTAGTAGTATTACATCTTGATTTTAATATTTGTAAGGGGACATAAAAGTGGTACAAAACTATTCTGTTCGAGGAATTAATTTTACCCGTCTCGGGATAGGTATTATTTTAGTTGTCTATATTATTTATTTTTACTTATAAATGCTTACTGTTTAATATTTACTTGTTTTTATCACAATTTAAAGTAAACACATATGTTTCATTTCAGTTGACGAAGAAAAACCTTTGAGAAGCCTTGTATATACCAGTAATTCTCGTATTGGATATATTTCTGTGATTTTCCACCTGTCACAAAGACAAATGTAATTTTATGTCAGGAAACTACATAATCGCATATTCATGCGATAAGTTTTTGTGCGGAGACATTCACTTTGCTTATTGCACTCTTTCTTTATGCATATTAACCAGGAAGTTAGAAATGTTCTATGATAGTAGTTCGGTTACGTATAGTGCCTTCTTACATTCCAACCGGTTCGCTCATAAGTCTGACACATATCCCCGTGGAAATATGTGCGTACAAGCGTGTGTGATCTATTCATGGACGGATACTGTAACGAAACCATAATGTAGCCGATAAATTCCTAGCAATCAATCAGAACATCGGTGTCACAGGGTTGTCAATTAATTGAATACACTATTATGAACTCGTTTTAAATTGTATTATTGGGACCACTGTTATCATCTTGGATGTTATTCTCACAACGTTTCAACCAACAAAGTTCCTGATAAAACCTTCTTTTGGTGCATTTTGTCAAATTCGTGAATCTTTTTGTCGAATCTGTACGGAATTTTGAACAGAACCGTTTCTTTA
The DNA here is from genome assembly GCA_963556195.1 of Sepiola atlantica. Classification (NCBI taxonomy): domain Eukaryota; kingdom Metazoa; phylum Mollusca; class Cephalopoda; order Sepiida; family Sepiolidae; genus Sepiola; species Sepiola atlantica. Next base: position 114,010,588 of record OY744517.1, on the reverse strand, counting down.
ATCCACGTAGATACCTGTCTCTTGTTTCGTCTCTTGTTTCGTCAGCCATGAGCGGGTATAGTTTTAAGTAATTTGCTATCGTCCGTACCTTCAGTCTCCAAAAGACTGTTAGTTTTAACTGATTCATTCTTAGCACTTACAGCCGTTGTGTCAGGAGCCTTTGTGGGAAGTTTACAGAAAGCAATTTTGCATTTACCAGAAATACTGAGCAGACAGATTGTTATTTTGCAGAAAAAAAATCCAGCTCGCAGCAGCTGTTATATTCGTACCCCCTGTATTTCACTTTTTTACCTTTATTTTTAAGGGCCATCTAAAACTGTCTCGAGGAAATAGAAATAACAGAAATTACCGTCTTTTTGGAAAAGTCCACGTATGTTATTGTATTGATTGGAAAGTTTTCCCTGACCTTTGGACTGTTATTCAAGATTCACACAACGACGATTTGTGTCCGACTTGTTAGCGGACAGTTTCAAATAAAAATTAGAAACATCCGTGTTTGCTTCACCATGTTTGTTGTCGACATTATGAATACGCAAAGTTGGCTGGTGAGGAAATCCATATTTATGTACATGTTTAAAAACGTACGAGAAAGGATTTCAATGTTTCAGCTTTTCATATTCTGAAGGTGATTTTTTTTCTTACACAAACAAAATATTCCCATGGTATTTTTCACATATCAGAAATTTGGATTCTTCAGTTCATTTTCTTATTCATTGTTCATAAAAAGCAACAGCTTTTATTTTGTAATAAATCAGACTCGGAAATACAGTAAATAGGCATTTGAAACAGTTGTTCTCTAAATTTGAGAGGGTGCGTGATGGGCCTAATGAATACCGTCGAATATCGACTATAAAACGTTCAAATGCAGTCGTGTTTATTGTGCTCAATTATACACCAATAAGATTGGGAAAGCTATGAATCCACAATCTACACCGGTTATTGGAAAATAGAAACACTTGCTTAATCGTATGAACACGTTATCAATCGTCATCAAATAATCCATAATTGGTTGACATGCTTAATAAAACAGATGATACTAAATCGTAGTGAAGCCATTTGCCAAATCGTTGCGTTTAAAGGGAAGACAATAAAATTTTCGCTCTATTAATGTTTTGCTCGTCAGATTCATATTATCTTTTAGACAACCAACCTTGTTCTGTTTGGTCAAATATTATACGCATCCTTAGCTCGAATTTCCCACATGAAACATATATATTTTGTATATCTTACTTTCTAAAGATAAAATTATCAAATTCTACCCAATAATTCAACTGAATTATTCGAGTGAATCGAATATTTTTGCGTGTCTATATTCTTTGAAATCTATAGAGTGCCCGATAAGAATTACATTATATAAATGTCCATTATGCTGTAATGCACACTTTAAAAGAGCTACCATTCGTTTCTGTCGTACTGTGTCACATCCATTGAATTCAACAGTCAAGTTTAAATCTAAATTCATCTAAGTCTGTTCTCTTTTCGAAACCACTAATGTTCAGCCCTTTTCACCGAAAAAGCTTTCACAAATATGATAAAGATCACGATTTCACCCGACACGATGCAATTTATTACACCTTAGAACATCAATCTAAAGTGGTCAACATAAAAATGTAGTCATCCTATAATAAATCTATCCTGTTCTGTGGAAATTATTAACCCATTTCTAAAATCTTTGTGTTATTACGCGATTGAGGTGATATTAACAGAAGTATTAGTTGTAATGTCTAATGTATAGATAGCGGATAAATAGATTGATGAAAATTCAAAAGAGTAAGATTCAATAACCGTAGACGTACTATCGGAAAACATTACCTTACTCCAAAAAATAACTAAACGTTCTGATAAAACACTCCTGCATGAGATAATACTAAAGGCATACTACTAAACACCAAATTGCTATCTAATATTTTACGTAAACACAAATAAATATTTATACTAAAATTAAACACACATACATCAGGTCTTAACTCAGACGCGAGTGTTTTTAATATGTATAAGTTGTTTTTAATTGAAAAAGATCTAATTTTAACAATGACAAAATTACTTGTAATTAACAGTAATAAAACATGATAAGCATGATTTATTTTTTAAAGATTTTAAATAGTTTTGATTTACCACACATTTTAATTATCAACAAATTCTATTTATTTAGTGGCACGTAAATTAATAATTGTTTTTATTGTAATAAAATGTCTATTGATTTAAAATAAATATCTTATATCGATTGTATTATAGTTAAAAGATATACATAATCCACTATTATTAAAGTAAATCAGGGAAAATACCAAACAATCGATTATTTGCATATGACAACTACGATATGCCCTTTACATGATATCAAAGGTTCCCTCTAATTCTACTGGAACATTCTTTAACGAAGTTTTATGTAAGGGTTCATTTCAAGTAAACTTTGGCTAAATGAAGCTTTTGTGTACCTGATTCCTTCACCAAGTGACATCCTCAGGTAACCCGTTTATTAATATAACTATATTCATTGAATACACATCTGTCTAATTGTTAAATATTTTATTTATTGCAAAGGAAAATGTTCTCAAATAAAAATAAAATGACAAACTTTGCCCAAAAGTACACGTGCATCATGCAGGCCCACTGAGTAATATAAGAAAATATATGTTAATTTTCACGTACATACAGTTGTAAAATATTGCACCAATTATGGTATATGAACCAATGCTTCTCATGAACAATCTCAATAAACTATGCAAATATGAATTATACTTTAACAGACTCAATGAGACAATTGCATTGGCATTCATGATTGCATGGTTTATTCAAAATGTTAATAAATAAGAAAAATATAAAATTACACTTATATTTGATAACATGGCGTGCTAAGTAAAGCGTTATTTGAATTATGTTTTACCCTCTGTTAGACGTAAGAAATTGTATCGCATGTGATAGCTGTTACAAGAACTTAATAACTAGCATTATGTTGACCGTATTACTGACTCTCGTCTTACGAAATATGCTGCGAGCAATAACACAATTCTGGTGAATTGGTCATTCTACATACATCTTGTGCTCTTAAAACCGGGAGAAAGTTGCAGTTTAAAAACAAAACACCATTTACCATTTGATACGCATTGGTAGAATCAAATTCGTGATTTATTCCTTTGAGGAATTTCCAACAAATAATCCCAGAGCTGGTACTATCAGTCAAAATAAAAAAAGTCTTCATTTCTTTTCGCTTCACAATGAAACTTTTTAACACTTTTTCTCTGTATAAAAATCTCGCCATACACATTATGAGCGATATCCGGCTTATCAATCCTGGTATCGTCTATTACTATACATATTTCTATATAAAATCGACTGTTTTTTTCCCTGTAACTTTGACTATAACATGGATATTACCACATGCATCATAGGCTACGAAGTTCACCACGTCATTCACCTACTACCCTCGAGAATGTTTCGAGCAAAACATTAAATACTATTATTAGACCCCTATATTTGACTCTCCCTAAAACATAATACAAGCAGAAGGTAGCATACATATTTTCTACCTAATATTTTACTTCTACCACGAACCTCTTACACCCCGTAGATAATATTAAATAAGGAACTAATATCCGAAACACCGATTATTACTTCAATTTTAAATCAGCTAAAACTCATAACATATTATGAATACGGAGTTTACGCCTAACGATTTCTTACTTGTCCACTTAGATCTATTCACATTCTGGAATTTAATCAATAAAGAAACTTCTCATCTTTTAACCAAACTCGATTCAAAATGGCGTCCTCCATCCACTACTCCCAAGTTCGACACAATTTTACTTCCAATTATTCCATTTATTTTTCAAATCATCAATTATTAGCATAATTTACCATTTCGTACAATGTTTCGCTTCTGTCCATTCATACCAAGCTTACGTTTTCATGAGGACATTATTAAGCAAGATGATTCCGGAAGCAATAGGGTCCAGATAAGTACATTTCAAACAAGTTTAATATTGCAAAACACATAGTAATTACGTCTATCTTAATTACTAAATATTACAACGCACATCACATTTTTACGACTTCTTCTTTTCATAACAATACCTATTCATACAAAATGTTATAAATTTTCCTAGCATTTCACGTACGAAATCGCCATTTATTCCTTTCTACTTATTCATAACTTTTATTTATTCTATTCTGCAATGCTACTTGCATCAATCTTTTCTTGGTACTACAGACCGTGCTAAAATAATACCGTTAATCTTTACATACCAATTCTTAACATGGGGAGGGGGAACACGGTCCGGGGCCGTAAGCTGCAGAAGTATCCTTTTCTCTTCTCAATCAGTGAAGGAGAACTCTTTCTAGACTCTATCAATTTTTCTTTTAAGCATAATTCGAAGGGCTCTTTTTTGCAAGGAGATAGATTTTCCCAATTAAATATGTTAACTATTTTATACTTTCACTGTACAATTTAATAAACCTAGGATAACGTAAAAAAATAGTTGTTTACTTGGAAATACTATCTAAAAAACAAAAAGGTCCGAATCCGTAAACTGCAGATGTATCTTTTTCTCTCCTCGATTAATTAGGGAAAATAATCTCCCCACAAAAGGGAGCACTTCGGATGGGGACAAACATTACAATTATCACAGTCGAGAAAGATTACTCCCTTACTGACCCAGGAGAGAAAATATATATATATATATATATATATATATATATATATATATATATATATATATATATATTTAGATATGATTTTTAGGCTAAGTTAAATTTTTACGGTATCTTTTGTTTATTAAATTGTTAGTTGAAAGTACAGAAAACTTAAGAAACCAATGTTAAAATGGGTTTGTTTATAATAACGTCATTATTTAAGAACTGTCCGTATAGTTAAGAAGTACCAAGAAAAGATTAAGCATAGTATAGAAGATACTAGCGTTTAACTTTGATTCTATTAACATGAATTAAAAACCGACACGTAAACAATATTTGAATCGAGGCCAGATTTAGTAATTTGAGGAAAATCCATCAACGTTAATTATATTTTAGAAACTAACGAAATAATAATAAAAATAAACCGAAAAGAGGGAGGGGGGAATAAAAATAAGCACCGAATTGTATTTTATAAACATTAAATGCACACAATTAAAAGAATTGTGTGATTTCAATGTTTAAAAAATACAATATTTTTTTAAATCGTTGCGATTGATAAATGCAGACGATTTTCTCATTCTTTTATATTTCTCCCGGGCAACGCGCCGGCCACGGGTTATGCGTGTTTCACTGTATTGGAACCGAAACACTCTTCTTACCGACATACACAAGACTGGGAACACACAGCTTTACAGTCATTACTAATAACATTCAACAGTGACTTAGGTGCAACATAAACAACAACAATCGATCATGAAATTGCAATAAACAAAACTTCCACGAGTAAAAAAAAGTTCAAATATTAGTCTCACTTTAGAAGGGATTGATTGAGACTTTTGAGTGACGTGAAAGAACTTGACGCAAATTTCTGTATACTAAATCATTTCACATGTAATTACGACACCAATGTTATAGATTTAATTGCATATGCATTTAAAACTTTTCTGCCCGATTTTGTTTTCCAGTACCCATAAAGTATTGATTTGTTAAAATGTGGTCCAAAACAAACTATAATTCAATCATAAATAGTCAAAAGACGAACAACATTACCAGTAACGTAATTATGGCAACTGAAGTTTTTAGGGGGTAGGTTTAAATTTTATATAAATTTACATAAGAGCTGTGGATGTTGGCCATTTAATTACATTTTATATATTCCTATGTAACCAGATAAGTTCTTGAGAGAAGATTATCCTTACTCATAATGAAGTCTTCCGTGAACAAGCCTTCGAGTCACTAAATTTTAATGAAAAGAAAGCAGGGACAACTGTGTTTTTTTCAACATTTTCCTGTGCTGTGACAAGATAAAAAGGAGGTAACATGACAAAAACATAATTTATAATTACATGAAGTGCTATAACCTCATTATAGAAAAGTCATAAAACATCAACTATTAATACTTGACCCTTTTTTGTTTCATTTTACTTCAATCGAAGTTCTCAGAAATTAAGGATCCCCTTCCTGGAGCATACCCTTAATCTCTATATGAGATACATAGATATTTGAATATTCTATTAAAGTTCTCCTTTATTTCTAAAACGTTGAGTTAGTAAAGAAGTAAAGAACATTAACTTTCCTCTCCTCAATTGACCAGTTAACAATGTTGTAGTATATCTTTCTTGCGGTCTCTTGGGCTTACCGGATTTCAGGACAATGATTTATCTAGTCTGGTGGAGCATCCAGCTAAGTGTTGTTACTTGAGGTAACACCACTAGGAGAAGGTGCACTATTCCTCGGATGAGCAAGTGTATAGCCCTGCGAGGAGCATCTTATTTGTGCTGCAAATACTATGTTATTTTGAATTTTTGGTCAGGGTTTACTTGTAGGATGAAGTATCCTTGTACAGAGAGACCGAAGACACTCGAGGGTGGTGTCTAGTAGGTAATTCAATAAGATTAAATGAATATCGCAAAACATTTTTTACTTAGATGAGAAAAACATAAAATGGGTCATTACTCAAAAATCTCCGCTTAGAATATTAGGGAATTTTCACATAGTATGTACGATTATATAGAAAGCTTATATATAAAAATGAGCTTTGTGTTATGTTATGTCTAATGTTCCTGGACTCTGTATTTCTCCATTTCATTTCACGTGCGAAATAGGAACATTTTATAATAAACGCTGCGCAGATAGGTACTTCAGCTAGTACGTTTATATGTTATCATTTTTATGTTCTGCCTTCATCATAGGTCAATGAAATGTTGTAGAATGCCATTCAGCTGATCGATTCAATTTCGTGTTTATCGACTATTGTTAAAGTTCTGGCAAATGAATTGAGTGTTGTTATTGCAGTTGAACAGGGGTCTAAATTAAGGCATTTGTCATGACATAAACGAAGATAAAAATGCATACGATTGTGTCTCTTATTTAATTTTCCAGTAATTGATAATATATATTCAGAAGCAGAACCGTTAGATGAATGAGCTACACAATTTCTCACGAATCTCAGCACCAATTTATTGATAAAGTCAGACTTTTTCAATCACAGAACACCCGAACAACATAAAATGTGTGCGTTTCGCTAGCTCTCTTGAACAACGACCTAATCTAATAATACTATCTTAACAATGCATGATGAGCTGTACCCATGCTCTTAATGTTATCTTATAGAATTTTTTACTCATTGCTTTTCATGCTGTTCTCTATATTTGTTCATTTATCTACTAACGCATTCTCGATAATCACATTTCCACCTCTAATGCAGGTGTGTGTTCACGTCACTTATGAAACAGTTAATTTGGATATTTTATGACTATATACTAATTGTCAGTGCTAACCTAATGTAACTGGGCTTGTTTGCAGGTTTTTTTAAAGGTCATCTATAGCTATACAAGTCTTCTTAAAAAAGTAAAGCGTGTCATGATACTTATCGTCAGCATATCTATTTAGTGATCGGCGGTAAAATTGTCAAACAAACTTTTATTTTTTACTTACTATTTGGGAGTATTTTATATCATCTCCAGCAGAGGTATTTAATATATATATATATATATATATATATATATATATATATATATATATATATATATATATATATATATATATATATATATATATATATATATAAATATTAATTATTTATTACCTACGGATATCGATGTTTCATGCTTACGTAATCTCTAGTGCAGGAAGTTAATTTCCGACGGTCGGCGGGATATATATATATATATATATATATATATATATATATATATATATATATATATATATATATATATATATATGTATATATACACACACGCACACACGCATATATATATATATATATATATAGATATATATATATATATAAATATATAAAGAATGCCTATGCGTATGTGTGTGTGTGATTTCATGTATGTGATGTTTGTGTTTTACCTATAATAAAAGGTTAGAGAATTAAAATGAAATCTAAAAGTGTAATATTATGTAAAACTTACCGGGAAAGACAATGAACATGTTACAGAATCTCTAAGTGAACCAATCTTAAAACTACAAATATATCTTATTTTTATGAAATTTAAACCATATGTATAACATTTTCTGGGGAAGACAATGGACGTGGCTTAACTCTCTTAACTTAAAGGACTTATGGGGTGCTAGCCTCTTTTCAAACTTCAAATATATCGTATTTTGATGAAATGTATATCATATGTATAAAATTCTCAGAAGACAATGTAAGTTATTCCAAATCTCTACGTTATCTTCTATGTTCTACGTGCCCAAACATGAAGTGATCCATGGGGACATAATCATCTTAAAACTTAAAATACGCATATCCGATTTTTTAGTGTCATTTTAAAAGTTGACTTAACGAATGTCTAATTGTTTAGTTGGGACAGTATCAGGCTGAAAACATCGAGTGTGCGGTTTAGATTCCAGCCCCTCTCCCGGATTGAAAAAAAATGAAATCAAATTATATATATCTTCCTGTTTTTCAATATAATAACATATAAGTGGAGAATCTTGGTATATTTAGTACATAACGCGTCTCTATCTTTCAGTCGCCTTTCTTTTTCTCTCTCTTTATCACTGTCTATATATCTAGATCTATGTATATCATTTTTTATGGAAATCGCTCCAGACAAGGCATGAAGCAACTTGCTGTAAGAAGCTAAACACACTACTTCAAGGTAAAAAACTAGCCAACGATAAGTGTTTGGTGGATAGATTCCGACCAAGAAAACAGCAATTCTTTCTACTGTGTCAGAAATATCTCTCATGAAATGTGAGGACTAAAAGAATAAAATAAAGGAAGCTTATCTAATATATCTATCTATGTATATAAAACTCGATGCCTGTGTCTATGTATGTGTGTATGTGTGTGTTTGATGTTTGTGTGTTCCCTATAGAAAGAAAGATTAGAGAATCTACATAGAATCTAAAAATGTATTTCCATGTAAATGTTAGCTGATGAACAATGGAAGTGTTTATAAACCTCTAATACATTCCTAAGAGGGCTGTTAGGGCATAACCCCATTTCAACTTCAAATGTATCTAATTTTGATTAAATTTATATCATATGTATAACATTTTCCGGGGAAGGTAATGGATGTTGTCTCGAATCTTTGAATTGCCCTCTATGTGCCGAATATGTACGTGCACCTATCTGTGAGCCATGCGGATAGAACCACCTTAAAACTTCAAATACGCATATCCAATTTTTCTTTTAAGTGTTATTTTAAAATTGGAGTTAAGACACGTTGAATTATTCGGTAGGGGAGTATCAGACTGAAAACACCGAGTGTGTGGTTTTGATTCTATCCTCTGCCCGATGTAATGTATAATCTATGCTTTTGCATGATGTTAAATAAAAGTATATGAAATCGAAAAATATATTCGTCCTTTTTCAATATAAACAAATGTAAGTGTAGAATGTTGGTATAATTAATACGCAACGCATCTCCGGTTTTTATGTCTGTCTGCCTTTCTCTTTCTTTCTCTCTTTTTCTCTTTATTGCTCTCTATATACTTAGATCTATCTATCTATCTATCTATCTATCTATCTATCTATCTATCTATCTATCTATCTATCTATCTATCTATCGTCTTTTAATCGGACTCGTCAACATAAAAGATATAACTATTCACTACCGGTCGCGTGATATATATATATATATATATATATATATATATATATATATATATATATATATATATATATAGTGAATGCTTTTATTCAAACATGTACAAGGTCTGCTACACTGGCATGTCGATGTTATCGATCTACAGCTATCAAGATCTGAGGTCTCGTCAGGCAGATAGTTTTTTATGATCAAACCCGGTCACTGAATTCCAGGAAGAATGGAGTCAAGCAAATAAGAAGAGGAAAAAGAAATAAAAGTCATGTGACCGATTTTAAAAATATATTGGCCGTTAGAAAAGTTTAATTTACAGCTATTGGTATTTTTATTTTTATCCAACGCTGAGCTAGGGTAGGGGGGATTCGAAGGAAAAGAAAAAGAAAGGGAAAGGGAAGAGGGGTAGAGGGGTAGAGAGGGGTTCTGTGCACCATAAAACGTGTGTTGTCGTCTGTTTAATAAGATTTTGTAGAAGATTCGTGAACGTACATTCTTATTTCAAGATGGTGTCCTGATTTAATACTTGAACAGCGAGGTAGATTTGGACGCCTCATGTTTTTTGTTTCTACTTTTATTCATACCAAACAAGGAAGATTGCTACTGAGACATAAGGGGCTACTGTGATTAGGGGGCAGAATTACAAGGGGCATTATAAGTGGGGAGTTGGGCAGCAAGATATTTGTTCCCATTACATTTAATTTTCTGCATGTTGTAGCCAAAGAAAAGGGGAAGCAGTCTGAAATAAAAAGCTATTTATTTATTTAAAAAACTATATTTATTTATATAAAACAACTATATTTATTTATTTAAAACAACTATATTTATTTATTTCAAAATCGAACTTATATTCGATTACAAAAACAACTAATTATCAAGTAAAAAATGTATATCCAATTAAGATACTTATATTCAATTTAACAAAAACTTTCATTTAAAAACAAAAAAAAACAAAGTCATATAATGTGGCATATAATTACAAGTCATATAATGTTGCATATAATTGTATTCTACACTCTTACCTGGGCAACGCCGGCTAACCCTGCTAGTAAAATATTATGTTCGAAACAAAAATGTCTTGCACAAACATGTGGATGCTATGTTTTATGCTAGTTAACTTAGCCGGTGAACGCACCGAAACGAGTTACAAGGCCGACATTTTCTATACTAATGAGTCCCCATTGATTTACAATTGAATTATGATGAATATTATTAGAGGATTGAATATATCTACATACAACACACTCAAGAGGACAGCCAATCCAAAAAACAGTCCCTTCCATTGTAAGAAAAATCCTTCTGGAAGAGAAGAACGTACAAAATAGAGGGGGCGGGAGTTACGAGTTTGCTGAATGTTAACCAAAAATCCATTTCTACTATACTACAGTCAATCTCCTCCAACTCTTCAAACGTTGTAGTATCTCTTTTCATCTTCTCCTCGCTCTCTCTATGAACGTCGATATCAGTCCGAGAACTAAGCAAACACAAATGTCTTTTCTTTTATTCTAATATTCGATTTTCATTTTACTCATATATTTTGAGCAGGACATTTGAATGAATTTGGTTTACCACGTTCCTTATTCATTTTTCTATCATAAATGCAAATCATCATATATTAATGCTTTATATGTATAAGGTTATGGAAAGTAACATTTCATTTTATGAAAGTAATGTAGTTAACAAACGAAATGTTATTTTAATAAATATGAAATTTATGCTATACCTCTTGCATATTATACGCAACAAATATAACAATAAATTCTGCAAAAAGCAGCAATATATCGCACATTTCATAAGATTAAATAAATACATGACACTGTATTTCCGTTCACCCGTTATAATATGAATAAAGAAGTTTATAAGTTATTAGCAGCTCGCCAGAAATATAACCAAAAGAAACGCCGCTATTCTAATTTACACGGAAACACTTGTTTCTTACCCAACAGCAAAAATAGCCGACAATGGGAAATAATGATTTCTTTTTATCCGATTCGATTGTGCTCTAAAGCAAAGATTTATCGTTGTTTGCATTGTGATAGTATGAGTGACACAAGGAACACTCTGATGGTTCCTTAGGATTCTAAAAATGTCTCGAAATGAGTAAAAATAGCAATTCTTTGCGGCTATCTAAAAGCATAAAACTCTCATATCAAGTTCCGTGTTCTATACTTGCCGGGTGTTAAAAAAAAGTTTCAGTATTGTCTGCATTTGCGATATAAATCATCAAAATAAATAAATGCGAAAGTTTTTGAACAATTTATAACACCTATATTATCATCAAAATTGCTCATTTGTAATTAATCAATAATACAACATAATCTTCCGAAATAGTAGAGAGCAAAGATCAAAACAGAGCTATCTGTATGCCTAATTTGCATAACTATTTAAAAAAAGTTTATTATAAATTAATGTACGGTGTTATTTGCTCGGAATTTTATTGTCGATATTTTACAGTAGTTAATTAAATTTATTTAATAAAAAAATACATTACCAAAAGTTTTCTAAAATATTATGTCACTTAAGTTTCAAGGGAGATAATTTAAATAAAAAATATTTTGTTAATAGATTTATATAAAAACTATGTAATGTTAGTTATACATATAAAAATAATATTTAGAGCTAGATTACTAGCCGCCGAATAGCGCGTAGTTGTTTTGCTTGTAAATCATTAAAATTATAATTTGTATTCAATAAATTAAACATCCGGGTAATGGTGGGCAATCCTGACAAGACAGTAAAGACAATGTTACACCATGCGAATTAATACACAAAAAAGATCTTCAGAGAATTATAAGAAGAGGGTATCTGAGAAAAGGTTTTTACAATAAAACAACAAAACAATTCTTGTTTTCAAAATCTTTATTTAGCCTATGCTGTGCAATAAACTAAGCAATCTCAATGTCATTCTTACTTTGTAAGATTATATCACAGGTATACATTTCTCTAGGCTATATATAAGGTAAGATATGAAAATCAATTTTCTGAGATATAAATCGACTAAATAGCATTTAACATCCATTCACTTAAGCTTCGTGATATATTCATTCTTCATCGATTAATGTATAGCATTCATGTATTGGATCAATGATCGTATCTTCAAAATACTAAAGCTTGAATATACGCCAACTCCGTTTCTTGTTTTGATAGTAGGTTTCATTGGATTCGTATGGTCTTTCTACGGTATATCAACGTTTTTGAATGGTATTTAATTCCGGACAATTGTTTATAGGAAACTATAGATTTAGTAAGAATTTCTCAAACAGAAATCGCCAGTTTACGTTCTACATTAATGAGATGTGTTTTAAACGTTTGCCACAAGTATTACAGTTTTAAATGACTTCGATAGATCCGACTAGATTTACACTTGCGCTACCAGATTCCATTGTTGCAGTCAGGCTTCATGAGACGACCAGTCAGCGTCCTCAGATAGAAAGATGCATTCCAATTTAACATCAAGTGACAATCTGATTACCTACGTCGAGTTGATAAGATCGATTTTTTAAAATTCGTTTAGGATTACTTTATTACAACAAGTAAATGTTTGGAGGTATAAGCTATGATTTTGAATAATGTACTGATCAGTTATTCTTTTGCATCATGTAGTGTATCATTTACGCTTTTTCATGTTGTAATGTATCATTTATGCATTTGCATAATGCAATGTATCATCTATACTTTTGCATGATGTAATGAATAATCTATGTTTTTGCATGATGTAATGTATCATCTATGCTTTTGCATGAAATAATGTATCATTTATGCTTTTGCATGATGTAATGTATCATCATTGCATGATGTAATGAATAATCTATGCTTTTGCATAATGTAATGTATCATTTCGGCTTTTGCATGATGTAATGTATCATTTATGCTTTTGCATGATGTAATGTATCATCTAAGCTTTTGCATTATGTAATGAATAATCTATGCTTTTGCATAATGTAATGAATAATCTAAGCTTTTGCATAGTGTAATGAATAATCTATGCTTTTGCATTATGTAATGTATCATCTATGCTTTTGCATGATGTAATGTATGACCTATGCTTTTGCATGATGTAATGTACTGCGCGATGTAATATATAATCTATGTTTTTACATGATGTAATGAATAATCTATGCTTTTATATGATGCAATGTATCATTTATGCTTTTGCATGATGTAATGTATCATCTATACTTTTGCATAATGTAATGAATAATCTGTTTTTGCATAATGTAATGTATCATCTATGCTTTTGCATGATGTAATGTATACTATATGCTTTTACATGATGTAATGTATAATCTAAGCTTTTGCATGGTGTAATGTACTGCGCAATGTAATATATACTCTATGCTTTTACATAATGTAATGTATCATCTATGCTTTTTCATGATGTAATGAATAATCTATGCTTGTGCATGATATAATGTACTGCGCGATGTAATATATAATCTATGCTTTTACATAATGTAATGAACCATCTATGCTTTTGCATGATGTAATGTATCATTTATGCTTTTGCATGAGGTAATGTATCATTTATTCTTTTGCATGATGTAATGTAGCATCTATGCTTTTGCATGATGTAATGTATCATCTCGGCTTTTGCATAGTGTAATGAATAATCTATGCTTTTGCATTATGTAATGTATCATCTCGGCTTTTGCATGATGTAATGTATAATCTATGCTTTTGCATGATGTAATGTATGATCTATGCTTTTTGATGATGTAAGGTATGATCTATGCTTTTTGATAATGTAATGTATGATCTATGCTTTTTGATGATGTAATGTATGATCTATGCTTTTTGATGATGTAAGGTATGATCTATGCTTTTGCATAATGTAATGTATCATTTATGCTTTTGCATGATGTGATGTATCATCTATGCTTTTGCATAATGTAATGTATCATCTATGCTTTTGCATGATGTAATATATAATCTATGCTTTGGCATTATGTAATATATAATCTATGCTTTTGCATGATGTAATATATAATCTATGTTTTGGCATGATGTAATATATAATGCTTTTGCATGATGTAATGTATCATCTATGCTTTTGCCTGATGCATTGAATAATCTATGCTTTTGCATGATATTCAATGTTATTTCTAAATAGGCTAGGACTGTTACAGATAGGGAAAAAGTAACTCTCTCTGAAAAAAGATGTACCCTCAAAGAAACAGTGCAAGAGATGATCATTTCATTAATATTTAAGTCAACATTTTCTTAATATTATGTCTAGTCAATACGTGTTTCAAGCGATTCCTGTATACAAGTAAGCGAACCACAATTGATATATTACTCATATCAAAGTAAATGGTAACACCTTTTTGTCCATAGGTATTAGTGAGTATAGGAGCACAAGAGATCCGATAGAATTTGAACTTGGCATAGCCGATTTCATAGACTGCAATGGTATTCATCAGAACTCCATTTTATAAAAGTGCATTTTTACACGTTTTCTTCATAATTTTCGAGATATGAGAGGCCAATCTTCGAATAGGCATAGATGTAGTGTATAATGATTTCATACCATGTAACTTAGGTCTTAAATAATTTACACTGACAAGGTCGGCTCTTAACAACTATCAAATACAAAAATTATACATTACTTAAAGATTATGAAATCTTATCACGTAAATACTAAAATGAATCTACACTACAAACACTTTTGAAACAAAAAATAGCAAAACTCTGCATTTATGAAAATAAGATTTTTATAGATACGCATAGTCAAATCTCTCTTAATACTGTCCCAGTCTAATAATACTCAACCAGTCGTAATAATGGGGGTATATGCATAATATTTAAAATATAGTTGTAAACAAATGACGTTAACAGATGTGCCAGTGAATGTTTTAGATAGAAAAAATGGTAAAAACCTGAGCGACTAGAAGAAGCCACCAGCAAAAGAAAGAACGAAGAGAAAGACAATGCGAAAAAAAACAACGAGAGTAAACAACTAGAATATGATATTAAGAGAATACGAATAAGATACTATTACTGCTGCTATAGTGTTATTAGACTGGGTTTGAAACGTAGAAGATAATTAGGAATTCAACTATTTAATATATTAAATGTCTATATGTCTGCAATGTACACAAGCTACCTGTTAGATTCCAAGCGAACCGAGCCTCTGTAAAGGTGAGCTAGTTAAACTCTAAAGTACATGATAAACCAAAGAAAATTAAGTACGTCAATATTCTCGGAAATAGGCCTCAGATAAAGAGGTTTTATAATTTATTGCGACTCCAAAGACTGAACGAGTGAAAGGTATTTGACTTTTATGAGAACATGTGATCTGTATTCACACCAGCCACTAACACTCAGTAATGTATGTTCAAAAGAAATATACATCCATTATTATACTAAAGCTGAGTTAATCAAAGTCTGTTTCAATGAGACTTTTTTTTATTTATATATTATAATCGCACCAAATACATTAAAAAATATTATTTAGTTTTTAAGATTGAGTTATGTTTGAGAGAATCTATTTTAATTCGTCTCATTAGCCATAGATTGCAATTATCTCACCAAGTGGCCGATCTCTTATTAAGTTTCTGTCTATCAATCTCATCCTCTCTCTTTGTATGTTAATTCTACAACTCTCTAGTAGGTTTTAATGTCTCTGGGAGCATTTAGAGAAAGAGTGACACCTTTTTATGCCAATTTAAATCACACTGTAAAGACTAATAACAATTCTTGTATCGAACACTATCGGATCAGGTATATGCAAACATTATTAGCGAGTCATAATTCTGAACCTATCTTATATTTACTTTCTTGGTTGACATAGAAAACATTACTATAGATGTTTTTTTAACATATATCAATATATTTAATACAGAAGCAACTGGCTTAGATTGAGATAAAATGTCTCTGCCGAGACCATACAGTTTAAAAGATTAATATATTTATATAAGTTAAACAACGACATCATATATGGTTAAATAAATGTTAATTTTCTAATATAGACGCTTATTTACGAAAAGATATTTTCTAACCATCTGCTTTTAATCATATGGTACAGGATTTATCTTAAATAAGCCGATGTTGTAATATGGATTCTTTTGCTTGATTCTGGCTATTTCAATTTTTTGTTATCTATTGATTGGCATGTCAGTTTTTCTGACTAGGGGGAAGTTTTAAGCCTGTTTGATTAATCGGTTTAATATTTAAATGATAGTACTTTTAAATTTCTACCTATCCATTTAATAACATTTTCTATAAATATGTACATTAAGTTAGGTTTAAGAGTTATTTTAATATATAAATGCATATTATAATAGCTCCATTTCGTATATAAAGCTATTGAGCATTCTTTCACATCGCAATTTAGAGCTGAAAAAGACATTTTTCGTTTAAGAATTACAATTGAAATTCGTTATATATATATATATATATATATATATATATAATATTGAATTATTTTTTTATATTTTACCTATGTACGACGTCGTTTTGAGCTTATGGCTCTCATCAGCGCAGGGGGATAACAATCTCAGACGGTCACAGGGCGCGAACCCGGTTCACAGATGCACTTTGAATCTGTAGGCGTTCACTTAGCCCCATTAGGCCACGAGAGATTATCACGTAATAACAAAGAAATTAAGTGATGTTTACACTGAAAGCGGCGAGCATAGACATCTAAACATTCGATAGCACTAAGAAGCGCCAAAGCAGCCCAGCACATTGATCGGACTTGAAAATGTTGTCTTTAACAACGACGTATTTTTCTGACTCTACGGATGATGGACCCCCTCCTGGTGTTAATACCAACAAAAATGAAGTAAAAACAAAAAAAGAAAAAAAGTCTTGTATTCATCGAAACTCTAGCCTAAAAATATAAATAAATGATTTTATTCATTTTAAAATTGCATCATGTTTGTTTTTCAAATTTCGATATAAAATATTCATATACATGGATACTTCAAAGATATGATCTATTTCATCATTCAAAAAGCGTCAAATGAGCACAGCACATCGACCGGTCTTTAACCACTTGACGTATTTTTCTGACTCTACGGTTGATTCGCCCCTAGAGATTATTACCAACAAAAATGAAGAAAAAACAAAAAGAAAACAAGTCTTGCTATGAATATGATGTATTCATCGAAACTCTTAGCCTAAAAAAAATAAATGGTTTTTGAATTTTAATATATATATATATATATATATATATATATATATATATATATATATATATATATCACCCCCGACAAAAAGATAATACATAGAAATTTCAATTCTATATAATGAAAGTCAGAAAACCTTGTCGATCACAGATAATAACTCCTCCAACTCACTAGACCCTCATATTTGTCAAGAGACAACTAATTTTCTCTTTCTTCTAAACACCGAGAACAAATCAGTCGAACAAATTCACGCCCGTACAAAAGAATAGAGCTTCTAGACCCTAACAGTCGAATTCTAGAAAACGCAAAATAAGGCTCACCCCGACTTATTTTTAAAAAGCATTTCATACAACGCGGTCAAAGTGAAAAGTACCCGAAAATTAACTTAATAATATCCTGACAAAAAATAAATTTACTTTCTTACTTCGTGAAATTGTCAAACACAATTAGACAACATAATCGCAAGTCACACCTCTATTTATTCATTTTCATGTCTACCTGTGTGTTTTCGATATTTCGTTGGCGTATTATATATGTATATATATATATATATATATATATATATATATATATATATATATATAGAGAGAGAGAGAGAGAGAGACAGAGAGAGAGAGAGAGACGATTCTTTACATCATTCACGTCATCACTGGTCTAACTTAATTCTCAACTGTAGAAATCTCCAGGAAGAATAAACTGTTTGCACTTTGTAGAGAAAGTATTTTGTTTCATCTATAAGACGAATCGGCCTGACTAGCAATCAAGCTAATTGTCACCAATATCGTTTTCAGCCAAAAAAATCTTTAAGCTTTCAATCAATTTTACCTCATTATTTCCTTTGTTTTTCTCGTTAAGTTAGAGCTGTAAGATTTCATTATTCTATTCTAACGCCAATTTGATGAGATTTCGTTTATTGTTCGAGGTGAACAAGTAAACAGGACTGAGAATTCTTCAACGATTTCTAATTAAGCCATATTAGACCAACCCAATAATTAAAATCACTTAATAAAATACTTCAATTCTATTTAAAAAAAAACTTTTTCTCAATAAAATCATTCATTTATATCAACTAATCAAAACGATGCCAAAATGACGGTGTTAAATCTAGCTCGTGTTGGAAATTGTTTTAAACAGTATTAGTCGTAGCAATATTAGGATTAGTTTTGACTACTTCTGAGAGATTCGAAGAATTCTTCCTGACATAATTTGATGCTATTTTGACCAATGATTTTAAAGCTTAACCAGAGTCCGCCATAAGTAACTATATATCCTTTTTTGTTTGTAACTCTGTTTATACTCAGAATGTTATGTGTCATTCGAAAGCAGACATCGTATGTTTTTTATAGCAACGTTTGACTTAAGGAACACATTCAAGCTGCCATAGTCCAAATGCCGTTAGAATGTTTATGTCACCCAGTTCTTGAATGGAGAGCACACAAAACTTCAATAAATGTTTTAATAAACATAATATTTATGTTGCAAAAGCCTTAAGTGTATCCTTTCTTAGTTTTTATATTTCAGATATGTTACATTTAGTATGTTGAAATAAAATGATATATTTACTTTTGGCGGCTCCTGTGTGTATCGATTATGATTCTTAGTATGAAATATGATGCTCGTCATGCGATGATTGCTTCATGCAAAATTGAAGCCAATTTGAAACAATTTTAGCACAAACGTTTATTAGTAGTAGTAGCTGTGGTACTTGTAGTAACACAAGTATAGAGTGACAACCTGAAATAATAAAATAAATTATATTTACAATCCTTTCTGCAATCCAGCCATACTTAGTAATAATACACCTCAATCTATGCTTGATATGTCCCCTAAGTTTTAATCAGAAATGTCTAACGGTCTTTGTTATATCGCGGTTCCAAGATAAGTAAACCTGGATACGGTGTGTAAAATTGTCACTAAGTCTGACACACGCCTCTTTTGCCACTGCTACGATTTTGGTTGTGATAATCATTTTCAGTTCAAGATGATCTGGCAATTGTAATGCTAGACATTATCTTTAAGATAACCCTGGAGATAAACATCTGGGAATTACGGTTTGGTCAGTATGAAGCCCATTCAAGATCACCTCGGCTACTGATGACACGATCACCAAAATGTCCCTCATGTTATTGAAAGATGATACAAAAATGACTGTAACTTAGTAGCTAAGTCAGGCATGAACTGAAGTTTTTTTGTAAATGTTATGAACGATTCTATGGATTACATTTATTTGTGTGACTCTGTATTATAACTTTAAACCTCGCTATAACACACCCGGCACCCCAACATTTAAAATATGTTTAAAAAAAATGATATTTCTATTTCTGCATATACTAACAAAATAATTTTATATGATATTTTATTCTAGTAATGTGTCTTATGAATATTACTAAAATTGGTCTACTCGTTTATTTCATGCAGTTTCGATTCTCCAGTTAAAAAAATCGAGTAACTACGTTTTATTAGGTAATTAAGCAACTGTATATCGGTGTAAAATTTCTTTATAACCATGCAGAAGTTTGAATGTTTGAATTAGATCACTCCTGCATATTCTTTGTTAATTTTTGTCATTGTTTGCTCATATGACAAGTGTTTTAGTTGTTTTTCGTTGTATCATTAAGGAAGTCTTGACGTATACAATATCCGTCATTGAGTATCGATGACAACAACCAGTGGTGTTCCCTGGAGTTTAAGTGCCAACAAGTTTCCCCAGAGTTCCAGTACTCTCCACCTCGTTTCGATCACCACCGCCAATGACCTTGCGGTATCGCAACAGCCGCCTACACTTTATTTATCGCTCGCAACGACTATTGGTCTCCTCTGAGATTTGGGTGGCAATAAACCTCCACAACGTCCCAGCACTCTACGCACTCTTCCAGTAGAAGTTTGATTAGTGCTGTCTCTCCTCGGTTTTCCAATCCTCCTTGACCCTGTGGCATTTTATTTATTTGTTTTTTTTTTTTGGGGGGGGGGCGGGTAGAGCTGCCTGTGATGTTGCTTGCAGTTTCTGTTCCTTGGTTTGTGCGTGTGGTTGTTTTATTTCCGGAATTTTGTTTTCTTCTTCTTGTAACTTCTATGTGATTGGTTTCATAGCTCATGCGGGTTGGTTTCCGCATTCACGGATTTTCCTTAAGATTGCATTTGAATGTCGTGGCTGATGATTATGGTCGTATTTATCAGCTTTTCCAGTTCCTTTTTGCTTTTTGCAAATAGTTTCAGGTCGTCTATGTACATGAGGTGGGGTTGTTTCTGTGTCTATAAACGTGTATTATTATTATTATTATTATTATTATTATTATTATTATTATTATTATTATTATTATTATTATTATTATTATTATTATTATAGGATATGTTTATTAATTATTATTATCATTGTTATTATTATTATTTTTATTATAAGATATGTTTATTAATCATTATTATTTATTTGTAGTAGTAATAGTATTACGCAATAGTTGTATTATTTTTACATACCTATGTCAGATAGAGCTTAATAAAGACACATTGTGCAATTATGTAAAGTAGTATTTGAGCCTATATGCGAGATAGGCATACACAGCAAATCTTTAATTATAAAATAGATTCATAGTTTTATTTTATGATTCTGTCAGTAAATGTTTTCGTTCGCTTTATCTTCTCCTAAGTTAATCTCTTAACTACACTGGAGATTCCATAAGAAACGAATTAAATTGTATTCCACGTTACTATTTCTGAATAAATATATTGAAGATTTACAAAGGATAGACTTTTGAAAACCTCAGAGTATGGGAAATCCAAAAATAAATGCTCGCCTTTGAACAGACTTCTGCCATCCATTTTTGATTTCAATGATTTCGAAATAGCCTCCACAAAGTGCACATTTTAATCTATCTTGGCTTTTAGACAACCTAGCCACAATTAAATATACTAATACGATGTTTTATGGTTTAAGGGATATAATAAAAAACTTAAATAATAAAAAAACTAAGAGAAACAGATTTTGCAAATCATTACACTTACCTGTTGTGCTAGTAGAATATAATTATGCCCATTCTGAAAATAGATATTTCTTAGGTAGTTTAAAAGATGTTGCCACATCATGGAGGCTTGACACCAAACCATACAGTGTACACGCACACGGTCAATGTGTTCGTTAAGGATACCAATTTTAGGAGTAAACATGTTACTTTCTGCCAGATATTCGCAAAGTCAGGAATAGCTGTTATTGGGATGTGGTTTCGGCAGTAGAGTACGGATATACATTTTGCCAATGCATCCTAAACGTCTTGTATTAGCACGCCATCCTTTCACCCGCTTTTCTAGGTAATGTATGAGCGTGTACTTGTGAATACATAAGAAAATCGAACAACCTGGAGAAAGCAAAGCTCTGGGAATTAGAATAACCTCGTATTTCCCGACCACTTTCTTCTAATCGATGCCCCGGTTTTATCTGTCTTGAATCATAAAGTTTTTTAAATTATTATTTCAGATTGACTGATTGATTACGAATTTGACGGTTTGGTTTTTTCATCATAACATGAACATAGCGATGTTCAGCTTCGTGAATGCTGCCCACAAGCATCAATGGCTGAGTTCAGCAATTTTGGGCTACTGTCGTCGCCATTAAAAAACTAGTAGGAACATTCTCTTAGACCACATATGCATGTGTAATGAAACTGTAAAAGCGATCAGCTTAAGCATCAAATGGGTTCCAGTGACTCATTATTTCGGCTTTGATCTTGTTAGCGTCATGTTTCCCCTGGAGGGTACTACATTGGATTTCATGCTATTCTTGTACTTCATGATCAATTACACCTAATTACACATTTATCTATGTGGAGAGGCATTATCTTTCTAATGTGTCCAGTAAGAATATAAAATGCATTGCCATTATTGGAAATACCAATTGGCATCACTCTATTTAGTTGTGTGAATACATGGTCTGCACAAACGTTATCCAATTTTCTTGACAGAGCGAAGGATAAATTGCAGGTGAGAAAGTAGATACTAATTTATTAAGGTTTGAACAACAACATGATAGTGTTACATAGTCCTTTTATTACTCGCACCTTTTCTTCTTCGTCGTGGAGGGGTGTCGTCTCGATGTCGTCTAGTGGTTGAGTTATTTATTCGCTTCTGTACTGCCGTGAACATCGCCGTCCGCTGTGTTTGCAACAAAAATCTTTATAACACGATTCAGGAGGCGAACAATCTTTTAAATTCTCATTAGTTTTATTCAGTTTTCTGTCGCTCTTGGAGATGTTTTACTAATGTTGAGGGAGAGATCAATTTACTACTTTATCGTAGTTAATTCCTAGCTATCTATGGTCCATTAAGTCCTTAACTATTTGATGAGGGGAAGAAGGAATTTCATCACGCCTGTATTCTTTTAGGGAACTAAATTCCCCTAATTATTTGCGGACTACACAGAGAAAATACATCTGTTCAGCTTGCTTCCAAAAACCTGACTCACAAAACTCAGTTTCCCACAAAAGAACCCGTGATGTCACAGAACCTTTATGCACAGGTGCATTCGTCAAAGCCTGACTCCCTTGAACCCCCGACTTACCAGGTTTCATCAAAATTGTGGCCTGTCAACGTTTGTGAGCTCCAACTGTGAGAACACATTTTATTTTGCACTCGACTGTACGGGCCCACCCGCACTAAATGGCGCAAGCCAAACCAAACGATCCCCCACACATACGTCTACTCAACATGCGTCCGGCCTCACAGGACCATTATCCAACAATAGTTTAGCATAGTGAAACTAATTTGCTAATGCCAATAACATTTTTTGAATGTTTGAGCAATCGTTGACATGAACTATGCACTCTGAACATGTGAATCTGACATCTGCTGATTTTGCACTTGTTGCTTAAACTTTAATTAATGACCTTACAATGTGTAGTTTATATAGATCTATGTCAGCATGGATGGGTTAATAAATATTTATCTTTAATATGTGTCGCGTTGTTGCAGAGCCATATACATCAATCGCAATGCATCGTCTATCCCGGAATCCTCTATGGATGTACCGCCCAGTAATCCACACTAAGCCATTCTAGTGTGTAGCTTACTCAGTTAGAGAAGAACTGCTTCCTTGAATACAGTAAATGCGCTGTTTTCGCGTATAAGTTATTATCAAAAGTGATACTTATTCGATCTTGCTATACTAACAAAAATGTTAAAATGGGATGCTTTGGCCAAGAACTATCCTGATTACATAAGGCTAAAGCCAGGAATTTTACTATGTGCATTACCATATTCTCTTGACAAGAGAACTGGTCAGTTTATCAGACTTAGAAATCTTGTGATTTCAACGTCAAATCCATCTGCTTTTTTGATATGTTTACGTTTTGGCTAACTACATGGCTTGGTTTATACATTATATGCGCTAACAAATACATTATTTTTCCCTCTCAGTCTGATATTCTAAATATAATAGTTTTGCGAATGAATGATGTTTATAAGCTCCTTATTCCTTGTATCGCAATGAACGGTAAGTGTCAAACCTAGAACTTATTGATTTATATGATATCTGTTTCTGAAATGTATCTGCCCACTGTTGGATTCGCTGTCAGACATGCCTATCGTTTTGTGAGTATACTCCGTGTTCTGGATTAATGTTGCCACTGATTAGTTCACTGCCATTTTTTAAATCGTTATTTGCAATTCCTCCTGCCTTCTAACAGATAAGAGTATACATTCTATGCTCAATAGTGCAACCGCGTGTGATTATTTCACACGATCAGTGGAGTTTACAATACCGTTACGTATTTGCTTAACCGTATAGCATAATATCTTCGTGTTATACATTTCATTCGTATGATCTTGTATTATAAACATGTCGACCATATCATCTTCATGCGCTTCAGGACAGGTAAAAATTGGTGAATTTCGATCGCATTTCTGCCTTACAGACGATATACTTGTTAAATCTGAAAGAATATTATTTTAACCCATTGTCTTGTCAGTGTTCGCGTATGCTTCTCTGTCCCCTTGCGATCATGAAGACTGTATATCTTTCTATTGTTTCCATGACACAGTGCAGAGTGTAATCACGACAACTCACGATGTGACATCTGTTCAACCTGCAGAAATATTACTATTAGTAAAATATCAATGGGGAGATTCTATCTTCTACTAGCCAATCCTGTAGTTTGTCAAATGTAGTGTAAATCACAGTATACAATCCGAACGTATGCATATAAAAGGCATTCTTATTTGTTAGGAAGTGTCATCGAAATAACGTTGACTCTAATCCTGAAAATGTCAACCAATGGTGGCTATCTATAAAATTATATTACTGAATAATATAGATAAAGTAGATCATATGCATAATCGAGATAGTCCAATATCATAACTAATTAGGCTTCTTTCAATACCGATTTTAAAGAAGTTTCCCTCTTGTACATCACAACATTGAAGGCATTCATTTTGAATTAACTGTTTCTATTACTTTTCTATAATATTTAGCCTTATTTTAGTCTTTTCTCATAGTCTTCAACACAAAACATCGTATTAGAATATCTCATTACACTCATAGATTGACAAGAAGACAATATAGCAAAAATACGTATTTTGTGGCGTGCATTTTTAAATCAGTTCAGAGGCCAACATTTTTTTTTTTTTTTTGTCTGGTGCTTCGAACAGGCGTGTTCAGGCTTGCTGGTTGTTCAACTCGCCCTGGCTGATGTGAGGATCCTGTGAGACAAAGGAACCGCACCAGCATGTGCTTGCATGTGCACGATAGAATTGGTGTCGGCTTGCCTGCACGCCGTGTATCCGACAATTTGGGGTTGGTCCGGGATATTAGCGAGGTAGGCATCAAGAGAGCGCTTAAATTGTTCCACAGCAGCATTTTTTATATCCCGAATACACCTAGGCATGGCATTGAAGAGTTGTGACCCCTGTACAGGTAAGCTCGTTTCAGAAATGGTTCGTATTTTCCCACCAGTTTTTAGCGAGGGAACAATACAGTGCCTCCCGCGGCGTTGATTTTTGGATTCTCTATGCATTGGGATTTCAAAAATCAATAGTTTTGCAAATATCCAAAAAGTTTACACGATCATATTTTTGGAAAGTAATGAATCAGATTCATACAGTAATTTGTTTAGCTTTAATTCGATGACAATTTCGGTAAATTCTGAAATTGATAATGATAAAGTGACACGAATATCAAACATTTGATCGTTTCCATTGACAAACCATTTCCATTTGATTGAACATTAAAACAATGAAATCAATGTAGTTCAACGAACGAATGGGAGCTTTAATTTCATTTTATTGTGTGAGTTCTTCAAGTTTGTTTTGGAAATCTCTTAATTGCAAGGAATTCTTGTTTTTCTTTTTTTTAGAAGATCCCATAATTGTAAGACAAAAATTAAGATGGAATTTCAGAAGGCGTAAAATAAGTCAAAGTAACACAACTGGAGTATACGCTCCACGAGGAGGGACTGTATATCCATACTTTTTCACACAGCTCTCAATATTTTCTTTCGCAATGCATTAATAAATTCACATCAATATTTTACACTAATAGTATATCGAGTTTTAAATAATTATATCAATTTAAAAAAAATTTATAGACTTAATTTTTACTCTGAGAATTAAAAGATTTTAGATTCAAAGGAATGTTTTGAATCTAGTTATTATTTCCTTTCATTCGGATTATTAATTAAGAAATAACTAAATATATAAAGTAAAGTTGGCGAACAGTGGGTTTGTTTATCTCAATATATATAAGGCAAAAATCTATGTATACGTATGTAACGCAAACAAAAACTTATAAAATACTCAACATACACCCCAAAATTAGGTATTATTTTAACCGACATAGCCCCGGAAAAATAATATCCAAAAATTAAAAAATAAATTCATTTTTGGGTGGTCAAATTGCCATTTTTCGTTTAATGTTATCTTGTGTACATGACGTCATATTGATAGGTACATGACGTCATAGTGATAGGTTTGGAAATTATTTTATGTCATCGTCACATTATTATTGTTTTTTTTTGTTTCTCTTCGGACTATTGTCCTCATCAAAGGGAGAGGAATAAGAAAGTGTAATTTTATAATAGCTCTTGAGGCCTCCTTGTATTTGGCGTTGTCCGGAAATAAGACAATACAATGTTAAGAACGTTCTATTGTCATTATTATCGGTCAAAGGGAGAAGTTAAGCAATGCATATCTTGGCCAGTACTAAATCGGTGTCTATTTGAGAGGACCCGGGGCGATACAATAACAGTTACGTCCGTCCGTCCGTCCGTCCAGCTATATCCGTCCGTCCGTCTGTCCATCAACGTTCGTCCGTCTTCCCACCTACGTTCGTTGGTCCTCCGTCCGTCCGTTGCTACGTCTGTCCTTCCAGCTACGTCCGTCCGTCTGTCCGTCCAGGCACGTCTGCCCGTCTGCCCGTCTGCCCGTCTGCCCGTCTGTCTAGCTACATTGGTCCGTCCATTTGTGAACTTACGTCCGTCCATCCATCAAGTTACGTCCGTAAATTCGTCTACCTATGTCTGTCTAGTTACGTCTCTCCAGCTACGTCCGTCCGTTTGTCCAGCTACGACTGCCCTCTTCCGTCCGTCCAGCTACGTCTGTCTTTCCAGGTACGTCCGTCTGTCCGTCCAGCTACGTTCGTCCGTCTGCCTGTCCGTCAACCCATCCATCAGTTCACCTACGTCCGTCCATCCATTCAGCTACGTCCGTCTGTTCATCCGTCCGTCCGTCAATCAAGCTTAGTTTGTCCGTCAATCCGTCCACATAAGGCCGTGCGTCCGTCAAGCTACGTTTGTCTGTTCGTTAAGCTATATCACTGCGTCTGTCTGTCTGTTATCCAGCTACGTCCGTATGTCTGTCCATCTATCTAGATAATCCCTCCGTCAGTCCGTCCGTCCGTTCATTCGTCCGTCCATCCGTCCAGCTATGTCCGTCGGTCCGTCTATCTTTACAGTTACG